>JARHVA010002628.1:837500-1252500 GCA_037957365.1 Torreya grandis
AACTAGTCAAAGTATCCACATGTGGGCTCCAATCAAAAGATATAGAACACTAAACATGATATACATGATAAGATTAAATATTAACTAGGTGAAATTAGGACTTGACAAGGGAGATATTTCTATCACATATGCAAATTAAACTAACATGTACATAATATACTAGAACAATGAAATATGAAAACACAATTTTATATTCATCTCAAGAGGTTACAAGATCAATCTTGGTAGAGCCTAGTCATGCCCAAGAGAGGGAATAGAGGGATCATCTTTTGGATCAAAAGCCTATGTATATAGACAAAAAGGAGAAAGAGAGAGGGGAAATTTTTTTAGAGAGTGGAGAAGGGATCCTAGTCATAAATAAATGTGTCGATAGTTCATTGATTGTTTTCTTTATGCATGCATTTATCCAATTAAAATTAATCCTTATCAACAAGCTAACCTCCTTTTGTCATAATATTCCTCAATATCCTCTAATTGGTTGAGAGATCTCGATAGAATATAAGGGTTTATTTTTCATCGTGATAAAGCCTATTTTAATGAAATCAATTCCCTTAACTATTCCTCCAACTACTAATTCACCACCTTGGGACCCTAGGCCCACTTGACTTGCTAATGAAGATCAAATCTTAAAATCTATAAAATGATAGTACCATGCCATGAATAATGGTAAGTACCTTATTTTTCAATGATAGATCCACATTGATAGATGGGACCCTTATTCATTAATCACATACCTACTCCATCTCCATATCTAGATTATAGGTCCATTTTATAGACAAAAAACTAATATAAGACCATTGGTTTTCCTATACTCATTATGTCAATGAGGACCTATAGACCACATAGCTTCATTATGGACTCCCATTAAGTCCAAAAAGACCCATTTTATCTTTAAAAATCTTTTAATGGTGAGCTTAATCTTTTAAATATCTATTTTGGTGTAGCTTGGGTCATATTTAAGCTCAGTCCCTTTTATATTTGCTTTGATTGGGTCCAACACTACTTTGTCAACTTTTGTCAAAATTCCTAGGCTCATCTTTGTTTTATTGAGTGTCAACCATGACTCAGATCATTGAATCATTGACCTTTTCTCACACCATTTGATCTCCATGGTAGAAGTTAATGTGAGCCCTTATATCTATCCTTGACATATTATCTTTATTTGAGTTAGTGCCACTTGGTATTCTCATGTTTGTACTCAAGATCTACTATCAATTTGCCTAGTTTACATATATATGCCATGTGGTGGCCTCTAATTTCCTAGACATTTTAAATTTCTCTCACGATGTTGATAGCTTGGTACGATTAGGTGCCAACCATTAGATCTACTAGGACCCACTATTTGAAATCTAATGGATAATTTATGAGCTCAAATTTGAAATTCACATGAACATATTTGATGTTTGCATAAATGTATTTAATGTTCATATGACCATCATTGAGATAATTGAAAACCAATGATCACTATTCATGACTTAAGTTTGACATCTGCATACTCATCAATTGACATCTGCAAGAACATCAAAGATGTCTACATGACCATCAATATTTGGTCCCTAATGGATGATTTCTAAGCTTTATTTTAATATTTATGCACCTATCACCACCCAAATAGATCAAATTTACTAAAACAATTTATCTGATGTAATTATGTATTTGGGAAAATTATTGCGGAATAATTTCCCTAAAAGAATTCACATATTCAAAACTTTTGCATTGGGACATTTGTTACAGACAAAATTTCTAAAAGAATTTTATTCTTTGAGATTTTTTCTTGGCCACTTTCTCTTAAAGAATTATGTCTATGATTTTTTTTTTAGGAAAAATGTTTGAAAAATTTGTACTTAGCCTTTTCTATGGAAAAAATGTCTGAAAGAATTATACTCTTTGGGAAAATTGCTCGGAATTTTTTTTTGAAATAATTAATACTTAGTATTTTTCCTTCAAGATAATTTTCTTGAAATAATTATAACATTTAGACAAAATTTTGAAAATTTCCCAAGTGTAAACTAAGCTTTTAAACCTGCAGCCTCTTTTGGACTTATTCTTGAAACTGCTCAGACACCATGAAAATGTGCATGGTCTTTTCCACTCTGTAATCCTAGACCCCTTTTATAATCCTTTGATCCACTACTTCATCAAAACATACAAAATATTTATATGTGGGATAAAATTGTCTAACATCTTTGGTGACTCATAGGGGTTGCATGCCCGTCTATGTAAGAGGACCCATACCATGTTACCTTGTCTAGTACATTGGGCATAGATTCTCTTTTCTGGTCTAACACATCATCCTGGATCTAACAATGGATGCCAATATTACTCTAACCTATTTTGACACAAAAGACCAATAAAATAATAAAAAATATAGAGTTCCTAAGGCACTTATTAAATGGAAACTAACCTAGAACAAAATAGGGACAACAAATAAATGTTCTAGAGACTACACTTAGTGTAATTTTTAACAAAACTATCCTAATTATGTATAGCTTAAAACTATGTGTAAATTTCCTCCTAAATCAAAAGGAAAGTTTGATAACCTTCCTACATCATGAGATGTGGAATTTATTTAGGCATGTAGCTCCTTGACCCTTGGTCTTGATGCTTGCATCTTCTTTGTTACATCTATCAACTTCTTTAGCATGATGTTCAATGAGAACCAACAACTCCCGATAGGTCATCTGTGTCCATCTATATAATCTTAACTTTATTTTATATATCCTCAACTACAACCTCCAATAGTGGTTAAAAAAGGAATACCTCTTGTATTTCCATATTGTCCTCAGTAAGATTAGGCTTCTTCTTGGTTTCAAGTTCTTTAAGATCATCCATGACTCTCATTTTTACCAATCTCTCATGGGGTTCTACCAAATTCATACCAAAATTCTCATTCTTCTTTGGTATCCATAGAGTATAATTATATTTTTGAATCTCCAAAACATTAATGGAAACCTTATATGAATATTTAACTTGCTGTACTATCTCATCATCCAAGTTTGTGATCTTAAGTTCATCAATCTCTCTCATGAAATTATGGTACAACTACCACCAATGCTCTTCTTCTTTAGGAATGATCTCTACCTATGGAATGATTTTGTGTGAGTTATCTTCGTATATACATTCTAAATAAATATGAACATGTACTTGATCTATATCAACTACCACAAGATCTTTAGAAAACTCTTGATTTTGGATACATGATATGTAATTAAGAGGTTATTGAGAAATTACCTCTTGATGCACATCTGATACTTCTTCCTATTGGATCCCATTCCTAACTTGAACTTGTTCTTATGAATCATTATTTTTGACATTACAAAATATTGAGACATGCTTATTCTTGTAAATTGGCATTCTAATAATGATCCACTCTTCTAAATTTGACAATCCATCATTATCAGTTATGATTTTAAAATGGAGTTCACTGCTTACCTCTTCACAGGGTGGCATAGGATATTCTTGGGATAACTCCAAGAGAGATGAGATATATGTTAAACCTCCTTGGTGTAACTATTTGTCTTTGATATTCATGTCCTCCTTCATTTTCATACTACTCTGGATGGATTTCCAAGATGGAAATGACCTAGTTTTTTAAGGAGGGGAGGGAGGGGATTGAATGACTTTAGATTTTATTGACCACGTGATTTAGTTCCAAGATGGAAAAGATAGAAGATATTCTTTAATCTTTTTATTTTTTTTCTCCTCCTCTTTCCTTGTCTTCAACTCCAACTCTTTGATTTGCCTTACTATATTATCTTACAATATCTTCTCTTTAAGATGTCTAGTGGCTTCATGAAGGTAAGGAACACAAAACAATTCATAAGGAAGGACGAGAGACATTTGCATATGTTTATATCCTAATTTAACTTAGGATCTTAAATCTAGATTTTCCTTAATTTTCCCACTTTTATATGACTTCACCACTTGATTCAAACTTGGGAAATTGAAGGACCTCATAAGGGGTTCTTGAGGGAAGATTGAGTCCTAGATCTCAATAGTAAGTTATTTCACAATAATCTCCTTCTTTATTTGATAACTTTCTTGGATAGATTTCTAGGAAGGAAAGGTCTAAGAAACATATGAAGAACTTGGGACACTCAAATAATCACTTAGAATGGTCTCTTGAGGAGGAATTTGTGTCACATAAGAAGGTCAAGGTATGAAGGCACATAAGATTGATGAGGTTGGACTTATTGCTCTTCAAGGCCTTTTATCTTATCCTTAATGCTTTGAATGTAACCAGTTATATCCATCATATCACCTATGCAATTGTTATAATTTGATCTCTCAATAGATGTCCATTATTATTTCACTTACTATAATGACTCCCTCACATAATGGATCTGATGAGTAGGGATACTTTGGCCATAATATTTTTGTGAGCACAATTCTAGAGCATGCTTTCTAAGGTTTACTAAAGTTTTCTTAAGTGCTAGTATGGATGGCTCATGATAGGGTTGGTAAAGAGTAATATTATGATGGGATTGCTATTTATTTAGAGGATCAAGGCAATGCTCCTACATTTATGACTTGTAAGAGTGATAAGGGTCATATGGATAATGAGGATCATATTGGGACTACTGATAAGGAGGTGTATAATAGGGATATTCACCATATTTGTTCATATTAGCCTCATATGCCAAATGAGATGAAATAACTAACTAAAATATATAATGAGACATACATGGTCTACTCATAACTAAAAAAATTTATTTGGAGTCACCATTGGTGCTAACTTGCTTACTTCCAAAAGCTGATCAAGGGACATACACACTAGGATCTTCCCACTCTTTTGGACCTTGGTTCCATCAGGTGTGCCAGAACTGTTAGTGGTCTATATTTCACCCTATATAGAAGTAGAAGTGTTCAAGTCCTACTTTTAAATCTATCTCAACATGGGATTAACCTTAGGCTATGGGTAGCCTATAATGGGGTTAGACCTCTAGGATTTTTAATGAGGCTAGCTCCTTAAATGCATTATTTGAGCTCATTTTCACTACTAAAACCTACTAATGACTAGGGAAAAGGGAGAGAGAGAGAAATTAAAAGGGAAACCTAAGTTAAAAATGGTGATGCACCTAAAATAGGGTTGATCCACTTCATTTGAGATCCTATTAAACATTAATGAGACAAGAAAAAGACTAGATCTAGGACCCCAATTATCTGTTATGTATCAGTATTTCATGCAGAGGTTCACTAAATGATCAAAATCCAAGGGAAGTGATGAAGAGGTCTAATGTAAGACACTAACTAGTAAAAGTATCCGCATGCAAGCTCTAATCAAAATATATAAAACACTAAACATGACCTACATAATAATATTAAATAGTAACTAGCTAAAATCAAGACTTGACAAGGGAGAGATTTCCACCACATATTCAAATTGAACTTACATGTACACACTATACCAGAACAATGAAATCTAAAAATATAGTCTAATATTCATCTCAAGAGGTTGCAAGCTCAATCTTGGTAGAGTTTAATCATGCCCAGGAGAGGGAATAGAGGGATCTTTTTTCTGGCCCAAAATCCTCTATATATAGTAGAAAAGGAGAAAGAGACAGTGGAACATCTGTTGGAGAGTTGATAAGGGATCCTAGTGTTTTACTAAAATTTCTCTATTTCAAGTCTAAAGAAAAACAAATAAGAATGATAGGGATAAGTGATTAGAATGGACCTATATTGGTTTGTGCATCATATCCAGACATTGTGAGTACTCCCCTTTGGTTGGGGAGGACTACCTGTAAGTAAGAAAAAACTACCACAAAATGTTTGTTAGTAGATAAATGAGTGGGTTTTGAAGCTACGTGCTTGTTCTAGGAAGTTTGGAACTTCCTTAGAGATGATAGTCCACTTTTGAGAGATAAAAGAGTAATAAATAACCAAAAAAGATGCAAAAAGAGAGAGTAAAAGAGATATAATGTTATTGTTATTCAAAACTTGAGTGCAGTAAAAAGTAACAGAGTGTAGGTGGTATGTTTTATTTGTATTTTGGAAGTTTTTTGGGTAGGTTTTGGAAGGGTTAGGAAGTCCATAGTTTTTGACATCAATTATGTTACCGAGGTCAGTAAGGAAGTTAATGATAACAATTATGATGATGAGGTTGATGGGTGAAGGTGACAGATGTCAATTAGGCTATTGAGGTTGATAGGGGAAATAATTGCCTAGGAACTTGTATAAGTCTTTTCTAGGTCTGGGAAATGGTTTTGGTCAACTCTGGGAGGTTGGGGAGAGTTGTGTGTGAGTGATAGAGTATGGTTTAGATGGATCTAGTTAGAGGTTTGGTGTGTCAGGTCAAGGAGAAACAAGTAGGGAAGATTTATGACTCCCTCACAAGGTTTGGTCAGGAATGTGTAACATAATGAACAGTAGATGTAAAGTGATAGTAAAGTAACTACTTAAAATACCTATAGAATAAGTGATATAATTATCTATAGTGGTAACTAAATGATAAGTGCTAGATGGATGGTTCCTATCAGGTAGTCCAAACTATTGCCTTGAATAGAGAAAACAAGTGAATTTTGTTAGTACTTAAGAGCTTGGTTCCTAATCTGGATTGACTTATGGAAGATAATAGTAAGCCAAGATGTCAAAATTTGACTGCCAAGAGCTTGGATGCAATTAAGAAGGTGTTTTCTTGATTTCTACTAACTAAACATTAGGTTAGAGTTTGGCTTATATAACTAACATTAGTGATCCCACTGACATCACTCATGGGTTGACCGAAATCGATGAACTTAGAATAGGTAAAACTACTATATTTAGTCTATTTTCTATTGCTCCTCATGCTAAGTGTGGCACCCATTACAAAATGGTAAAAATAAGAGCTTAAGAAAGATGTAGTTAGTTAGGAATTCAATTTTGAGGCAAGAATAAGTATTGAGTAGTTAGGATAAGGGAACTAAGTCTTAAGGTGACTCATCAAGTGAGAATTAGTATTAAGATGAGGTGACTTCATAAGGTGGCAAAAGGGTTTTTTAATTAACTTAATTATATATTTTAAATTAATTAAATATGTGAGGGGTAAAAGCATGGGTTAAGGAGGCTAATTATTATTATTGAAATAGGGCTCAAGGGGGGTTTTGACGTAAGGAGTTACACATGTGTGTGACTCAGTTTTAGTGTCTACATTTTCCCTCTTTTGTCTTATAATTTACATAGATAAGTTTGCAAGATAAAAATAGGAGTTGGATGCTCCAAGTATTAGATGAGGTATCCTACCCCTCAAAATGATAAATTATGCAGGAGAAAATAGAATCAGGTATTAGATTGATAAGAATTGAATTTTGTGAATGGAGGAGAATGTGGTATCACTACATGTGCATATACTAATATGAGCTATAGTTGACAAAGTCAAAAATAGGTAAGGTTGAGGAGGACTCAAATAGAAATAACCAAAGTACAGCTTATAAGTGATAGATGAGAAGGTTAAAACAATCAAAGTTGTAGCTCTAATGGTCTATGTGTCCTAGGTATCCAAGGTAAGAAGTGATCCTAGGAAACACAAAAAGGTTTTAGGTGATAAATGAGCTTGGTCTCCATCCTAAACACCTAATAAACATGTGTGTGTATAATAGCCAACTATATCATAATAGCATAAGCAATCAAGATAAGCAATGTAAGGTTGGTGTAAGAGGGTCAATGGATGAGATATTCATGATCTTCAAGCATAGTCATCATGGGGGAGATTGAAGTGATCACCAAGGGTGGTTGGCATGGTTTGAGAGATATATGTGTTCTCCAAGTTGGTAGTCATGGTCAGGGAGGTATATGTGATCTTTGAATTACCCCAGTATGGGTAGAGTCTAAAGAGTTATGGTTTTTGGTGGAAATTCTATTGCAATGGTGTCGATGTTAGTGATGTTATTGATTTTAGTAAAATATTGTCAACATCAGTAGCATAGGGTAAGGTTACCAATATCAATGGTTATAAGTGCCGATGTTGGTGGATTAGGTAAAACATGTTGACATTGGTGTGTGACCAAACTCAACAAAAGGGGGTTTAGTGGCCCTCCAAACTCATTTGCAACATTTGATTAGAGAAAAAAATAGATATGAGAGTGACTAAGATGATAGAGCTAAGAGGAGACCCAATGGAGGTGTGTCACCACAAGAGCTAGTTGTGTTAGCCTAAAGGAGATAGAGAGATGAGGTAAGATCCAATATGATTAGATTTGAAACTTGAGTTGGTTATTTTTATTTTTTAGGCTAATTTAGAGGTAGGGGAAAATAAAATGTTAGTAGAGGGGTAGGAAATGGGGTAGGGTAGGTTTAGGGTAAGTTGGGAGGGATTTGGGGTAGTTTTTAGATGAAATTTTGAGTTTTTGGGGATGGGTCATTTAGCCTTAGGGTTAAACCAATCACAAACATTAGTGGGGTCCACTAACATTAGTTGACATGACACTAATGTTGGTAGGTTTTTACCAATGTTGGTCGACACCAAGCACTGATGTTAGATTTAAAATTGATGTCAATGACTATGAATAACTAAAAAAATAGGAGAAAGGGTTGATTTGGATCCCTAATTAAATTAGTCCACTAACCTAATGGCTGAGATAGCCTCAAAAGACCCCATGTTGACTGAGTGTTGCCTACATATCCTAGTTGAGGGCCTTAGGCTAATGCATTTCTCCTAGAGCCTAGGGAAAAATATCTAAGGTATGGTTAAAAGTGGGTTTAAAAAAGAGAGGTTGAGATAGGTCTAGAGACATAGGGTGTAAAATATAGGGCATAAGATCAAGGGGTAGGGATATAAGCCATGAGGCTCAGAGTTATGATAGGTAGTTGGGCATAGGGTGGAGAGAGAGAGAGGTAATGAAGCCTAAGGTAGAGAGGAGAGAGTAGGGTAAATAACTAGGTGGTTATATGGCTGAACTAACCTTAGAAGATCCCATGTCAACTGATTGCTGCCTACATAGCATAATTGAGGGCCTTAGACCAATGTAGTTCTCCCAAAGAGAAGGGAATAGGCAATGATAGAGTATACTATAAAGTATATGACTTGATTTATGTGTGTATGGATGCAGGTGAGGCTAAAGTTGACATTAGAGGATCACCTATCGAGGCTAATAACATGGATGAGGAGGGATGTCACCTTAGATAAGTGGGATCATATGGTAACTATGGGGTTAGGAGGAGTGTGATGATATTATAGATTTGCTCAAGATGTGAGCCTAATGATAGCGCTGATCGAGTGGTGGGATCACACCACCAATACCTTCTATCTACCAACCAGAGAGTTGACAGTGACCTAGGAGGATGAATATAACATATTATGGTTGCCATTCTAGGGTGAGGAACTCTTTGCATAGTCAAGAGAGGAGCATGATGTGCACATGGTGGCATTATATGGAGAGCATGTTAATGAGGTGACCTATCATTCAATGAGTTTCACCTATGAGCCACTGTGTATGGTTGATGAGGAATAACATCAATTAAGCATCTTGATGATGATAGGGATCACAGTGTATTCATTACCAGATGTAGATGGTGGGATATTTTTTATTGCATTGATGGGTGTTTTAGCATAGATGGTTGAATAACAGACTATTTTTGTGTGGGGACCAATTTTTTTGGAATAGTTATATAGAGAGATATGGGGTTTGATATTGCATTGGTGATACAGTTTGGGTGTTGGCCATTTACTCCACTATTAATAATATAAACATATTGTGGTGACACAACTATTGGGGCTACCTACCATGATTATAGCTAGCTTTAGGGTTGTTTTCAGATGGTGGAAAGATGGTATGGCATAGACTTGAGTAGACAATGTAATTTGTGATATTGCTTATTATAGGTGCATGATAGAGGGACTGATCCCTGTAGATATTTTTTGGAGACCCTACCTGATATACCTTATATTTAGAGGATAGGTAGAGCAATTGGTTGGATTACAAATCTCACTATGGGTTAGATGGAGATGACCTGGTGAGATAGATATGGTACCCATGGCATAGATCAGGAGGTAATTTAAACTACTATAGGATGTACTACCTACCTTCCCTTGATATAAGAGGTATGATATAGAGTCACCCCTACCTTTGCCCTAGGATATAGATAGATAAAATTTTGAGGAGCTACCATCAGGGTTAGGTGTATTTGATCCAGGGTGTACAACATCATATATGGCTTGGTGGGAAGGTGTACATACCATAGTGGAGGTCAGGACTCCACCGCTAGATTTATAGGGGTTGGTGAGAGAGAGATGAAGCTATATAAGCATGAGATGTAGTAGTACAAGCTAGAGATATAGTGTAGGCACATTTATTAGCCTTACAAGAATAGGTGGTGACATTTTAGGGCCAAGTTGGGGCACTACAGGGCTAGGTTGGGGTACTACAGGGCCAAGTCAAGGTATTACAGGGTTAGGTTACTATACTGACAGTGGAGAGGGATAGTTTGAGAGTAGTAAGTCAGGATACTCTTCCTCAACCATAAGGATTAGTACAGGTTAGACCTTTAATATGTGTTATGAGACCACCATAGACCATATCTCTAGCAAGATATGCAACTACTCTTGATGAGATTGCATATTATGAGAGGGCCATTAGGGAGTTTTAGCAGATTTAGAGGTATTTTGTGTTTAGAGAGTAGGTGTTTCTCTACATTTTTGATTTCTATATTCAGAAGAAATAAGAAACTAAAGATAATGGTAAAGGGTTAGATGATACCCAGATTAAGTTACGCACCATATCCAAACATTGTAGGAGCTCCTCTTTGGCTGTGGAGGATGACACCTATAGAGAGAAAGAAACTCAAACAAAGAAATTGTTAGATAAAGATATGATGGACTGCCAAGCGATATGCTCAGTCCCAGAAGAATAAAGCTCTGTGAGGGATGACAGTCCACTATTTGATAAAAAGAATGTCATATAAAGAAAAATAATGAAATACTAAGAAAGAGAAAGTAGACAATGCATACCTGTTCTCTGTAATCAGTCTTTCACAGTCACCAACATCGATAGTCTTGCCACCATCGATTTGTCAATATGCTGACATCAGTTATATTACCGATATTGGTCGGGGTTGTGGTTGATGTCGGTTGGGTAAATGGGCCTTGGATAGGTTTTGGATTATGTCTGTGGTTGACAGAGGAGTATGGACATTTAAAGGTTTGTGTAGGGTTGTAGGAGGGTGATTAAGATGTGAGGAAAGTCAAAAGTAGGGGATAGGTATGAGAAGAGGGTGAGAATGAGAGGAAGGCCTCTCAGCCTCTCCAAGAAGAAAGTTGGGTTGAGTTGATAGTATTTAGAAATAGTAAATAGAATATAATTACTAATATATTCTAAATTACTGAGATAGAAGAAACTTAGCTTTGCTTGGAGAAGAACCAGAGGTATAGAATGCCTATCCCTATTGTGGCTAATGTCGAAGAGCTCATGCAATGTTTTCAACCCAATGTCTAGAGTTATTTCTATAGATTTTCTCTAGCCTGGAGAGCATTAGTCAAAGTGCTGTTGATGTCTCAGAGTCTGAGAGAGAGAGAGAGAGAGAGATTAGATTCTCGAGTAGCGATTAGAGAGCTGGAGGTCGATTAGAACTTGGTTTAAGAAATTGACGTCGGTGATCCCACTGGCGTCGGCCAATAGTTGACCGATATCAGTGGCTAGAGAATGGGTAAAAGGGATATTTTTGGCCCTTTGCCTATTTCTCCATCTGCCATGTGCATTTTCCATTGGAGAATGGTCAAAAGGTGAGGTTATTATGCACGAGTGTTGGTTAGGTGGTTGGAAAAGAGTGAGAATAGGTCATAGGTAGATGACTTAGTCTCAAGGTGAGTCATAGGGTAGGAAACAGTCCAAGGCAAGGTGTCTAAGGCGAGGTGTCTAAGGTGAGGTGTCCTAGGTGAGGTATCTTAGGTGAGGTCATAATTTAAAATAAATAGTTTATTTTAAATTAATAAGGTGTGGGTTAGGACCAAGGGGAGTCGACACAATTTTGGTGTCTACATTTGCCCCTTTTTATCTTGTTGGTTGTTCTTGACAAACTACAAGACAAAAATAAGGTGTTAGTTGCCCTAGGTAAGGGATGAGGTATTCCCCCTCAAAGCGGGAGTTAAGGGAAGGGAACCTAAAATCAATTGCTGATTTGATAGGCAATCGATGGGTATGGTGAAGTTTGAGTGTGAACACTGCAATAGTTGAGATTGCGCGTATACCACTTCACATGATAGGTAAGTCAAATTGTCACAATCAAGGTCGAGGAGTGCTAAAATTGAAGTAACTAGGACCCAGATTTTTAGTCATAGTTGATTGGGTTAAATGATCAAAGCTGTAGCTCCAATGATCATCGTGTTCCAAGTATCCTGAGCTCAGGGAGTGCTCTTAGAAAACATGAAAATGTCACACATATAGGGGATCAACTAGAGTGTGATCCAACAATACATGTGAGGGTCATAATATAGGGTGCATATAATTTGCTATCTATTCGTG
Organism: Torreya grandis; assembly: GCA_037957365.1. Taxonomy (NCBI): domain Eukaryota; kingdom Viridiplantae; phylum Streptophyta; class Pinopsida; order Cupressales; family Taxaceae; genus Torreya; species Torreya grandis. Next base: position 849,935 of record JARHVA010002628.1, read on the forward strand.
AGGTATCATATATGTAATTAAAACAACCAAGGCAAAGTTGTCTCGAAAGTGGTCATGGTTGAAGGAGATAGTCACAATCTCCAAGGTCGGTGGTCGAGTCAAGTTGAGATATAAGTGATCTCAAGTGTTTGATGTTGTATGGGAGATACATGTGATCTCCAATGTGCCCCATGAGAAGTCAAAGGTGACTTCTACAATGTAAAGGTGGATTGTTTGTTCATGATTTTGGACAAGTTGTTTGGTCATGGTCAAAGGTTAAATGGTTGGTCCATCAAGTAGACGAATGAATGAATGGATGGCCGACGTCATTAGGGAAACGCATGGGTGAATGGCTAAGCTAACCCTAGAAGACTCTATATCAATTGAGTGCTACCTACATAGCCCCTATTTTTAGGGCCTCAGGCCAATGTAGTTCTCCCCAAGAAAGGGAAGAAGTGTCAAAGAGGTTGATAGTTGGTTTGGTTAGGTTAGGGTTGTTAGCATTTCCTATATGTATGATGGTACATGCTTGAAATGATGAATGTATGATGATGTTACAGCCTTTTCCATATTATGTGATGGTGTATTCTGTAACATTGGTGATGTGGTTTTTCATCCCTAGCAATTTTCCATATTAGTGATGGCGTATGCTAAAAATGAATTGAGTATGATGTTATAGCCTTTTCCATATTGTGTGATGGTGTATTCTATAACATTGGTTATGTGGTTTTTCATCCCTAGAAATTTTCCATATTAGTGATGGTGTATGCTAAAAATGAAATGAAATTATTAATGCTTCAGCAAGTTCCCATATTGGTGATGGTATATGCTTGACATAAATTGTGTTTGGTCGATAGTTTCCATATGTATTGTTTTCCATAGAAACTAGTGTGAATGAGCTATTATGATGTCATGTTAGTGGTTATAAAAAGGTTGGGTTGGTTGTATGTGATGAAGATGTGTAATAAGTGAAAGGCGTATTGCCTTTTCATTGACAAGAACCATAATAATGGCATAGATAAGACTTTTGCAAACAAAAGCCCCGTTCATGCATTACGTCGTTGACCATTGGTTTATGTTAGAGAAGTATTCAAATCACTTGACATTAAGTGAGCTCATAATCCCTTGAGTATGTTGGGGTAATAGGTTTGATTATGTGTTATGTCAAAATAGCATAACCCTTTTTAGCAGGGATTACTTTGCCCCTTTTATAGGTGACCCTGAGAATGACTATAGACAAGTCCATGACTTAATAGTGAGTCAATCACTTTTTTTTATATAATAGACTGATCAATATGAGAAGTCTACTTAGGGATGTTGTTTTGTTTTATGGTCATGTGGTGCTATGTATGTAGCAAAATTTGGTCATAGCCATCCTTCAAGGGAGTGGTCTATATTTTGCCTTATATGGTTGAATGTCTTTAAATAGCTGTCCTTTAAGGGAGTAGTCTATCAATTACAGCAATGATGCAGCTGTCCTTTGAGGGAGCAGTCTACATTTATAGTTTATGACCTTTGGTTAGGGATCCCCATTCTATGTGTTATTTGTTGATTGGACTTTTAGTCATGGACTGGTCTATAGAGGTTTAAGGGTTTCCCTTTTATTAGGACAAAGTATTTTAATGCTTAAAAAAAGGGTTAACTAATTGTTATAGGGGAAAAGGATTGATAGAATAGGGATGAGGATGATAGGGGTTACTCAAGAGATGAGCTCAAATTAAATGTCAAGTGAATGATTACTTGATTAATAGTAGAATGGTCATAGATGCAAGGCATAAAGGGGCTCAGGTTTTGGTAAGCCTTCGAGAGAAGACAGACAATAAGTGCCTGATCGTATGGTCTAAGTCAATTAGGAGCAAACTTGCCTCGTTTACTTCTTTCCATATTGGTCATGTGTTAAAGATGATTAAGAAGTTGGTTGATGTTTGGTTGGTGTTTGGTTGAGGTCATGATAGTCAGTATAAATTCAAATTCCCCTAGTTGCGTTTGTGATAGGGAGAATGTTTGATACCCATTGTGGATAATCAATGAGTTAGATAAATGAGATGAAGAGAAGGCGATGAAGCTCCTCTTTAATAAGGAGTGTGATGTGAGGATGCATCCCATGAAGCTTTTGCCTGATAGGCTTAGTTTGAGAGGGCGAGATCCTAATCTTCTAGGTTGGAGGCTAGAATCTCAGAATTACTGAAGGTGATGGAGGCAATGGTGGGTAATGTTTTGACTAAAGTAGCCAGTGGTTGGGGGTCCCTAGGTTAGACCTTCACTGCTTGTAAAGCTTTAATCAAAGAATGGAGATGCTATGGAGAGTTTTTTATTAGGTCATACAAAGATGTCTTCATAGAGGTTTGGTGAATTTGTTTCACCATGGAGTCATGAATTGGCTTCGAAGATGTTGGTTGGGATGTACCCAAGATTGAAATCTTGGGTTGTGGTGGTTAAGAGGGCTTGATGAAAGGATATGTTTGAGGGATAGAAACCTTCTCTTTCCCTTTATCCTATATGATTTGTGACTTGGTGGCCACATTAATGGTTTTGATTTTAAACAAAGGGGGAGAAGGTGGTAGAGGAACCATAGTCTGATGATGGGCTCCCGATTTAGGCGAGGATGTTTGAGAGATATGGGATGGTGTCGGTGGTTTGTTGAAAGGGTGGTCAAGAGGATCCTTGATGAAAAGGGTATCCTTTTTTAGTTATTGATGAATGATAACTTTAAGAGCACAACAATGCTCAGTGTCATGTCCAAGTATGCGATAATATGCAAAGATTTTAGTGTCATCGAACCAAGATGGTTTTGGTCCGAGAGGTTGGAATGGTTTAAGAGGTGGGAGACTGATGTGAGAAGACTGCAACAATTGGTGTAATAGCAAAGCATAAGAACCCACTAATGAGTCTGTGCATTTTGTGTTAATAGGGGTTGATAACTTCTGTTTAGGAGTTGTAGGAGTTTTTTGTACCATCTTTTTGTTTAGTGGTGTGACCACACGTGTAGATGACACTTTTGTGGTGAGAGGTGTTGGATGTTTTAGAGCTTGTATGTTTTTGCTAGGTAAAGGTAGTAATGTATGTGATTTATTTTTGTGAGGTGTTGGAGTTGGGAGTACTCCTATTGAGGTAGATGGATGTTGGCCCAAAATAGAGGGCAATGGTGATGGTGGGGGAAGAGTTCTCTGATGTGGTTTAGTAGCCTTCTTTAGTTTGGTGTGAGGACTACTATTGTGTGGGGTGAGGTTCAAGTCTACCTTCACTTGTGGGTGAGTGAAGTTTGATATGGGGTGAACACCGAGAGATGTAATCTGTCTCGACATGGTGGATGCCTATGAGGGTTTGGGTTCAGGTGTGAATGGAAGCATGTGAGACATAGCGATCTCAGGCAAAAGGCAAGAGAAAATCATCACCAGATCTCCCTCAGCTGAAGTGGGTGTAGTGACAAGTTCTTCTCTTGATGGAGAAGAGATTGGAGAATGTGGCTCTTCGAGAGGGTAGATCACAGGGATGATCATGGCTTCCTCATGTGGTTAAGAAGTAGGAAAAGTATGATCCTCTATTGGTAATAAGAAGGATAAGGGTAGGGCTAGTGGCGTTGGTATCATCAAAGCATCCTCCAATAAGGGAGAGGTCAAAGTAGACTCTCCTTGGTGTGAAAGGGGGCTGGATGGAGGATTATACTCCATTGGTGGAGGACAAATAAGAAAAGAAGGCTCTTCTACCCATGTTGGAGAGATATGTTGACTAACCTCTTTAGACTATGGAAGAGGTTGGTCAGGGATAAAAGGAGAAACCATGTCGACCGTGCATATATTACACTCTTGAAGGTCATTGGCCATGGTTTGAACGTTATTCTAACTAGGGGGATGATTAAGGAATGGTTGCCTAAAGATATCCATTTTTTGGTTAGCCGGTGCATTTGGGTTATCCAAAACAAGATCCCCCTTGTTTAGCATGTCCTGAATAACATTTTTGAAGGTTTTACAATTGTCTATGTCATGACCTTTGACACAATGATAATTACAAAAGTCATTTTCCCTATACCATGTAGGGATGGCTTTTGAGGGGTCAAATTGAGGTGGTTGGATTTGAGGGAGATTTAGGATCCCCTGCTTGACTAGTTTATCCAACACAAAAGTGTATGATTCTCCTATTGGAGTGTATTGACGATGTACGTACCATTGTTGGAATTGTCTTGTGATGTATTCTGATGTGGAGGGCTGAGATTGGTTGGTTGTGGTAAAGGTTGATGATCTAAGTACCACAACGTTTGCTGACCCCTTAGACTTGGAGTGGGAAGAAGAAGGTCTAGAAGAAGAAGGGTCTTTGGCTTTTGCGTTAGTATTTTTACTATGCAATTTGACTCTATCCTCTTCGATAGTGCGGAGTTCAAGCTTTCAGGCCATGGTGAAAGCTTCATCAAATGTGCATAATGTTCGGACCCACAAAGTAGATGAGATGTGCTTGGCACATGCTCTTGAAAAGAGCTCAATGAGCTTAGGTTGAGGTAGAGAAAAGGAGATTTGGTTGATTAAACCTCTCCAATGGGCAACAAAATTAGCTATTGATTCATCATCGAATTGTCTAATAGAATATAGGTCCGTAATGGAGACCTTCTTAATGATGTTGATTGAGAAGTGGTCAAGAAATAATTGGGTGAGTTGAGTGAAAGAAAAGAGAGAATGACTGGTAATGGAGCTATACCAGTCAAGGGTAGTGCTAGAAAGTGACATGGGAAACGTGCAAAGTAATAACGCATCATCATGTGCTATAAGGTAAAAAGTGTGTCTAAATGCTCGTAGATGTTGTTGTGGGTCCTCTTTACTATGAAAGTGAGTAAATTTAGGGAGTTCCCACTGGTTAGGATATGGTTGAATTAGGACCGAAGGGTGAATGAGTTCATTGCATATTTGTTCATATGAAAGAACATTGCTTGAACTGAAAATGGATGTCTCAAGGTTATACATCTTATCCATTAGCATCTTAATTAGATCAGCTGGTGGATTGGCAGGAGGGGCACTCCCTAGGTTGTAAGGTACCTGGAAGGTGTTGGGAGGGGCATATGATGTGTTAGGTTGTGTTTGTATAGGTGTAACATATTGGTAGTTTGTTGTGGGGACTGATGTTGAAGTCAAGGGGGCTTGTGTCGCGCAGTTAGAGGGAATAACTTGGCTAGATGCTGCCAAAGGTGGTTGAGTGGTGGCAACACTAGTTGAAGGATAGGTAGTCACTCTTGTGTTTATGGGTGCAAGAGTGGGTGGGATAGAGACAAGTAAGTTTTGAAAAGGCATTGAACTTGCTTGAATTGTTTGTGGTTGAGGGGGTATGAAAAACCCAATGGAGGTGGGTCTAGAAATAGAAGGGGAGGCCAAATATTGAACATTGGCCATAGTTGCGTTACTAGTTGAGGCAATAGCCTGAGTGGTCATAGGTTGGGTAGCAGATGCTGTCGATATCATTACCACTTCAATTAAGAAGGTTGGCATCCCATAAATTGGGTTACCTGAAAGATCTCGCATTTGGATTTTTGTGAGATAGTGTTGGAGAGCCTTGATGTTGTGGTCAAGGAATCTCTCAAAAATTTTATCCCCTTTGGGAATAATTAGAGGTTGATTTGGGGTTGGTTGGATAGGAGTATGCTTAATGTCTGAAGTATACTCCATTAGAGGACTTGTTATGAAGGGTGAATGTGGAAGTGGTTGTTGACTCATGTGGTCAACAAGAGATTTGGCTTGACTACGTGTCAAAACCATCCAAGATGAAATGTGTTCAGGTTTTAAAAATTGTGTATTTTAGTTTTAGAAAACCCAAAATGTATGTTTAACAGCAAAAAAGTTGGGTTTTAAATTTACTATTTTGGAAAGAAAATATTTGATAGTGATTGACGTCAGTCATATGACTGATGTCAGTGAAGATAGTTACTGACTTCAGTGGAAAAACTGATGTCGGTGAATATAAGTTGCCAACGTTAGTGGAAAAACTGATGTCGGTGTCTGTGTGTTTCTAGAAACTCAAAAACTAAATTTTTTTTGGAAAAAAGGAGAAATTTTGAGGTGTTTTTAGACCTCAAAATAATGCAACCTTACCAGCTCAAAAAACTAGATAAGAATAGCAGAAATGATGACATCAAGTAACCTCTAAATGTTAAATTCCTAAGAATAAATTATAGAGTCGTCGTGGCTTATGCCTTAGAAGAATGTGTTAGAAATTGGGCTTTTAGAATGGGTCCTAAAGAGGAAGTCTAAGGTTGGTTTTGGGTTATGTTTTGGTGCTCAAAAGTCTGTGTTAGGTTCCATATGTGGCCTGGTGCTAGGGGCTTGCTCCCTTCACTTCACGAACCCAGAGCCGAGCTGGGCCACTTAGCCAATATATACTTCGCCTATAGTTTATACTCTGCCAGAGAATAGAGTGGGTCCTCCCCTCAGTTGTGAAGTTCAAGTAGGATCGCTAGGAAGGGTAAGGTATCCGCTAGGTGGTGAAATCTTAGTCAAGCCTTGTCTCAAGTATGTTTAGATGTTTGATTTGTGAATGTGGTCTGGTTGTGTAACATATGTGCACTATGATTTATTCATAATGCATTTTAATTACTAAATGAGAGGGCTAAATATGCATTTAAGAAGGAATGAAATGCAATAGTGTTTTTAACCCAAATTGAAATGTTTTGTTCAGATGCAAACAAGTGAGGAAAAGGTCAAGAGTATGAATTTTCACTACTCTAAGATGTAAGGAAATAAGGGACAAGAAGAAAAAGAAAGATGTTCTTTTTAACTTGTGCTTATGGTTTCTTTTCAAAATAAAGAGATAGAAGAAGGATGCAAGGAGAGAATTTTTTTCCTAATGCACCTATATGAAAGTTTGCTTTTTAGAAGAAATGAACCCAAGGAAAACTCCAGGGTCCCATCGGGCATGCCAGAATGTTTCTCTACATTTTTGCTTTTTATATTCAGAAGAAATAAGAAACTAAAGATAATGGTCAGGGGTTAGATGATACTTGGATTAAGTTGTGCACCATATCCAAATGTTTTAGGAGCTCCTCTTTGGCTGTGGAAGATGACACCTATAGAGAGAAAGAAACTCAAACAAATAAATTGTTAGATAAAGATATGGTGGACTGCCAAGCGATATGCTCAGTCCCAAAAGTGTAAAGCTCTATGAGGGATGATAGTCCACTATTTGATAAAAAGAATGTCGTATAAAGAAAAATAATGAAAGACTAAGAAAGAGAAAGTAGACAATGCATACCTGTTCTCTGTAATAAGTCTATCACAGTCACCGATGTCAGTAGTCCTGCCACTATCGACTGGTCAATATGCTGATGTCGGTTATATTACCGATGTTAGTTGGGGTTATGGTCGATGTCGGTCAGAGAAATGGGCCTTGGACAGGTTTTGGATTATGTCTATGGTCATCAGAGGAGTCTGGAAGGAGTCTAGATTTTTAAAGGTTTGTGCAATGTTGTAGGAGGGTGATTAAGATGTGAAGAAAGGCAAAAGTAGGGGATACGTATGAGAAGAGGGTAAGAATGAGAGGAAGGCCTCTCAGCCTCTCCAGGAAGAAAGTTGGGTCAGGTTGATAGTATTTAGAAATAGTAAATAGAATCTAATTACTAATATATTCTAAATTACTGAGATAGAAGAAACTTAGCTCTGCTTGCAGAAGAACTAGAGGTATAAAACACTTATCCCTATTGTGGTTGATATCAAAGAACTTGTGTAATGTTTTCAACCCAATGTCTGGAGTTATTTCTATAGAGTTTCTATACCCTTGAGAGCGTTAGTCAAAGTGTCGTTGATGTCTGAGAGTTTGAGAGAGAGAAAACTAGAGAGAGAGAGAGAGATTAGATTCCTAAGTAGAGATTAGAGAGCCGAAGGTTGATTAAAACTCAGTTTAAGAAACTGACGTCAGCGATCCCGCCGGCATCGACCGACAGTTGACCGATGTCAGTGGCCAAAGAATGGGTAAAAGGGATATTTTTGGCCCTTTGCTCGTTTCTCCATCTGTAATGTGCATTTTCCATTGGAGAGCTGTCAAAAGGCGAGGTTATTATGCACGAGTGTTGGTTAGGTGGTTGGAAAGGAGTGAGAATAGGTCATAGGTAGATGACTTAGTCTCAAGGTGAGTCATAGGGTAGGAAATGGTCCAAGGCAAGGTGTCCAAGGTGAGGTGTCCTAGGTGAGGTCATAATTTAAAATAAATAGTTTATTTTAAATTAATAAGGTGTGGGTTAGGACCAAGGGGAGTCGACACAATTTTGGTGTCTACAGCAGGAGATATCAGTATCATGTGCCAAAGCTTTTAGCTCATGCAGACCTAGATAGGCTAAGAGTGGTGATGATACTACTTTATCATGACCACATGGAAATCCTTAATGACTCTAAATGCCAAAGTTTTTTTGTTATATATGTTATATGCACATCAGCCTACGAGCTGAAAATGAGAGATGTATATTTTGAGAGAGAGATGATATTGTGATGATGTATCGATGTACATGTCTATTGATTGTGTGTGTATGTATATATACATATATTTATTATGATTTTGAGATGCATTTATTGTGATTGTGATGATGTTGATGTGGATGATCATTTTATGTTATGTTAATTTGATTTCAATGTTTGAGTTAGACTAGCATTTCCCATATATGTGATGGTATATGCATAGTTGATGTGTTAGCTTCATCTTAGCAGTTTTCCATATTTGGGATGGTGTATGCTTAAAATGAATAGGTTGATTATACTATTTTATTTCAACATTTTTCCATATTTGTGATGGTGTTTGTTTAAAATAAATGTAGTAGGCTTGATAGTATTTGTATAACATTTTCATCTCAGTAGAGAGATCGACATATGATTTAGATGGGAAAATAAAAAGGCAGAATGCTCATGTATTGGCAAATACCATAATCATAACATAAATAGGTTCAATAATATGATCCTCTTTCATGCTTTGCATCATTGGACCATTTTTTTTGTTAGAGAAGCCATTTTCACCTTGTGTTAGGTGACTTCAAAGTCCCTTGAAAGAGTATGAGGGGAAAAAGGGTAAAATGAGGGAAAATATTTGGGTAGCGTAACCTTTGAAGTGAGAATGATATTCCCCTATTGTGGGTGACTTGAGAGCTACTATAGGCAAGTCCATGACTTAAAGCTTTTTTTTATTATGTAAGATGATCAATGTAGGAAGCCTATAGTGGGATTTTGTTTGTGTTGAGGTCATATGAAGCTGATCAATATGAGAAGCTTTTCATTTATATTTCTCTTTGAGAATAAATCTTGGCCTAGCCATCCTTTAAGGGAGTGTTCTAAGCATTTGATTTTGTGTTTAAATAGTTGTCTTTCAAGGGAGTAGTCTATTGATAGTAACAAAGAGAAATTACATAGTTTCACTTTAAGGGAGCAATCTACATTGAGAATCATGACCTGAGAGTTTATAACTTGTCACATCCCATTTGTTTTTTTTTTGATTTTAGTCATGGACAAAACTATAGAGGCTTAGGATTTTTCCACTTTGAGGGCAAAACCATAACACTTTGTAAGTTTGCTAAGTGTGTGTGAGTGAGGGTGAAGAGAAAGGGAGATGAATGTAATAAGGGTGCTCAAGGGATGAGCTCAAGTTAAACATGAGTTGAATTGAAACTTTGTTGACAAAATAATGGTTGTAGGTGTAAGGCATTCAAAGGCTCAGGTTTTGGCCTTCCTTTGAGAGAAGACAAGTGATAAGTTCTTGAGCCATACTTGTGAGTTATGATATAGGGTCCAAGCCAATTAGGAGTAAACTTACCCTATTTGCTTTTCTCCATGTTTGTCATATGTTGATTTTATTTTAAGATGAGATCACTAATATTGAAATATTGCTCTTTGAAGTTTTTATTGTAAGTGCGTTTGATATGCTTTTGATAGATTTAGAGTTGGTTGAGGGCTATGAGATGGTGTTCATCAAGAAATTCAAGTTGATCCAAATGTTCTTGGTGAAATTCATCATTAGTAAGTATGTATTTTAAATAAATATGAAGAGAAGGAATCTAAACCTCAAGAGGCAAAATATCCTCCATCTTATATACCAAGGAAACAGGTGTAGCACTTGTAGGGGTTCAAATGCTAGTGCGGTAAGCCCATAAAGTAGAAATAATGTGTGTGTGCCAATATTTTCCTATATCATTGACTACCTTCATGAGAATTTTGGTCAATGTTTTGTTAGAAGCTTCTACCTATCCATTTGCTTATGGATAGTATGACAATGAGAAGCTTAATTTTATTCTAAATGTATCACAAAGACTTTAGATAGTCTTATTTTTGAAAGATTTATCATTATCTATTATAATTTTATGTGAAACACCAAAATGATAGATGATGTGATGGTTGATAAAGTTAATAATTTTTTTAGCCTTAGTGGAAATGAGAGGAATGGCCTTGACCCACTTGGAAGTATTTGGTGGCAGTAATGATAGAATGATGATAAAGGGAGGAATGAGGGTTAATCTCCCTGATTAGATCCAAGCCCCATTTAGAGAAGGGCCAAAATTATTTAATGACTTGTAATGCATGACTTAGAATGTGAAGGAGGTTAGTGTGTTGTTGACATCTGATGCAACACATAATGTAATTAACATAGTCTCGATGGATTGTGGGCCAATAATAACCAAATTAAAGGATACATTTGGCAACTACATGACCATTGAAATGTCCACCACAAATCCCACTATGGACCTCCTTAATAGTGAATGGAATCTTAGTACTAGTGAGGCATTTAAGAAGGAGACCATCAAAACCTCACTTGTAGAGAAGTCCCCCTAACATAGAGTAATGAGTGGCACATTTTATGAAGGCATGTCTCCTATTATTGGAGAGATCAGAAGAGGTAATAGATAAGGAAAGATAATCTATGAGTTAATTATACCATAAGTCATGTGGGTTAGATGTTACATTTATGATAAATAGGATGTTAGTTGATACATAGGAGGGTAATTTTAAGCGATGCATGGTGACATAGATTTTTGAGGAAGAGGATGAAGAGGGTATGTGTGAAGCAAGTGAAGCCATGGTGTCAAAAAACTTATTTGTAGATAGAGGAATATTTTGTAAGATATAAGACACAAATGATCCCAAGAACATATCTACACAATGTTTGTACCACTAAAAAATTTCATTTTTATATAGGTAGGAACCATTAACTTGATTAACCTCTAGCTAAGAATCATAAAAAATGGTTATGGTTTTGATACCTAAGAAAAGATCCATTTAAAGCCCTAAGATCAAAGCCTCATATTCAACCATGTTGTTAGTACATTCAAAATCTAGTTTAAATGACAAAGGCATAGGCTCACCATCTATAGGAATAAGAATGACTCTCATAGCCCAATCGTATTGACATTTAGACCCATCTAATAACATCATCATTTGATAAGAGATGTCATCAGTGGAGAGCAATGTGATGGATTCATCAGGGAATTCAATGTTTGAAGGTTTGTTGTTAGGTAAATAGGTGGTAGTTAATTGATTAATGATTATTTGCCCCTTAATAGACTTTTATTGAATAAACACCAAGTCAAATTCAACAAGGAGCATGAGCCATCAAGTTACACATTGGTTGTGATATGGATTGGAATGCATCTATTTGAGGGGATCAATATGGGTGACCACATAGGTTTTGTGATTTAAAAGATAATGGTGGAGCTTAGAGGTTGAAAAGACCAGCATGATGTAAAGTTGTTTAGTATTGGTATATCAAGACTCATAATCAATAAGTGTGTAGATTATGTAGTAAATTGCTTATTCTAGATGGTTATCATAACACCCATAGAATGGTATGTTATAGAGATGTAAAGGTAGAAAGGCTTATTTTCCTTAGGTAGAATAAGAATTGATGGGGAAATGAGATATTGTTTAAGTGCATCAAAAAATTCCTAGTAATCAGTATTCCAATGGAATGAAACATCTTTTTAGAGGAGATGATGAAAAGGTTGGCAATGATCTGACAGTTGGGAAATGAAGTGGTGGATTGACTCAATTTTACCTTGTAAGCTGTGGAGTTATTTGATATTAGTAAGTGGAGGCATCTCTATGATTTCTCTAACCTTAATAGGGTCAACCTCAATACCAAGGAGATAAATGATAAAACTTAAGAACTTATTGGAAATAACACCAAAGACACATTTCTTTGGGTTTAGTCAAATGTTATATTAGAGGAGATGAGTAAAGGTTTTGAGAATTGTCAAGTGATCTTGGAAAAGTTTAGACTTTCTAAGTAAGTCATCCATATAATCTTCCATAATTATGTGTAGGAGACCATGGAAGATGTAAGTCATAGCATGTTGATAAGTGGCACCAGCATTCTTTAGACCAAAAGGCATGACTTGATAATAGAAAGTCCCCCATAGGGTAATGAATGTTATTTTATGTTGATCATCAGGAACAACTAGGATTTGATTATATCCAGATAACCCATCCATAAGTGATAGCATCTCATGGCCAACTATTAGATCAATAAGTTAGTCGATACTTAGTAATAGGAAGTCATCTTTTGGGTAAGAGAGGTTTGAGTCATTCTATTGGAAATCTATTACATGTAGTTGATGGGCTAGATAAAGTTAATAGAATGGAGGCTTCTTTGACAAGGAGAGTAATATGAGGATGCATCTTGCAAAGCTTTTACTTAACAGGGTTAACATCTTGATTGGTGACAATTTTATGGGTGAGGATAAAGGGGTCAATACCAAGCATGTCATTATAAGACCAAGTGAAGGCTTTGCTATGGTTATTAATAAATGTGGCATAATTAGCTTGCTAAAAGGAATCTAAATATTGTCCAATTTTGAGGATGTAGGGGTTATTATGAGAGGGTAGATTGATGTCAATGGTTGATTCATTTAACATAGATTGTGTTTTGAATGGGAGTAATCGTTGGATGTAGGAATTATCTGCACCCATGTATGTGAGAATAACATCATCATCTTGACATTAGATAGTGTTAATAGTGGGAGAGTCTTCATAAATAATTTCAAGATGAATGAGAGGAAGGGACCTTGTTTCCTTACCCTAGCGATAGGTGAGAGGCCACAAATGGATGGAATTTATGGAAATTTTTTTAAGAGGTATAGATACCTCCAATTCTATAGGTGATGGTGGAGAAGGAGAGACTAATTATTTAATAATTAGTACATGGGAAGTTTTGGTGAGTTTACTTGGTTCATCATATCCCACTCCATGTCTCTTTTTGGCATTTTCAATGGTTTGGCTAATGGGATATTCAATAGGCAAATGGACACATTGTTTGTAATGACCTAAACCAAATACTTTCCAAAGACACCTATAGAGAGAGGTTTGAGAAAATCTAGGGTTACTCAAGAAAGAGAAGTCATAGGTAAATGGTTTTGGTGAAGAAGATGGATTGCTGACAATAGGAGCCTGATCAATTCCCCCATATGTGAAATTAGTTTGAAGGTTATGGGTCCCATAAGGGATGACTATCCCAATGTGAGGATTCTAATTTGGTTACATGTGAAGCTTTACATACTCTTGTGGAGTATATAACATGTCCAGTGTCAACACATGATAGTCACCAAGTGACAAACATTGAAAAGTTTCCTCCATGGGATCCTTGTTAGGAATTTGTGTTTTTGATATCTGTGTAACCAAGGGAGTGGAGCTTGTGGAAGCTTTAAAAGTATCATGTAGGGAATATTATGTCTTCAAGGGAATGAGAAAATCACGAGGACTATAAGTCATGTTACATGTTTTAAATGGAGGTGGGTTAGTGGGTATAACATGCACTTGCCCATCATGTTCAAACTTGACACAACAGTGCAAAGTTGAGGGTACTCATGCTATAGCATGTATCCAAGGTCCTTTAAGCAGGATGTTATATTGGGACTCTCCTTATACAACATAGAAGATCTTAGGAATTATGGAAGGACCTACATGGATATGTAATATAATAGCACCCATTGTAATAGTTGTGGTATCACTAAAGGAGTAGAGTACCAAATTGGTTTGAGACATGCAATTATAAGGAAGAGCTAGCTATTTGTAAGCATCGATTAAAATAATATTAATACTAGCTCCCCCATTAATCATGACTATCTTGACATAAGTCTATTTAATATATGCGATAATAACAAGGGTAGAATCCTGATCTTCAGGGTGTTAAAGTGGAATTTCCAAATTACTAAAGGAAATCAAGGAAATGGAATTAAGGGAGCTGACCAAAGTTACAAGAAGTTATGGATCATCAGGTTGTACCTCAATTAATTGCAAGACACTAATCAAATCTTGACAGTGTTAGGATGAGTTTTGGATTAACTCATACAAGGACATTTTCACAAGTGTTTGGTGAAGTTGTTTCACCATCGAGCTTTAAATAACATCTAAAGATGTTAGTTTAAGGACACCCAAGATGGAAATATTAGGATTAGGAGGAGGAGTGTCTTTGGTGAAGGGATGAGCCCAAAGAGCAGTGACCTTTTCTTTACCTTTATCATTTTGGTTTTGTCACTGTGTGGCCACATTAACTATATTAATTTGAAATATAGGTGAAGGAGGTGGCAAAGGGGGCACACCCTCATCTTTGGGTTTAAATCTAGGTAGAATAAGAAGAGGCATTTTGTATTTCAAAGGTGGAATAACAAGAAGGTTAATAAGGGTATCATCAAAGAAAGTATCAACATCAAAGTGTTGTCAAATGACTGCTATGAGGGATTTATAACTCTCAGTATCATGTCCAGGTGAATGATGATATAGACACACTTTTATATCATTAAGAAAAAATGGATTTATTCTAAGAGGACTATAAGGCTTAATGGGAAGAAGATTTATTACAGAAGATTGCAATAACTAACATAAGAAAAATATCTGAGAGCTGTGGGTAATCTTACACTTGTTGTGGTAATATGAGTGGACACCTTTTTTTTGTTTAGGAGTTGTAAGGGTAATTTGGCATGTCACCTTGTTTGTTAACGATGGAGTTACATGTTTTGCTAACACTTTCTTGGTGTTAGGTATCATGGTGTAAGCTGTGAAAGGCCTACCAGGTGGCAAAGGTAGTAGTGGAGGTAACTTAACCTTTTATTTTGCTTGGGTCAGCAATACTCTAACTAAAGTAGAGGGGTGAGGTCCCAAAATTGGTGGTAAAGTTGAGGGTTGAAGAGGGAAGGATTAACAAGATCTAGGAAGCTTAACATTTTTTTAAATTCAAGCTATGAAACTCCAACTTGTGGTTGAGGAGTTAGATCTAATTTCACCTATGGATGAATTAAATTAGAGATGGTGCATACACCTAAGGGCCTGATCTATTTTAATGTGGAAAATTCCTATGAGGGTGAGGAATCTGACATAGATGGATGAGCTTCTAGTGATTTTGGTGAAGAAGTTATAACTTTGTCAAATACCTTGGGGTAAAGGGTAGTGAGAGGGTTGGTGGTAAAGGTCAACACTCATTGTATCGGATAAGGAGTTTTAAGTTGGTCCTAAAATACTATGTGATCTAGCTTCATGGAGTTAATAAATTTTTGACTTTTCACCAACCATGAGAAGATTTTATATGAAATTGATGTATGCCTTATGGTTGTGTCTTTAGAAGGCTGAGGTGTTTGGGAAAGAGGGAAATTATTGGTCTCTACTACTTCAGGCCAAAGACAAGAAAGAATCGCAATAGGGTCTTCAACAGAGATGGGAGAAGATTCATGGTCTTCCTTGGGTAGAGGAGAGGTAGGTGAAGAGGGATCCTTAGGGGGGTAAAGAATATGTATTAGTGCTTCCTCAACATGTGGGCAAGGAATAGGTAAAGTATGATCCTCCATAGGTAAAAAAAGTGGTAAGGGTGATGGAATTGGATTAGGCAAAATAGGTCTCTCATCCAATGTAGGAATAGATAACACTGACTCATCAAGGTGAAAAGATGGAGTGGATGGGGTACCACTCTCTATCGATGGAGGAGAGGTAGGTGAATAGGTTTCTCAAGAGGGCATAACATAGAAATGATATTCCATTAAACATGTGGTTGAGGAAAGGGTAGGGTGTGGTTTTCAAGTAGTAAGAGGATAGGTAATATTGGTGTAAAGGGAAGTGGAAATATTATCTATTCTAATGGAAAAATAAGTGGTAAAGGAAGATCCTCCTCACATTGGAGTGGAACATGTGAAATAGGATCTTTTGCTTGGGTAGGAAAAATGGGTAAAATAAATGCCATTAACTGTGGGGGAGGAGTTGATAAAATAGGTGCCTCTTGTTGAGGGGGAGGTTGAACTAGAGGTAAAGGAAAGACCATATTAACCATATAGATATTATGATCACATGAGTTAATCATGGTCTGAACAATATTTTGATTGGGTGAATGGTTAGGAAAAGGGTGTTTGTACACATCCATACTTTAATTAGGGGGTGCATTAGGATTATCCAAGATGAGATCAACTCTATCAAGCATGTCTTGAATAATGTTCTTGAATGTTTTAAAGTTATTATAATTTTGGCCTTTAACTTGATGGTAGCTGTAAAACTCATATTCCTTATACCAAGTTGGAATAGGATGGGAGGGGTCAAACTGTATAGGAAGTTTGATTTGAAGAAGGGTTATGACACCTTGTTTCAATAGTTTTTCCAAAATGGATGTATATGACTCCCCAATGGGAGTGTATTTTCTTTATTCATACTATTTTTGGAATTACTTGGTCATATTCTGGGAAGTCAAGGAATTATATTGGTTGGTGGTTGTGGAAGAAGTTAACTTAATGACCACCACGTTGGTAGAGCCTTTATATTTTTAGTTAGAAGGAGAAGTTTTAGAAGATGATGAGTCATTTGATTTAGAATTGGGATTTTTACTGAACAACTTGACTCTACCTTCGCCTATAACCTAAATCTTGAGTTTTGGTGTCATTGTAAAGGCCTCATCAAATATGTGGAAAGTTTGTGCCTAGAGTGTGGATGAAATGTGTTTAGCACATGCCCTTGAAAAGAGATCAATAATCTCAGGTTAGGGTAAGGAGAAGGATAGT
Organism: Torreya grandis; assembly: GCA_037957365.1. Classification (NCBI taxonomy): domain Eukaryota; kingdom Viridiplantae; phylum Streptophyta; class Pinopsida; order Cupressales; family Taxaceae; genus Torreya; species Torreya grandis. Next base: position 866,886 of record JARHVA010002628.1, read on the forward strand.
TGATTGATCAAGCCTCTCTAATGATTGATAAAATATATGATAGACTCATCATCATATTGTCTAATAGAATAAAGGTCTAGAATAGAGACCTTTTTAGAAATGTTAATATAAAAATGGTCTAGGAATATTTGTGTGAGTTTGGTAAATGAGAAAAGGGAGTGCTGAGTTATAGAACTATACCAATCCAAGGTAGCACCTAAAAGAGACATATGCAGAGTACGAAGTAGTACTGCATCATCATGCCCTAGTAAATAACAAGCATGCCTAAATTCTTGCAAATGCTATTGTGGGTCCTCTTTACTCTAGAAATGAGAAAATTTAGGGAGTTCTCATTATCTTAGATAAGGGTGAATAGGCACAAATGGTTGGATGCATTCATTTCATATTTGATCATAATATAAAACATTTTTTGAACCAAAAATGGATGTCTCTAGATTAGACATCTTGTCCATTAGCATCTTAGTGAGGTCTAAAGGGGGATTAGTCTATGTGATACCTCTTAAGTTATAAGGAATATGACAAGAAGTAGAGGGAGCATATGACATAGCTTGTTGAGGTTATGCTGGGGAACATAAGGATAATGAGTCATAGACTGGGGGGCAGAAAGAAAAGGAGATTGTCCCATTAGGTTAGAAACTATGCTTTGGTTAGATGTTATTATTATAGGTTGGGTTATTGGCATGATTAAACTAGATGAAGGGTGAGTCATAACTTGAGTAATTATAGATGTGAGAGTAGATGGAATAGGTATCACTAAATTATGAAATGGGGTGTGACTTGATTGAACTAGTTGTGATTATGAAAGTAGGAAAGTCACACCAGGGTTTAGGTGGGATTTGGTAGTTGGTGATGCTAAACTTTGGACATTATTTATGGTTAGGTTGCTTGTTGAAGTGGTGGTTTGAGTAACTATGGGGAAAATAGTGAAGGAAATTGATACTAAAGTTGTCTCCATTAGAGAGGTTGGCATACTATAGATTAGGTCACCTAAAGAATTGTGGGTTCAGCTCATGGTAAGGTAATGCTAAAGGGATACCACATTGTGATAGAAAAAATTAGCAAAATCTTGGTCTCCTTTAAGTATAATGGGAATTTGGTTGGGGATGAGAGTATGTTCTTTATTTAAAGTATGCTCCATGATAGACTCAACAATAAGAGGGGAAGGTCGAAGTGGTTTCTAGCTTGTATAATCCGTAAGAATTTTGGCTTGAGATCATGTCAATACAATGCAAGAGGAAGTATAAATATTCTTACTAATCTATATTAGTGATAGAATAATGAAAAAGTAGGTTCAAGTGTAGGTGGGTTGTTTCAACTTTCTATTTTGAGAAAATGAAAATTACATGGTCATTGATGTTAGTCATGTTAATCGATGTCGATAGTAAAAATTTGTCGATGTCAGTGGGATTAACTAATGTCGGTAGCTAAAGTATGCTGAAATTAGTGTAGTTAACTAATGTCGGTCACTATGATATCTTGGGAGATGGAAAATCTAAAGTTTTAGAAACCTAAAAGTAGAAAATAAGTAAAATAGTGGATGTAAGAGGTCTATGTAAGAAAGAAGAACACTTAGGAAACTTGATATAATAGGTTATACAAACTAAGTATTATAAATAGTTTTGATTTTGTGAATCAATAGAAAAACATCCTTACCAACTCCAAAATATAGATGGAAATAAAAAATTAAAAAAAGAACATTCAAAAACCAACTATTAACTCTTATAGATTAATTTTAGTCTCGTGTTGGATTATGCCTTAATTAGATAATGAGAAGAAAATCTGGTTGTCAAAGGTACTAGAAAGCAATCTAGATCTAGTTTCAGATTAGTTTTAGTGCTCAAGAGAAAATCTATGTTAGACTAGGTACATGGCTTATTATAGGATCTTGCTATCTATACTTCATGGACCTAAAGCCAAGCCAGGTTGCTTAGCCAAAATACGCCATCTACCTAGATTTTATACTCTGTTAGAGAACAAAATGGGTTCTCCCCTTGGTGGTGAAATCTAAGTAGGATAGTCAGGTAGGTTAAGGTAATCCACTAGGTGATTAAATCCTAATGGGCCTTGTCTCAGGTGATTTTAGATGCTTGTTTTTATGAGTGTGATTTGGTTGTGTAACATAGGTTCACTAAAATTTATTCATAATGCTTGTAATTAACTAGGTGAACTAATATATGCAATAAACAAACAATGAAGTGCAGTGAGTTTTAAACCCAAATCTAAAATGTTTAGATTCAAATGAAAATAAATATGAAATAGGAGTACATAATGAAATTCACTATCCTAATCTGCATACAAGAAAGAGATAAAGAAGAGATTCTTTTTAACTTGTAAGGGAAGTGATAAATTACTTTTAGAGGCAAAGAGAAAATAAGAGTGGCAAGGAAGAAGAGATTTTAGTTTATTGCCTTTAAACAAAAAATAAAATGTTGAATTTTTCATTTTAAAAGAGAAAGGAGAAAGTACAAGAAATAAAATTTTCACTATAATGCACCTATATGAATACTTAAAATAAGAAATGAACCCAAGGAAAACTCTAGGGTACCACCAGGCATGCCAGAAATGTTTCACTAAAATTTGTCTATTTCAAGTCTAAAGAAAAACAAAGAATAATGATCAAGATAAGTGATTAGAATGAACTTGGATTGGTTTGCGCATCATATCTAGACATTGTGAGTACTCTTCTTTGGCTAGATAGGACTACTTGCAAGTAAGAAAACAATATCACAAAATGTTTGTTAGTAGATAAATGAGTTGGCTACCAAGCTATGTGCTTGTTCCAGGAAGTGTGGAAATTCGTTAGAGATGACATTCCACTTTTGACAGACAAAAGAGTAATAAAAAACCAAAAGAGAGGCAATGAGAGAGAGTTAAAGAGAGATAATGCTACCATTATTCATAACCTGAGTGCATTAGGAAGTAATAGAGTGTAGGTGGTATGTTGTATTTGTATTTTGGAAGTTTTTTGGGTAGGTTTTGGAAGGGTTAGGAAATCCAAAGTTGTCAAAATCAGTTATGCTATTGTGGTTGATAAGGAAGTGACCAATATCAGTTATGATGCTGAGGTTGATGGGTGAAGGTGACTGATGTTAGTTAGGTTGTCGAGGTTGGTAGGGGCAATAATTGCCTAGGAGATTGCAAAAGGATTTTATGGGTTTGGGAAATAGATTTGGTCAACTCTGGGAGGTTGGGGTGAGTTGTGAGAGAGATATTATGGTTTAAATGAATCTGGTCAAAGGTTTGGTGTGTTAGGTCAAGGGGAAACAAGTAGGGAGGCTTTATAACTTCCTCACAGGGTTTGATTAGGAATGTGTAAAGTAATGAACAATAGATGTAAAGTGATAGAAAAGTAACTACTTAAAATACCTATAGAATAAGTGATATACTTAGTTGTACTAATGACTAAATGATAAGTGTTAGATGGATGGATCCTATCAGGTAGTCTAAATTGATGCCCTAAATAGAGTAAATAAGTAGATGTTGCTAGCCCTCAAGAGCTTAGTTCCTAATTTGGATTAACTTACACTAACAGTAAGCTAGGATGTCAAAAGTTGAAAGCTGAGAGCTTAGTGTAAATATGGAGTTTTTTAAATTTCTGCTAACATGAACATCATGTTGGAGTTTGGCTTATATAACTGACATCATCGATCCCAACAATGTCAACTAAAGGTTGATCAACATCGATGACCTTAGAATAGTTAAAACTAATATCTTTAGCTTGTTTTCTATTGTTCCTCATTCCAAGTGTGGCACCTATTAAAAAATGGTAAAATTAAGAGGTTAATAAGGACGTAGTCGGTAAGGAATTAATTTTTGAGGTGAGAATAAGTCCTGGGTAGTTATGATAAGGGGACTAAGTCTTGAGGTAACTCATCAAGTAAGAATCAGTCTTAGGATGAGGTGGCCGGATAAGGTGGAAAAAGAGGTTTTTAATTAACTTCATTATATATATCAAATTAATTAAATATGTGAGGGGTAAAATCATGGGTTAAGGAGGCTAATTATTATTACTGAGATAGGGCTCAGTGGGGATTTTGACATATGGAGTTATGCATGTGTGCGACTTAATTTTAACGTCTACACCTAGAAATAAATAAATGTGTTAATAGTCTATTGATTATTTTCCTTATACGTGCCTTTCTCCAATCAAGATTAATCCTTATCAATAAGATAACCTCCTTTTGTTCTAATAGTCTTTGAGCTCTTTTTATTGGCTGAGAGATCCCACTAGAAGATAAGGGTTTATTCTGCATGGTGATAAAATCTATTTAAATTGAATAAATTACCTTAACTATTCATGAGACTACCATTTCACCACCTTGGGACACTAAGCCCACCTGAGTTGCTCACAAGGATCAAATCCTTGAATATAAAAACTGACAGAACTATGCCATGAACTATGGTAAGTACTTACTTTGTTGATGATAGAGCCATGTCGATAGATGGGACCCTTATTCATTAATAACATACCTTCTCCATGTCCATATTTAGATCATAGGTCCCTTCTATAGATCAAAAACTAATCTAAGACCGTTGGTTTTCTTATAGTCATTATGTTGATGAGGACTTATAGACCACATAGCTTCATTTTGGATTACCATTGGGTCTAAAAGACCCATTCTATCTTTTTAGAGATTTTAATGGTGAGATAAATATTTAAAATATCTATTTTGGTCTAGCCCAGGTCATAGTTGAGCTCGATCCCTTTTATATTTGCTTTCCCTTGGTCTAACACTTCTTTAACAAATTCTATTGAAAATCCTAGGATCATGTTTGTTTAATTAGTTACCGACCATGACTTGGATCATTGACTCATCTACCTTTGCTCACACCATCCAATCTCCATGGTATGAGTTAACATGAGCCCTTGTATCTAGCCTTGATCTACCAACTCTATTCAAGCTAGTGCCACTTGACAGTCCTGCATTTGTACTTAGGATTTGTTATCAGTCTACGTGCTTTACATGCTTATGCCACATGGTGGCCTCTAAACTCCTTGACATTTTGACTTACTCATACGCTGTTGATCTACTTGGTATGATTAGGCACCAATAATTATATCTATTGGGACCTATTATTTTAAATGTAATGACTACTTTATGAGCTCAAATTTGACATCCACATGAATGTATTTGAGGTTCACATGACCGTCACTGAGATATTTGAAAACCAATGGTCATTTCTTATGACTTGAATTTTAAATTTACATACCCATCAATTAATTTTCTTGAAAATTTCAAAGACATCTATGTAACTACCAATCTTTGGTCCTAGATGACTACTAAGCTTTATTTTGATGTTTGTACACTTGTCACCACCCTGCTAGATCAAGTTTGCCAAAACAATTTCGCTGATGTAAATACGTCTTCAGGGAAATTATTGTGAAATAATTTCCTTAAAATATTCACCTATTTAAAACTTTTACATCAAGAAATTTGTTATGAACAAATTGTACAAAAGAATTTTACTCTTAGGGATTTTTGCACAACCACTTTCCTTAAAATAATTATGTCTGTGGGATTTTTTTTAGACAAAATGTCCAAAATAATTTGCACTTAGATTTCCTATAGACAAAATGTCTGAAAAAATTCTACTCTTCAATAAAATTACTCAGATAAATTTCTTGACATAATTTGTACTTAGTCTTTTACCTTTGGGATAATTTTATCGAAAGAATTCCAATACATATCCAAAATTTGGAAAATTTCCCATGTGTAAACTAGGCTTTTAAGCCTACATGTTCTTCTAGACTTGTTCTTAAACTACTTGGACATCATGAAAACCTACATAGTCTTTTCCACTCTACAATCCTATACCCCTTTTCCAAGCCTTTGATTTACTGCTTCATCAAACCATGCAAAAGCTTTATATGTGGGCCAAAATTGGACAAAACCTCTTTTGGGTGAGATAATCAATATTTCATTAAGTAGACAAATATATGTAATTGGGCATAGTACTAAAAAAATATATTTACATGATGTCTTACCTCATAGATGCCCTATGTGTAACAATAAAGATTCCAAACCAAAGGGAGTGGTCTCCAAATAAAACCTAGATAATATCCCAAGATTATTTAAAGTTGCACATCTACAAATATAGGGATTACCTTCAATTTACTTGTGATTGTGTTTATCCATCCCTGACTAAAGCTATAACTGGTAACCCTATGTCAAGAATTATTCCATTGGTTATGAAATTTGTAGAAGCAATATAAGATATATGGTTGTACCTATATTATACTATTATTAAGATTGAGGGAACTTAGAATTTTCCTCTCAAGATACCTGTCCATGTTCTTGATAAGTTGGTTGAGCAAGAGGTAGCTTACCAAATGTTCCATAGCGTTGATGGTTTTTGAAAAACTAAAAGGAAGGGACTTCTTCATAACTTCCTAATGAAAATTGGCAAGACTACATTTAGACATTGGGATACTATAGAGGTAGCATCAAAACATAGGTTGTCCTTCAACTTATAGATGGATGACCTAAGGTAGTGGGACCCTTGTGGGAAGGTGAAAGATCATTTAAGGATCAAAGGCATTTTGAATGTGCCTCATGAACATGAACCAAGTTCCTTTGATTTCATATACATTAAAGCATCCACATACTTTGTAGTGACTAGAATATTGAATGAACATAGCATAAGACCTAACTCTATATTACAAAGAGATCAAAAGGTGGATGATAGGTGGAAATTGAGCCCTGGGAGGTATTATCTGATAAGTGGTGAATCTTCTAGACTTGCATCAGTTAGTGCCCAAGTTGAGTCATAGATAGAGCATAGGCCTAAGGAGAAAATACCATTTGAAATAGCTTCTAGATCATTAGCTAATGAACTACCCAAAGCAATAGAATACGAGGCACACCAAGAAGAGGTGCATATGATAGTTATAGATCCTCAAGAGTCTATTGAGGATGTATTAAAGATGTTGTATATAACATGCATAGAATCAGATAAAGAAGAAAAGACAAGTGCTGAGGAAACTAAGGATAACAAAGGGAAATATTTGGACTTGGTTCTTATTGACACTCTAAAAAGAAAAACTAAACTAGTTATCATTCCAAAAGAAAATAGAACCAAGGTGAATATCACTACTCCTTTAAGTGAAATCAATCTATTCAGTGAAGAGAACTTATCATATAGACCACTAATTATAGAATGGTTCTTATATGAACCTATATTAGAGAGAGTGCCCACTATGCATCATCCTCAGGCTATGATGAAGGCTATTAATATTCTTGTGCATAAAGAGATTAAGCCATTGATAGTTGCTTTGTAAGATGAGGGGGAAAGAAGATTAGCTACACTAAGTGATTTATCAGATTCAACATAAATAGAGGTCCATATCCCACATGTGACCCAATATATAATTGAATTCAAGTTTGATCCAGCAACTAATGGTTTGTATAGAGTGATAGAGAAAAGGGTCATTATAGGAGGTGAAGAAATTATGTATCAAAAAGTGGAGCCATTGACTAGTTTGACTTAGAAGCAATGACAAAATCCTAGTGAAGATATTATTTTTGAGGAGGACATTTTTGAATTAGCCCAAGCACAGGAAAAATAGTTGCAAGCTACCATCAAGGGCTTGAATAAACAAAAGAAAAACATAGAAAACCAATCAATTCTATCAGTCCCTGGAGACATGGTCAACCATTTTGAAGTAACCATGTATGATATATTTAGCTCTTTGAATATAGGAAGGTCCAAATAGGATATGGTAAACAAATAGAGTGAAACATTTAATCAATGTTGTGCTAGAATATCAAATTCCTAGTTTTAAGATAGTTGGCCTAGCCCATCTGAATATGGCCATGGTAATATTGATAGATAAGATCAAAGCTTTGAACAAGTGGTCCAAGGTAATAGGGGATCTTTTAAATGATCTAAAATAGTGATAAAACATAATGATTCACATATTGGGGAGCCTAATCAAGGATCATACCACACTCAACCCAATTGGTTTAATCATAGATAAGTAATTCAAGAAAATAGCTACATAGTTCATGCATGAGGTAAGGAATAAAAGCCAAAGAAAGATAGGTCCAGATAATAAAAGGATCATGGACATTAGTTTATTAGTTGATGAGAATATTAGAGATGCAAGGAGCATAAAATATGCATTATAAATGGGAAATAAAAATATCAAGGACTTATCAGATCAAGAAAATGAATTGTTCATGGAACCCATTGTCAACCTCAAACTAATTGATGAACAACACTACAGAATGAAGATCATGTAGTAGAGGAAAAAAACTACAATAATAGGGGAGTACCAAAGTTAAATTTGTTAACTTTAGAATATTATTATGTAACTAAACACATATATTTTGGAAAAAAGAATATTCTTTTGTAAAAACATGTACAACTTTGTAAAGTGCATTGCTTATAAGTCAGTCCTCTAGAAAGTGTCATTAGTTCTATAACATTGTAAAAGGATTGCTATCTTAGTCACATGTACAATTATCAATTGACATGATTGAATGACATACCTCCTTAATCTTCTATAAAATGGGTATTATCATTTGTAAAGAGGGGGAGTTTTGAGGAAAATATTATGTAAACTTTGTACAATTAATACAACCAAGGAATTCTACAAAGATTGTCCAATATTTGTTTGTGTGTTTTCTATTATACCTACTCTCTTAATTATCTATTTGGATGTTTAGATCTAAATGGTTTTTATGGATTATAGATGTGTACGTTTGAATGCAGAGCTGTCACTTTATGCCTATGCTAGATTGATTGAAGGATCTTAATTCATTTTATTTTATTTACTTTTCTTGCATATGTGATTATGTAATTTACTTGTAGGAGTAAATATTTAAATTGAATCTAGTTTTTATTTGACTATCTTTAGATGTTTTCTTGATGTATGATAAGATTTGAGCTTAAGCTATTTCATGTCATATATTGGGTTAAGTGCATGTTTGGATGAAATTTAAACTTTTTCATAATGTTTAGATTAAAGATCAACAACATCTTTCTTCCCTACCCTTCCTTTTGCTCATTTTTTGATCAATTCACTTTAGTTTAGCTTTCATTGTGAATATCCATTCTATCTTATATTTTAGAATTAGGTTTTCATCATAATTAACTTCACTTAGTTCAAATTACTTCATATTTCACAAGCAAGCTATTAGGCGATGATTTCTCCCAATAACCAAACATTTACATCATAAATTTTGTGAAACAATTCATTTACTTTGTTGCCATCCTACCAAAGGTATCAATAATATCATAACCTACAACTCATGAAATGGATTCCTTGAATCTAGAAATGAGAATTGTTTCTTAAACACTTTGAACCCTTATGATACATTTTTAGACTTCAACAAAACATTTCAAGTCTTTTAAGGCTACTTTGAGGTTAATGAATGTCACTGATGAGGATGTTACATGAAATGTTTTACTATTTACATTGAAGGATGTTGCATATGATTGGTACTTAAATATTCAAGATAACTCAATCACTTCATGAGATAAGTTTCAAAAAACTTTCATTGCCTAATATGGATAAGTCACCAACCTTGATATGATGTATCAACATTTCAAGAGTATGAAGAGAGAGCGTAATGAGCCAATATGCAATTTCAACATAAGATATCAAAATATGTACACTTAGATAAACCCAACATACAAACTAGATGATACTTTAGCATTAAAGATGTATAAGAATGTCTTGGATCTAATAACTATAGTGTTCTTACAAAGAAATACTGATGCCAACACTCTAGCATTAGAATATGAAGAAGCTTTCAATATTGATATACAACTAAATCCTCATGTGCCATGCACCCCTGATATCAATGTTAGTTTTTCAACTTTGAATTAAGTGTGTCATGTGAATCAAAATGTTCCTACATTCAACCACAACAAATAATATGAACTACCTTCTATAATTTAGTAGAAACCAAATACAAATTATGGTTATATGAATAATCATGTACAAATGAATGGTCATCAGTAGAATCAACATTCAATCTCATCTAATAATTTAGTTGCCTAGGGCACAAATTCAACTAAGCTAGAGATGGATTTTATATGGAGAATGGTCCAAAAGTTGAACAATGAATTCTTGGGCATGAAGATGAAGATGGGCCATGCCAATGGTCAAACTAATAATTAAAATTATAGGTTCTAACGATATATCAAACATTTCAATCAATATGCAAATAACGTGGAATATAAAGAACCCAATAAATTTCTATAAATCAACATAGTGGAAATAGCTTTGCCCAATTGGTGTAGAGTTCATAATACATCACAACATGATGAATTTGAATTTGTTTAATTTTTTGAATCATTTGAAATATTATAAAGGGAGATGGTAAGGTGGGATTTGATGAATAACCTAGTAGAATTCCACACTGCACCTAGTTCCTCAAACTCATGAGTTTTCCCTTCTCAAGTGAGGATGAAAAAAAACCAAAAGATAATTATGATGTGAAACATGTCTTCAAGCATTATTAAAAGGGAAATTATAATATGAGGAATAATTAACCCCTCGCAACATCCACTCCTCCAAACAATACCATTATTCTACCAAGTCTAAAGGCTAAAAATATTCCACCTCCCCCAAAGGGGAATGAACAACCATATAATAAGAAGGAATAGAGAAAATAAGGATACAATATTATTGAAAATATGAAGATGATTAAATACAACATCACTCTTAATGAATTGGGTTAGATAACTAAACAAAAGGAGCCCATGTGCAAGTCCATTACAGGAAAGGTTACTACAAAGACGATAAAGATGATCATACAAATGTCATATATAAAAGTAATCTAGAAGTTCATCTTTTATTATTGACTATCAGAGCATTTAGTAATTTTTTAATTGATTCTAGAGTTTCATATAATATAATTTTAACTTCTATTTATTTAAATCTTGGGTTAACTCCAAGCCCATCAAAGAGGATAGTTTCTTAGCTAGATAAAATAGTAGTGCTTGTAGTTGGAGAAATGAACAATGTATGCATCCAAATGGAATCTAATCCATGTATATAAATGACCATTAGTATACTAGTGGTATATATATCAAAGGGATATGTACTTTTACTAAGTAGATATTGGTTGAATACATTGAATGGATATGTAGTACAAAACTTTTCTCATATTTGGTTGCCATAAAGAGGTGTTACAAACTATATTTAGATTGCTCAGGAATCAATAATGAAACATCCCTTCAAAGAGTATGAAAATAAAAATGAAGAGGTAAAATAAAAATCCCCTAATCTTGGTATTTATATCTTTACCACAAAGTATGAGATGCATGAACTAGAAGTCCACGGACCTTTGCAAATGTGGACTCTCCATTTTGATGGTGCAAGATCCAAGTAAGGATCTAGCATTGGTGCTGAATTGGTTTATCCCAAAGGTAAGAAATACTTGATATCATATAGATTAAAGTTCCCTTACACCAAAAATATATCAAAATATGAGGCACTAGTTTTAGGATTATAGTTTGTTCTAAAAAATAATGCCAAGGAGCTGCTGATATATGGACATTTGAAATTGGTAATCAATTAGGTCAAAAATAAATACCAATTCAAGTTATCATACATAAAGAGTTAAAAACATATATATTGAGATTTAATTATGTCCTTTGAGGTCTTAAATATAGTGTTCATTCTTACATAATACAATCAAGTTATTGATTCACTAGTTTCTTCAGCTACTAATGTAGCACCACTATGACAGTGTAAGGTATAGAAGTTATCCATTGAGATAGTAACTTATCCATATATTACTAATAACATGGAAAATTTATAATTATTTTATGATGACCAATATATAATATAATTAAATATAATTTGAGTCTTAAATCATTTGTGACAAGGATATCAGTTATCTATATTAGGAGGAATTAGGAGAATAAGGAGTCATTTAGTCGAAATAAAATTGCTTGCCCTTTAGAAATGGTTTTTTTGGAAAGATAATTTGATTTGGAAACTTAAGAATAGTAGAAAAGGTAAGCAAAATTAAATGAATATAATTTCAATAAAGATAATTTAAGAGATGAGTATGATCCACACTACATTAACATTGGCCTTAACTATACTCCAAAAGAAAGACAAAAGGTGAAAGATTTACTCACTCAGTATAAAGATATAATTTTATGGATGTATGAATACTTGAAGGTTTTTAACCCAAGAGTCACCATCTATAAAATCCCACTAAATCTATACCATAAGACATTTAATTAAAGATAGAGGCTGGTAAATCCTATCCTAGAGCCTCTTATTTAGAAAGAAGTGGAAAAGTTGTTGAATGAAAAAATAGTTTTCCTATCATATATTATACTTGGGTATCTAACTTAGTTATAATTAGGAAGAATAATGAGTAAATTATACTATGTGTTGAAAAAACCTAAATAAGGTTTCTGACAAAGACAACTATTTTTTTCCTTCCTTGGACGAGTTGATCCAAATAGTAAGTGGTTCAGAGATGATGTCCTTCTTAGATGAATTCTCAAGATATAACCAGGTGTTGGTTGAATATAAGGATAAGAATAAATTCACCATAAATGGGGTGATTATACATACAATAGGATGACATTAGGCCTAATTAACATATGATCTACCTTTTAGTGAGACATGGATCATGTATTCTAAGGGCTACTAAGTAAATGCATAATAATTTACATGGATGACCTCATTGTCTTCTTGTAGACCTAAGATGATCACATAGGACACCTAGAATAAATTTGAAAGATGTATAAATTTGAAAGATGTAATACCTTGGGCCCTTACGTTGATAAGTCCAAAATTCACTAAAGATTTTTTATTTTACTCATTTGCTTCAAAACATAATATTTATATCATTCTCACCTAAAAGAAAGATGAAAGTTAACATCCTATTGCATTCATGAGCAAAAACTTGAAAGAAGTGAAAATTCCATGGTAGATAAGCATATATTTTCCCTTGTCAAAGTAGCGAGGAAATTTTAACACTACATCATGAGGAATAAGACCATTACCATTATGTCAGATCCTTTTTGTAATCTCACTTTAGGCTAAAATGAATTGGGAGAATATAGAAGAAAATGTATGGCAAAATTGTAGGAGTTTGACACAAAAATCAAGCTAACCAATATTGTTAGAGTATAAAGGATCATTTGGATCATGCTTGATCCTAACCCATACATCACCATTGAGGAGGTTTATGAGACCTAAGTATCTAGAGGAGACTGGTATACTAATATTATTCAATATTTACTCATAGGTACTTATTCCCGAGAACTCCATAGAGAATAAAGAAGGGATTTGAGGATCAAAGCTACTTATTACCTAGTCATAAAGGTTTTTATCTATAGAATAAATAATGAAAACATCTACCAAATATGCATATCATGAGAAAAAGATCAAGAAATTTTGTAAAACTTAGAATAGAAGATAGGCAGTGGTCTTCCCACTAGAAACACCATAGCCCACAAAATCATTCAAATGGGTTATTATTGGACAAAAATATTTTAGAATGCACATGTTCACATAATAACATGCCATGAATGTCAATTCTTGGAAAAAAGAGAGGTGAAAACAATAATACCATTATAACCTGCTATTGAAGGAATGCCATTCACTCAATGGGGCTTAGAATTAATTGGCATCATTAATGCAAATTCCTCAACTGGCCACAAATTTGTTCTTATAACCACAAATTACTACAATCAATGGAATGTAGTAGCTACAAGTCATTCTATATCATAAGATGTAATCAGCTTTATTGAATAAAAAATCACAACTAGATTTGGCACTCCCATTTATTTAGATTATGATAATGGGATTGAATTACAATTAGCCAAATTCATTGAATGAACCCATGATAATCGAATAACCATAAAGTCATCTTATAACAATTACCCACAAGAAAATGGATTGGCTAGATTGACAAAGAAAAACATAATTGATTCAATGAAAAAGTTAGTAGTAGATAAACCTAGAGATTGTTATAATTACTGAAGTATACACTATGGGCTGATCAAACAAGATACAATAAATCCCTCAAGTATTTACCTTAGTTGTTGGTATATGGATAACAACTAATTTTCCCAATCATGCTAAAATTTCCAACATATCAATTTATATAAGAGTACATAGAACCAAGCAAAAAGGTGGAGTCTAGATAATTAGACATAATAGAGATGAAAGTTTCAAGGACTGAAGCCTTACAAATTTTTATTAAAAATTAGGACATAGTCAAAAGGTGGTTTGAAAAAAGAGTAAAATTCAAATCATTGAAATATAAGACCTAGTTATTCTATGGGATAAGCCACAAGAAAATATACATGACAAGTTTACTTGACTATGGATTGGACTATATCAGATTTTTGAGATCTTAGGTAACAATGATTTTTGTTTGAAGGAATTCCAAGGAAATGATTTAACATATCCAATCAATGGATATTTTTTGAAGAACTACTTCATGGATGTACCATCTAGAAATGTACTTGAGTAATAATAAGTGTTGTGGTAAATGTAAGAGTATAATATATTTACTACTTTCATAGTTACTTTCCCTGCTTTCATAGTTAATGTTTCCTATTTTCATCATTATGATTTCCTTAGTATAGTTTCTTATTTTATAGATTAGATGTCTTTAATTTCAAGGAAATTTGATTAACTAATCTTAGTGTACTCAATCAAATACCCAATCCATTGAACTCCTTATACATTTTGAAAAGATAAAAGTTTAATATGTGGGAAGGGTCCTAAAAAGAAGAACTAATGTGGGAAGGACATCAAATAAAGCACACAAATTAGTTTTCTTTCAGGTTTTACACCCTTGGGTTTAAGATTTTGAGAATTCAAGTATGTAATATAGAATTAATCATGGTCATACTACCATTGAGTGCTTTTATCAGGCATATAAAAGCTACTCTAATTACTACATGTAGATTTAGAAAGTATTCTCATTTATAATAGATCAAATGCACTTATCCTATTAATATATATTTAAGTTAATAACCATTGATACAAATGTAGTTGGCAGGGATAATCTGGTAAAAAATTATGCCTTCATATGTACCAGATCAATGTAGTTTCTATTGTCCCTCTTCCAACCATATTCTTAAAAAAAGTATCAAAATAAGGACTAATGCATCCTAAAAGAGTGATCAATCAAACCTAAATAAAATATAAAAGGTAATAAAAGTCTCACCTGATGAAATAAGATCAATGTATCATGCAAGAATATAGGAGGAAATATAAAAAACTAAAGATATCTTTGTTAGGACTATGGATTCCTGGATGATAGTAAAGTAATGCCTGAGCTTCCTTAGTTTTAAACATGTTTCCTAAGAAAAAAAAATGAAACCTACAATTATCCCAACTGACAATAAGGATAAAATTAACTCTCTTCCTCACACATAGATCCATGGTATGACTAAGGAAAGTATGTTGTATGATGTTTCTTTTATATCTCTTATTCAATTATTCTTTTGTCAAATGGTTCATGTTTGATTTTAAATTGTTAACCAAAGGTTATTGGTTCTTGAACACTTGAGAGTATTCACCCTTTAAGTCACCATTTATTTTACTCAATATACCCACATTCTTTTTTTGTAATAGGAACCCACTATATTTTGAAAGGTCTAGGCTTGTCTTAAAATTCTTATTTCATAAGAGCTTTATATGTTTCACCTCAATTTGCTATCAGGTAAATGCAAATGGGCATGTTTCAATTATTTGTACTAAATTATTAGTACTCTTCAAATTTTTTGCATATGCATAGGTTTTTAAAACATGAACAAGCTTCAAAGTCTCATACTTTGCATAAATAGGCCTAACACTTCTATTCAGAAGCTTATCTTTAGAAATATTAAATCCTTCACACCTATATAAATATTTGTAAAAAGTTTCTTTAAATTTTTTTCATATATTTTATTTGAAGGTTCAATTCAAAATTTATGTTTGCATTTTAGTCTTCAACATCTATATCTTTGGAATTTATGTTCATCGTGAAGTTTATGTATTTGAAACTTGGTATTGATAAATTGTGTGTTTGACAAAAGTATTTGGAGAAAATTTTCACTATTTGGTCCTTAATGTTTGATCTTATTAATTTACTCTTTATCAAAAGTTATCATTTAGTATTTACATCTTCATTAAAATTATTCAGCAAAAGTGTTCATCAAAATTGTTCAGAGAAAATGTTCAACATTTGGCCTTCAGTATTTACATTTTCAAAAAATGTTATTCAAAAAATGTTTTTAGAACTTTTGTTTTATAACTTAGCTTTAAAAATAGGAAACCTCATAGCCTTCACAAAATAACACCCACCATATGTCTTTTGGACTTTTGTTTAGAAGACTATTCACTTAACAAGAATTCAAGTTAACACTATTTTGATGCAACATCTAATTCCTAAGTACTAAGAGCCCCTATGGTATAGGTAAAATAAAATGAAAAGAGTGAAATAGTGATACTTAAAAAAATAAAATGATGTGGAGTTATTCCTAACACCCATAGTTCTTATGTGGCATACCCACCAAAATGAAGTGGCAAAGTTTGAATTAAATAAGAGATAAAATGTTGGATATTAATGGTGCATGAACTTCAATTAAATGCCAAAACATATATTAATGAACTAAAAGTAGACATCATGTTCATTGAATAAAAAAGACTGTAATCTCACTTTACTTATTTATAAAAATAATTAACTACCTACATTTGAATCATGAAATGCATACAAAAGAGCTGAACCACTAAATTGAAAAACCAAAACTCTATCTGCTTAATGAATTAAATATGGCATCCTCATCCAAGACACTTAGAGAATCCTTTCGACCATCCAAAATCTTGATCAAATATTTGACTAAATACAAAGACACCATTTTATAAATATTATTATTTAATAATGAGTATCCTAATTACTTAAAATCATTAGAAGCAATTCACTGGGTGGATATACACACTTGCAAGGAGAACTTGAAACTAGTACAATGGAAATCAGATATAGATTTAATCCCTTTCAAGTGATAGGTATTTCATTTCACAACATCTAAGACTGATGTTATGCCATGTATAAACCTCCTCCAAGACTTTTTCTTTGTTAAAAAAGTGCTTGGGATGTGTTATTACACCACCTAGAGCACAAAACCATCATTTCCTGCATCTTAGGAGATGCATTCTAGAGGTATTTATCCATACCTATCATGGATGCTACATTTTATTTACAAAGACTCATTACATATAAAAATAAAAAATCAAATGATAAAACATTGAGCCAATGGATGATTCTTAGGGAGATCATCATCCTCAAAGAGAAGAAACAAGTTCTTTTAGCTAAGTTATAGATTGGAGTTCAGATTAGGATGTCCTTCCTAAAACAATTATCCAAAAAAACCATCATTAAATTCCTTCACCTTGAATGGTTTCCACTATTGGATTCACTAATGACCTCAAAGCTAACATTTTCTCTGTGAGAGGTAATAAGTACTAAGCTATAGGAACATGTTCTACATAAGGATAAGAGTCCTTCAGGAGGAAATTTTTATATGAAACCATACCTCCTAAATGTTTTGATGACATAATATATATGTATAATAGGTCAATCTAGATCCCAACTCAATATTTCATTAATAACCATATATGTGACTCATATTATTTTATTCACTTATATGCCTATACGAAGAACATAACCCACTTTGTACAGGACATATACTCTCAAGTTTAGAGGCTGATTCATGAATAACCACTACCCATGTTATCTAATAGAATTAATAACACATTTATACTTAGAGGGGAATACTATCTATACCTTAAATATACTTTAATCATAGATCCTGGCCACAAGGTTACTTAGTTGCATCTCCCTAAGCATGTACTAGACAAATTAGTTGAGCATGAAATAGTATACTAGATATGGTGGGGAATTGATGAGGATTTGAAAAAAGGAAAGAAAATTGCATTCCATGGATCCCATATAATTATTGGAAGGATGTATTACACCAACCATAAGCAATTTGGAAAGGTTGGTAGGTTCAGAGAATACTACTCACTAGCCAACCTATCGCATAGTGACTAGGTTCTTCATGGTCTACTTCAAAAACATATTATAGACCTTACTATTCCATATAAACATGAGCCTTATGACCAAGACTTCTTATTCATTAATGTTAAAATTGATGCCCATGTCCTTAAAAAGGGCATAAATCACTAGATTAGATGAGGAACTTTTAAAAATCATCCATTGGGAGAGCTCTATTTTGATTACAAATGCATACGTTGGATTTCCACCTATACATGGATGGGTATCCATATATTTTGGATAAATAGGCCTTACCCATTATAGGTATAACCTTGCAAAACATTACCCATTGTAATGAAAAATATAAATTAAGATCTTAGACTGGCTAAAGCTCCCAACATTTCAATTTTACTTAAGAGATATAAATATGAACCAATTTGCATGAAATATTTAGAGTAATAAGGACATTCTCACCATATTTATACTTAATCCTAAGAGAATGAAAGTGTGGAAGTTTCAACTACACCTACTCAAGAGGATTCTCCCATAGTAGGAAAGGTCACTATTTATGATAAGAGGAAGCCAAGAACTTAGATTCCCCCAATGAATCCAACTATTGGATCAACATCTACATAAGGACCACTAGGAGAGAAATAGTCTATAAGAGGTGAGTCCATAGATGAAGGGGAAGAACTACAAAGAGCCAAAGTCTTCATCCTTTAAGACACTAAGGGAAATACATCACTACAAGGAGACCAATTAGGTGAGGGTGTAACCCATACTATCTCTATAGCTCCTTCAATTTATTCAACTCTAGTTATATCATTTCTCTCTCCTATGTCTATTGGTTCTTTTGATCCCATTTTTATCAATATTAGTGTTTAACCTTCCCTAGTTATTCCTAAATCATAAGCTATCTCCTCTCAGCCTAGTATCTAACCATATTTTTCTTTTATAAAAGTAGAATATGTTTCTTCTTCTCCTATTATCTATATATCCTCAACAATTTATACTTCATTCCCCCGACTTCTACTATGGTTTCCTCCACCACTACCTCATCATCCCCTAAGACCAAAAAAAAATCATCTAAGAAAGCCAAAGGAACATTGGCAATTCCAAAAATACATGTGTCATCTACTCAATTAGGATTTGTAATGCCTTCTAGTTATTCATAAGCCACCATAGCAATATCATTCAATAATGTTGTATACAATCCACCCATTGCATCAATATGGTGGTATGAATTGGTATAAAATAATTTGGTATTCCTTTATAGACCCATTTCTTGAAGTGGCCTTAAAGTAGTCTTCATGTAATTTATTGGTTGACTATAGCCTAGGACACTAAACCAATGGAATCAACCCAAATAGTCATCCCGTAGTGGGCAATAGATTTGAAATCTTAGGCTTCTCAAAGGTTAAACCTTACAATCATAGAACTACCCACAGTAAGTTCAATTTTTGGGAAATCCACAAGGAGTATCCAAAGGGTGAAGAAAATAAAGATTGAAGATGATGCTAGAAGGGAGATAAATATAGAAGAGAGACAAGATGTTTTTTCCCTATCAAAGAGGAAGAACAAGAAACTAGGGCAGTCTCCCTATATTAAGGATTTCAAATCCTATTTTGAGACACACAAGGATGATTTTTTCAATCTCTATGAAGGAATATAACTATAAATGAGGGATATTGAACAAGAGTTATAATAGGTTAGGGATCAAAAACAAACCATCCATGTTACAATGTAAATTGAAACATATGTGAAAAGTGTAACTTCAAGATTGTATAACATTTTGGATGCCATTGCTTTAATGAGGGGTGAATTAGGCCCAAAAATAATTAAAGCAAATAAATTGTTTAATTATTTAAAATAAGATGAGAATATGATAAAATTAATTATTCTTTACATAATGAGTAAGTCATATAGCCATCTCAATTTAATGATGCCATTGGAGGCTTCAAATATCCTCAACCTAGTTTTCATTCAGACACAAGAAGCAAGGAAATGGGTGACATCAATAGAAGTAATAATGCCCAAATATGGAAAACATGATAGACTTATTTTATAATTTCTAAAGGAGGTGAAACTCTCATAGGCAAAGGACTTTATAGGCAAGATAATAAGTCGATATGGTTTTGAATAGACTCTCCAACAAGTCTTAGCCAACTTTAAGTAGAATATTTAGGGATTAACATTGGAGGAGATTGAAGATGAGTTGAATTTTTCACAAAATAAAGTCACAAAAGGGGAGATATTTTAAATCAAATTAAAGATCACTAAATCCAAACATGCACACCTAATGGAGTAAATGAGTAAGGTACACATACCCCCACTTTTGAATATGGACATCATCAGATATCAACATGATGTTGAATTTAAGTACTATTAAGAGTTAGAGGCTAAGAAGAAAGAAAAGGCTCTAGATACCATTTCAGTTCTATCGACCATCTTAGCTCCAACTACTAGTTCATTATCACCAACCACTTCATAACCTATCATGACAACAAGCATTGACATGCAGTCATCAAGTGTAAACAAGACTTAGTTATTAAAAGCTAATTTTATATGTAGTCATGCATATAGGATTAAAATATGTAATTATAGTTTATTTACACTTGATGTATGAATGCAAAAGTTATCCCAGGTAATATGTAAGCATGCACATGTTGCATGGTGCCACACAGACAAACTTATTTTTAGACACAATTAAAATTGAACTGTAATTATGCATGTAGTTTTGTCATTAAAATTAAAAATAATGTTCTAGTTAATATATGTATATTTGAGTTTGCATGAAGTTGGAGGATGAGGTGAACCCTCCCCAAGTATTTTTATACATGTAATCCCTCATTTTAAAAGGTCAATTTTTTTTATCAATATAAGAAGTCTTTTTTATTGTCATGCAACTGTGTGGATGTACTTTCCCTTCATTTTTATGTAATTAAGGTTTGATTACTTTGGTTGTTTTAATTTATTAATTCAAAGTGTGTAATAGATATGAAGAATTATTTTTATTATTAATAATACTCCTTGATTTTAGATGTGTAAAAGTTATTGAATAGCTAATAGGTGTTATCGATTTCAAGCAATTAGTTGACAGTCTTAATTTCCCAAGTGTGTAGGAGTGTTTTAATTTGATATAGTCTTATAGGTGTGATCTACAACTTCCCTTGATACATTTAAGTTTTGAGATGTAATATCGTAATTGAGTGTGTGAAATAGCTACTGTAAAAGGAATAAAGTTTAGTTAAGACCCTTAAGTTTCCTATACCATTCCATCCTAGACTACCTAACTATGTTTATTTGTGAGGGAATCAACTACAAAAAATAAGCATTAGTTCTGGAAACACTTGCCCATAAAAGAACCAACCTAAGAAGTGATCCCTTGAAACCATAGATCCTTATTTTGTGCTCCACCATTCCCTCCTTTTAAATATTATTTGATTGAAATATGTATGCATGTAATATTTTTATTAACTTTAACACTTACTAACACTTTTTATCTTGAAATAACTATCGAGTCTCAATCTCTCTAAGTTCACACCTTAAAGGGTGTACTAGAAAATGGGTGGGAAGACCTTTGGTGCTTTGCAATATTTTTATACCCTATACCACCACTTGAAATTAGCACAAAATTCTCTTATACTCTTCCCTAAGATTTGACACCTTACTTACACACTCCTCTATGCAACTAACCACCTTAAATAACTCTTACCTAAGCCAAAACCAATTTTCTAATTTTACCACAAAACATTGGCTTGGGCTGATCCTGTTCTTAAAATATATGAGCAGATTATAAGATTAGGATGGCCTTGGCCAACTTAGTTTGGGATCTGATTGCTTTTATTAATTAATGATACAAAGTCATTTGGGCCAATTGTATTAGCTAAAACTTCAAAAGAGTTTAGAGTTAGATCCAAATATATATACACATATTTTTAATAATTTTCATTAAAGATATAAGAAGTAAATATTTATTTGTGGTTATGCTTATCTACCATTATACTTGAGGAATATTAATTAGAGTTTTAATACTACACTTGGAGATACTAATATTTCTTTGTGGAAAAGTCTTTAGATGTATAGGAGAAGTCATGTAGCCTAGAGTTGACCTATATTTGTTATCTTTACAAACCACAACAACATTTTGTGAGGCACCTTGGTTAAGGGAGAGATTGAGGCTTGGTTAGTTTGTATTCAAATATAATTATTCCTAACTCTTTCTCATTCTTGTTAAAGTAGATAGATTTTCATTTGTTAGTTTATATGATTCTCTCTTAATGCATTAATATTTCCTCTATATTGACTTGAGTAACTATCTTTTATGCATGTTTATTTTCATTTTTATTACCCCTATTTTATACCATAAGCTTTTGTGAGCATTAGATTAGATTTTACATTACTATGGCATTTACTTTGTGGATAAGAAAACATAGGACCTAGCTAGGGTTATTGCATGGTGTTACTTGAAAAGAGGCTTTGGAACCCTCTCTAGTGATATTTTTATGGTAAGGGACCCATTCGTTAGGTCTAGTAGATCCATCTTAGTCATGACCTCAATTATCTAAATGTACCAACAAATAGAAGGGCTAGTGTGATTTATCTTCTCTAAGCTACGATTGATTTTTAGATCAACTTCACTTTGCATTTATATATTTTGGGAAACCTAACATGAACTAACCCTTTTAGGTTTTATTTCATAATTTATTTATTATTATTTATTTCTTTTTTACATTGTTAGATTGAATCTATTGATACATTATAGCTTTTTGTGTATAGGTTTAACACACTATTGATCAAATCAACTCTATTTTTATTTGTGAAAGTCATATTAAAATACATAGATCAACCCAATCGAATCAGTTTTATTTTTGCTTATATGTTTTCAAACATAACTAACTTTGTTAGTAAATTTACAAACATAGTTGGCACAATTGACTTTGTTAGTAGGTTTTCAAACATAGTTATCACAACTGACTCTATTTGTAATTTTTCAAACACAGTTAACATAACTGACTCTGTTAGTAAGTTTTCAAACATAGTCAAAACATGTTAATCTATTAATATATTGTTAAACATAGTCATCAAAACTGACTCTATTAATAGGTTTTCAAACACAGTTGACAGAGTGGACTCTATTAGTAAATTTTTAGTATTAGCAAAAAATAGAAAATTTAGCATCTTAGTCATTTATGTTCTTCATTATAGTCCTATTTTTCACAATTTTTAGTCTATAAAAATATAAACCTATAGTAAACTAGGTCAACTAGATCAACATAGTTATGTAGCTTACTTTTTTATCCTAGAGACTTAGTCAACTCGTTCAAATGTGTTTCTATGACTCTTGCTTCAATAGATAGAATCGACCTAGTTGATTATTTTATGTACTTTTTGCATACTTAGTTTTCTACATTGAACCTATACTCTTTAAGAAAAGGAGTTAACTCTATTTATAGTAATTAATTTATCTTTCATTTTACTACTTTTTTACATAGAGTAGTAAACATAGTCTAACTAGGAAGGTTAATTTATCGAATTTGTCACACTTATTTTATTTTCTTTTTCACACACTTCTAAACCACATAATATCAAAAATCATTAAAAAATTCTACCAAATATCTACAAACTTATATTTCATCATTAAGGGGGAAGCCAACTCAATTTTTTAAATGAGTATTAATATGTAATTGACAGTATATATTGGTAAAGCACCCAATAACCTTATCACTCTAATATTGTGTAGTGATGGGGTAGGCCCAAATACCAAGATAATACCATCACTAATAAAGACCCATTTCATCATTAAAATACCTTAAACTAGTTTTACCTTGCCTATTTAAGTTCTTTTACAAAGCCAACACCTTATCACATTCTTAACACAATTATAATCTAGAAACACACTAAGAATGTCCACTTATTAGATTAACATTTACATTTTAGTACTGTTTCTTTCTCTTTACAAATCATATTTTGTTTAGTAAAACTTGTACTTGCTACTGTTGGCATAAGATTTGTGTTGTGTGTTACAATTAGATAAAACAAATTGATCTAATTGCTGGTGTGCTCAATTTAATTTTCTTAGTCACTGCATTTTTAAAAAACTCCTCATCCTTAGAATATAGTCAACCTAGTTGACTCAATATTTTATAAGCTAATTTATCTCATAACACAGTCAACCTATTCAACTTAGTATTTTAAAGGTTACTTTCCTTTAGCACATAGTCAACCTAGTTGACTCAGTCTCTTATAGGTTGTTCTTTTTTCCTAACACAATCAATCCATCTAACATGGTATTTTAGAGATTATTTTGTTTATATTTCCCATAGAACTAAGTCAACCTATTAAACTTAGTAATTTATATTTTTCTTACCATTTTTAGTTACCTAGTCTTATTCATAATGATGTTATCTTTTTAACCTCCAATTATTCAAGAACACCACATAATTAAGGATTCAGGTTAGTATCTTACTAATATTATCACTTCAAATGAAACCATTGATTTATTTCCTTCATGTCTTCCTAATAAAAAACTAATTAATACATAATTTAATATAGTTGAGATTTTTCTTCCTATTCCTCCTCTTACTACCAATGTAGGGAATCTTCCACCCAACAATCTATCCCTTACTACCAATATAGGGAATGTTCCTCCTACCAACACTAACATCCCACCTCATACCACCAGAAATCCTACTCCTCCCATTGATACAAATCAAATTATTTTTTAAATAATTCAATAAATGAATTTTATGCAAAAAAACAACCATTACCAAATGATGAAAATGCAATCTCAAAGGTTACAAATGGCTATTCAACCACATCAAGTCTTAATGAATCAACCAAATTAAATTTTTTCTCTCCTCCTCTTAGAGATGCCAATGAGAATATAATCCCTCAACCAATCATGCATAAAATAATTAGTCAACATATTAAAAATGAATATTTATCTCCATTCATTGTATTGATAGACATTGGAAACATCTTTTCAACTACTACATATGATGGAACTAAAGACCCCACTAGATTTTTTAAATCTTTGGGTAATATCTATAAGGAATGGGTCCAAACTAACACATTTTATACCAAAAATATCCTATCCAAAACATTTGTTGGTGATTCACTTGAATGGTACAACCAAGTTCCTAGACATTCCATATCATAACTAGAGGATTTAGTTAATGATCTAGTGAATGAAATCCAATATGATCACCTTCTTAGAAATTACCTTAGCCATTTCATCAATGTTAAATAACTTCCTAATTAATCCATTCACACTTTTATCAAATGATGAAAGTATCTAGATCATAAATTAGACCATAACATGAATGATTACTCTCTTTTAAAATTATTTATTATTGATCTTAAATCTCCTCTGAAATAGAAAGCTAGGATGTTTTCCCCTAAAACTTTAGAAGAAACTTTAGACCAAGAAAAAAGGCAAGAATTATTATGACTCAATTTGAACCATCTAAATCCACTACTATAGAAACTTTCCAATCATTTTATCATAAAATTGATTCATATAAGCCTCCCCAAACTCTAAATGGAGCATCTAATTCAACCAATTTAAACCCAACCCACCCTACCTTAAGTCTAGAACAACTTAAGAATAAATTTCCATTGTATAAACCTATGACATTTGATCCTTCCAAATGTCCTCAAAAATGGTACAATCTTAATGAGTTTTGTTGGGGGTATGATAATATAGGTCATTCTCATGAGACTTGTCATGACCTTCATTAATTTCTTCTTGATTTCTTACTTGGTCCACATTTCAATCTTAATACTCTTACAAAAGAACACTATCAATATTATCTTCAAGCCTTACAGATCCAATATAAAGAATCACAATCACATCACCATCAAATACCTAATGATAAAAAATAGTTACCTCAAACCTACACCTCATCCATTAATATTGTCTAAATCACAGTTGATCCTTCTTCCTACACTAATAAGGAAAGAATAGCTAACATGAATAAATTCAAATGAGTGGTTGAATTTGTCCAACCTTATCCTCTTATTTAATATGAACCTAAGGAGCAACTAGTCCAAATTCCTACTAAAAAGTGTATCATAAATAGTAATCCTTTACTTTATAGATATAGTCATAACTCTCTTACACATACTATTTCAATTGCAACATCCTTAAAATCTAAAAAATTAACACATTTACCTATCTCTAAATTCACCTACCATCCTAATGAAATCCATTCTAATTGATCCAATTTACCTTAATCTATATCACATGTTAGGTCATCTTGTGATTCCCACACCATATCGCTTTAGACTTTGGGGAATCTTGAGATGCCCATACCTATATCCAATTACCCTTTGGGGAATCCTATGATACCCAATCTACTTATACATTGCATAATAACAAACAAATTCACCTTCAAGAACATTATGTCATGCATAATCTTGTATTTAACATGCTCATCTTTGATATAGATGTTATCATAGATTTTGATTGTTATGTTTATCTCATGTTTATTTATATTTTTTCACTTTATTTCATTTAGTTTCATCTTACTTATACCATTATTTCCTACCATAGTCTATTGGCTTACCAAACCCCAAATGACCTCAGTTATATCATGAGGCCAACTATGGAGTTTGAGATTTGAGTAGTATAGGAAATGTGCCAAATATAGATCACATCTTTTGGTGTGATATAACTTTCAAGATTATTTTTTCCTTTTGATCATTTTATTTTGCTTGATACAAGGTTGATTGGAGTGACTCTATCAGCTAAAACTTTATAAGAGTTTAGGGTTAGATCCATATATATAAACACATCCTTATTTCTCTTTTTATTAGAGAGGAATGTAAATCATTATTTTCACATCTGCTTATCCACCATTATACTTGAGGAACATTGCTTAGGGTTTTACCATTGGAGATAAGAATCGTGTCTTATGAAAACATGGGATTCACTAAGAGGTGTTTAGATAAACTATAATATAATTTCCATATTAGTTTCCTTAACATACAAAATAACCTCTTGCAAAGCACCATTATCCAAGGGAGAGATTGAGGCTCAATGGGTTTTTATTCAAAGTAAGTATTCCTAAATATAGATCCTCTTTATTAAGTAGATACATTTTCATTTGTTAGTTTATATGCTTCTCTTTCCATGTATTAGGATTTACTCTACATTAAATTGAGTATTTATATTCTATGAATGTTTATTACACCCATTTTTTGGCACATGATTTGATGAGCACTAGGTTATATTTTAATTTACTTTGTCTTTTACTTGTGAATAAGAAAACATAGGACCTAGCTAGGGTTATTACATGGTGTTTCTTGAATAAAGGATTTGGAACCCTTTCTAGTGATATTATTGTGATTAGGGACCTCTTGGTTAGGTCTAGTGGATCCATCTTGGTCATGACTCTAATTTTCTAAGTGTACAAATAAGTGAAAGGGCTAATGTGATTTATTGTTAGTAGAGATTCATGAAAATATTCTAGAACATGATAATTACAAGGGTAGCTTTTGTAGTGGAGAGTAAAATAGAGATATAGACTATTATAGTACATACCATTTATGATATACAAATATGTACTTAAAGAGAAAGAATAACTTAGTTACTAACAAAGGTAGAACATAAATAACATAACATTTGATGAATATTTTAAAGTAAAATAGAGTATTTACTGCATATTAACCATATATAAAAGAAGATTAGGAAAAACCATTTCAGAATGATTCTGTTAATATCTATAAATACATCAAAACCATATTCTATTATAACAATGTGCTTTATATAGCCTTTTACAACCCATTATCTCTTCATATTCTAGCATTTAAAGATATAAATGGAAAGATTCTTTGTGTTCTTCTATTGCTTGATTAGGGTTACAAGGTTGAACACATACAAAATTTATAAAAGAGATAAAATCATATAATTCATGCATGTGTCCTTTTATTATACGTTGTCATTTTACAAAGCTCCATTCTATGTCTAACACTTTCCCAGACTTAAATAGTTATCTCATCTTGAGATAAATTCACAACCTAATTTGAATTGAGCTAAAAAGATGAGCCATAAACAAAATTTATAGTTATCATTCTAGGTGTCATTTATAAGTTTTAACCCTTTATGTACTACTTAAATATGCTTTTAGGTTTTCAACTAAGTAGCATATTAGCCTATCACCCTTTAAGGTTTTTAATAGGATATCATAACTAGATGGCCACCCTTAATAGGGGTTTAACCAATCTATCCCTATTCCTAATGTTTATGCCATCTTACAAAAAACTAAAATATTTTTAAAGTTATTGTGGGTAGAAGAACATGGATTGTAAAGCTGTACAGGATATTTATCTGATATTCATGCATTATGCACTCATTTTGTCATTGTATATCCTATTTTTCTAATATTAATGAGTTGTAAAAATATATAATATGAAGATACTCCACTTTTGGTGCCAAGTATGATAAGAAGATGAACATTTAAATTGGAAATGTCTATATATAATTTTGTTTGTAAGAAGAAGTGGGTTTCACTTTTAGAAGAAATCAATAAAGATTATTTGGTTATGATTACCTATATGATTTATATTTATGTTCCTTTCATTCTTAAATTGCTCAATAATGTAGAATAATTAATTCATCTTACATTTTTTTCATCCAATTTCCTCTACTTTATGATAAACTATTCTATGCACATGAATTATCTCATAGCTATACTCATCTTTAACATGTTATGATGCTTTAGGAACCTTTGATAATAATGGTGCAGTGAGCATGGAAAACATTTTTAGAGGATATTATGTTAAGATGGTTACTAGGGTAGAGATATTGAGATATGATTGGACCAAAGGATATGTAATTTCATAGAAAAAGAATCAAGAATGACTAGTATTATAGTATAGGAGATCATTTAAGAGCATATTTATGGAGAAATTTACAAAATCTTTAGATATGATTTACTTGAATTACTAGCTAACTTGTTAACATGATTGGAATATTATTACTTTAGACCAAGGATGGAATAAACTTTAATCTAAATTAAAGAAAAGATAGACTGGTTATGGAGATTAGAAATCAATTGAAAAAGAGAAATAGATCATTAGGTTGCTACTACAATAGATGGATATATAGATTTCAAAGCTATGAAAGACATGTTCACTAGAGTAATTTGAGGTAATTTTTTTTAGTGACTACCTATCCTAGAAAATATGTTGGTTATGGATAAGGCCATGTTTCTTACTCTAGTCAATATGGAATAATCACTTTAGGCATATGGGGGTATGTGCGAAATGATAGTGAATGATGGTTAGATGAGTAGATAAGGCTTAAACATAAATCTAGAATGGAGACACAAGGGAAGAAGAGTCATAAGAAGATCATATATTTAAAATGTGAGCTTTGACAATAGAATAGATGGAGTAAATAGAAAAATACCCATGTAGATGCGAGTATAATTAAGAGTAGCATAAAAATAGTTAAATAATGAGTAGGAAAAAGTGATGAAAGAGAAAAAAGAGACAAATAATGAATAATGAAGAAAGATGAGATGAAAGAAGAAGATAAATGATGACAAATAAATAAGTGATGAAGAGTGAGAAGAAGAGATGTCTGAAGATGAATATGAGAATAGTATAGAGGTAGATCAGTTAGTTGATAGATGTAGTGCACAACTAAAAGAATGGGTATTACTAGAAGGACATGGATTATTAAGAAAAGAAGATGGAAGTGCGAATTACTTAATGCTATAGTAGAGGAGGATTTTTAATGGGTTACTACAGAGGTTGTTATGTTTGCCCAACTACTAACCTAATGGCTTTTGATGCACCTAATGGTGGAGGTGGTTTTTGATACTATACCTTGATATCCAAATTCACCTTCTATATGATTTGTTAGAGATTTTGTAGAGGAATTAGTTGACGCTGATCTCTTATATGGGAAATAGTTGAATAAACATGAGATATATCCCACTTAAGAATTTTCCAATCCATGAGCACTTTTCATACCATGGCAAGAAAAATGCATAGTGGTACTTGAATCATCATCATGTTTTGTAGATTATAATCTTCTAGAATTGTGAACAACACCTAAGAATTAAATAACTTGAGATTAATATCCAAGATGAGTTCCTCCAATCTATCTTTTATCCTTTGTGTTTTGATGGCTAAAAAAGTGTCGTGCATTATTTTATTATGCCACACTTGTTCCTTTTGTATGGTAGCATTGTTAGAATCTAAAATTTGTTTAAGTGCATTGATCATATTTTATGTAGTTACCATTTTATCCTCTAATATTACTTTATATTTATCTATAGTGGAAAATTTATGTTTCATAGTATCCAAAGATTGATTAATATATTATCTCAAATTTGACATATCTTGGGTTATCTACTTAGCTTATCATGCATCAGTTTCTAGGACCTAATCATACTCTTAAATGAGTTCACATATGACTTATAATTCATTCTTGAGATCCTTCCCTTGTGCACACAATGTGATCACTCTCTATATGACCCCCCAATTCTTGGTAAACTCTGTAAATAGAGCAGTGAATTGCTTGTCCTATGACATGTCTTGATCACCTAGTACTTGTGTAATTAAGGTGGGACAAAAATTATTTCTCAATTGTGATGTATTTTACAACTAATCTTATACTCCATCCTTTCCTTCACATATCTTGAGAACTTCTTGATCTAAATCTAAGGCCTTTTGTGTAATCGACTATTAAAATATAACTGATCCTTAAATATGATTTGATATCAATAGTTGGGTCACATCTAAATATATTTCCATTGCAATGGTATAAATTACCATGAATGTGATCACAAGTGTCATTTTGGTAGGTGTGAATTGAGCCAATATAAGTAAAAAAGTAGTTCACTATGTTTATGTAGCATGGACATCCCATAACCATTGGCTAGAGATATATGATGCTTCTTCTATAGCCTTTGTCTGATCTATGATTTCTACTTATACATGATATTTGGATTATTTCGGATTCTTTTATTGGGTTTATAATTTAGACTTGGCCTTAACATCATCTTCACCTTACACTGTAACTTCCTATTCATTCTTATCCTTATCATCATCTTCAGCTTTGAATTTAGAATCCACCTTAACCTTAGATTTGGATTCAGTTTCAGCCTTAGTTTTGTCTTGGGATGCTTTTAATTTTACTATGTATCTAAGATATCCTTTAGAATCTTTGGCTTGATATTTTTTTCCCTCTATTTTTGTTACATAGCTTATGGTTTTTATTGTCATTATAGATCTTTCTCTTTCTCTTTCTTCTTTGCCTTTCATTCTTCAGCCTAATTCTACATAACTTTTGCTTCCTCAACATTCCTCCTTATAGATTTAATTTTTTGGGCTTACTTATATGCAACCTTTGGTTCGTCAACTTTATTCCTTATAGATTCAAATTCTTTGGCTTGCTTTTGTGCACATCTAGTTCCTTATCTTTCTTTTTTGTTATAGTGCTTATGTCTTTATACTTTTTTGTTTGGAACTACATAACTTATTCTTGAGTACATTGTGTCTCTTTCATCACTACTTATTGTGATGGTTCTTATTCTTTCTTTATCCTTTCTTCCTCCATCATATCCTCAAGTTCTAGTGTGTCCTGCATAGTTTTTTATTTTTCTACTATCTCAAGCATAGTTGTATCCATGTGTTCCTCATCAACTTTGAGGCCTACAAGATTTGTGTCTAATTAAGTATGCTTGGGTGACTCTAATTCAATAATTTGGCCTTTGCATACCAATTTATTTTTCCAAGATTTAGCTGGAGGAGTGGGAGTCTATTTATACATATTTGGAACCTAGTGATGTGCATATTATTATGTTACTTGAGACTATTGAACACCACTTACTTCTTCAATTTTTTCAAAAGACACCATCCTTTTCTACATAGTTTATGATGGTGTGTCAAAGGGGTATATGTGTATTCATTAGAATAAGAACAATGTAGGATTACCTTCTTTAGGTAAATCCACCATCTATGTAGTTGATGATCCTATGCCTGACTCTATTGAAAATATCTTGGACTAAAAATTGCATCAAACTCTTCTTTTATTATAGTATTAAAAAGAATGAAATGAGGAGGTTGATTAATATCAACCCAAAGGTATTTTATCACCTCATTTCATACTTAGAAAGTGTGCAATGCTTTCTAAAATAAGAACTCCTTCTCCACCTCTTTATCATACACTTATTTTTTGATGACTTCCAACATTGACTGGATAATTTCTTGTTCTTCTACACCCAACTCTGGTAGATCACACTCAATATCTATATTTGGAACCATGAGATTATCCATGTAGGACTTTTATTGACACATTATTTTCTTTGGTGGTTATGGTGAGGCCCTACATGCACGTGCCTTCTTGTTGCCTTTAAATTATTATGACAAAGCTTGTGGAAATTCTTTTTATGGTGATGGAGCATGTGGTTGCATTGGCTTTTATAATAATGATTTCTCCACTTCTTATTGCACCTCTAGAGTAATAGATTACAAAGGTGGAATTGAACTTGTAGCTAATTAATTTTTACTGTATACTTTAGCCTTCACTTTGACCATGGAAATAAAAAATGGCATCAGGGTTACAATTAGAGTAGCTAAACAATAGACCTTGATTTGATTACTATTGTGAAACTTGGTGACTAAGATATGTTATCCTAAATATTGCATTACATCCTATGGGATCCTAGGGTGTGTTCTAATCAAATCTAGGACTTTGTACCACCATGTGTTAAACCAACCTAATTTCTCATAATACTACCATTTTTTGGTCTATAAGATATTTTTGAGGGCATTAATATGCTAAAAATCTATAGTTACATTGACTATCCCAAGTGAATATTTACACTACATGAAAAATAATAAAAGAATTTAAAATTTGTACTAAAATGTTTGTGCATTTTTTACAAGTACCTTTTATATATTAGTGGTGAGCTCATCTACCTAAAACTTAGTTCTATTGCAATCCTCCCATATCCTTATCATACGATAGGAAATATCAATTACACCTTTTGTCACTTATTCCACTTGGTTGGTGGTTTGCCAAAATCTTTTTATGATGTATTCTAAAAAAATTCTTAGTGAAGCATCGTCAATTGAGTCAATGGGTGTTCCTCACCCTACCCTTGTGGTATATTTTCCCTCACATCTAGATGGATTGGTAGTGCTATATATTTATAAAGGAGAAGAGGTTTTTTATGATTAATAAAGTCAATGGTTCATGCCATGGTGTGTGAAGTGATCCAAATTATAACCTCTTGAGATAAATAAATATCCCCTTGATTTTAATAACTTAACAGAGTCATCATGATGTCATTTAGATTCCTAAATGTAGGTAGATTAATCAATCATTCTATGTCATATCCTTGTAGTGGATGTTAAAGTGTGAGGGATCCTACTTGTGTTACTCCTTGAGTATCTTTGGGAAAAAGAGTACCTTCTAATAACTATATAAAATATAATGGATTTGGATCATTATAATTAGTCTATAGAAGACCTAACCCAATCCCCATTTCCTCTTTTTATGCATCTAATAGTGGAATCAACAACTAACCTCTCTCCATGACATGATCAATGGTATGGAATGAGTGGTTTATTTTATTAGTCATGCTCTAGATCAAAATCCATTCACAAGAAGGTTTTCTAAAATTAGATTGTAGAATCCTCTTTTTAGAAAAAGTTTTTATGTTTTGGTGTTGTCCATACCCTTCTCTTATATATTTGTTGATTCCCATTTTTTTCTCACTGACTAATTTAAATGTATTGAATGCTTACGATGCATGTTCATTTTTCAATTAATATTAATTTCTAGAAGTTACCTTGACAATAATGTTTTGTGCTTAAAATATTTTAATTGTTTCTTTGGCAGTATTATATATGAGTAGTTATTCTTTCATCTTTAATTTATCTTATGACTCTACTTGTCCATTTGATACTAAATTTGATTAAAAAAAGGTGTAATCCTTTTGAAACACCACATCATTTGTGGTATGGCATGATCATTGGCCTTTAATTAGTCATACCTATTTTATCACCACCTTCTTGGACTTAATTAATATACTTGATGTAGTTATGACTAGCTGTATTTAATGAGTTATCTATGTAATGTGATCACACATTATGATGATAACTTATTCCTCATGGTTTTGATGTAATGAACTAAAATGAACATACTATACAAAAATTCTAACTTAAGAAAACAAAAGAGAAGAAAAAACACTAAATAATTTCCTAATGACATAGTGTTACTCAACATCCATGTATTTCTCAACTAAATAATTGAGATTAAAGATGATATGGATTAAGCCTACAACCATTTATACATCCTATTAATAGGGTTCCCTAAAAATATTTCAACACTATGGTACCCTATGGTGATACTTCATTAATAATAAAGGGTCCTTTCCATTTAATGCCTAATTTTCTTGGGAACTCTTTAAATTTTCTATCATAAAGCAATATAATTTATTCTGGGTAAAATTACTTCAATCACAATTTATGATCATGTTATGTTTTATAACTTTGATTGTTAATATGTTGTATCCATTGTGACCTTTATATAATTTTTTCCATTTCTGTGAAGTCCATCAGTCATGTCTTTGATGAATCCTAATCCCTAATCTCATAACCATCGTAATATGCAAACTAGGAACAATATACTCCATAGCTATTACTACATAAAGGCCATATACCAATTTAAATGGAGTGAACATTTTAACTATATTTTAATGTGTTATATAATCCTAATAATTCAATCCTCCCAATCATCCCTTTAAACATTACAAATTTTTGTTAACATTTTCCCCAATATTTTATTGGACACTTCTACCTATCCCTTTGTCTGTGGATGGTAAGATGTGATTTTATGGTGTAATATCATGTGCTCTTTAGTGAGAGTTTTGATATTACTATTTATTAAATGTGTTCCTCTATCACTTATCAACTTAACTGGACATACAAAACTTGTAATGATGTTTTCATATAAAAATTTGCTAGCATCTTTCACACCACAACTTGGAATGGCGATAGCTTCCACCCATTTAGTAAAATAATTTATAATAATAATAAATTGGGCATGAATGTACATACTTGGAGGATATATAGGTCCAAAAAAGTCAATTCCTCATTGTTCAAAAGGTTATTTTGGAAGCATGGGTACCAAAGGTATTTCATCATGCTAGTTTGGCTTGCCTATTTGTTTACAAACATTACAGTGTTTAGCATCTCTGTGCACATATTGAAATAATGTGGGCCACCAAAGACCACTTTGTAATGTTTTACTTGAAGTGGATTCTCCTAAAAAATAATACCCTATAATTCCTTGATGAGAATATGTTGTGGTTTCTTGTGATCTAAAGCTACTATGTTCAATACATCATCTTTTTCAAGCTTGTACATGAATCCATTAATAAGGCTTTATGGTATGATTTGGGTGACCATTTTCTTCTTACCTTTGTAAGTTTATTGTGTAGGAAGATTTCATTTCTCTAAGAAATTTTCAATGATTTATATGTTATTAGGAACTGTAGAAGTTCTAAATAAATGTACATTTGGGGATTCATCTTTAAGTTCTTCTGGTTCCTCCCCATTGTGAAGTATATGAAGTTGATCTAGCCCCACATTCTCTTAGCCTAGCTTAACATAATCCAGAATTAAAATTCTTTAAATAAAATTAAATAACTTGATATATATCCTCCTAGTATTAGATTATTAACTAGGTATCATAATTCTTAGTGATCCATGAAGAACTCAAATGGTGTAACCAATAAGTAATGATAAAAATTTTATAATGTGAACACCATGGATAGTGCTTATATATTTAATCATGTAATTTTTTTCTATAGTTAATAGTTTCTTATTGGTAAAATGCGTCAGGTGGTCTAACCCACCTTTGCCTGGATGTGTTAAGATAACTCCTACTATAGTGCAAGAAGCATCCATATGTATGTGGAATGGCTTCTTCTAGTCAAGAAACACTAAGATCAATGTTGTTACCGATATTTGATTTAACTAAATTAGTGTTTTTTGACATTATGGTTTCCATTCAAATTTGGTATCCTTGCATAGTAATTTCTCCATGGATGAAGATATAGTTGTGTGCCCTTTGATCAAATTCCTATAATAACTTGTATAACCAAATAATGTGTGCACTTGAGTTGAGTTAGTAGGAGGTGAAATCCCTATTATAAAAACAATTTTATTTGGGTTCAGTAAAATATCATCACTACCTATAACATTGTCCATCAAGACACCCAAATGTGTAAATAATAAACACTTATTTAAATTCAAAGAGATTCACAAAGTGAGACATCGCTCCAACATCAATATTAGTTTTGAAAAGTGTTAATTAAATAGAGAGAAGACATCCCAAACATATAAATAGACTTATATTTAATCATGAATGAAATATTTGAATGCATATATCATAACTCTATAAAATACATTAGATACATTCTTTAAACCAAAAGGCATTACCTTATATGCAAACAATCCCCATTCAGTAACAATGGTGGTCATAACCTGATCCTAATTTCTAATTAAAATTTGGTGATATCCACTTAAGCTATCCATAAATGAATATAATTCATGATTGACAATGGATTCAAAGACTTCATCTTTAAAAGGAATTGGAAATGGATATTTAACACAAGCATCATTGAGTGTACCCTAGTCCCCACACACCCAAATTTCTCTTATTTATTTAGGTTGAACAACCATGGAACTCACCCAATCTACATTTTATAATAGAAAAACCATTTTGTATTATTGAATTCAATCAATTTTAGCCTTTAATTTTATTTTAATAATAGGATTGAGCCTATAAGGCCATTTTTTATAGGGTAGGTACACTCTTTTAGATCTATGTGAATTTATCCTATAGATGGATCTACGCTTTTTATCTCTGAGAATTTTCTTAGAAAAGAATCTTGATAATCCCTTAGCAATCACAAGGCCTCAAAAAATTGCTCTTGTCCCTAGTAATCTCCCACTATTGTAAGCTTAAGAGTTGACTCTATTCTGATATTCCCTTCACTCTTTTACAAGGTTTCCTAATATATCTTGCCTAATTCACTAGGTAGAGCATCTTGTAGAATGAACTTACCTTCACACTATAGAATGTTGATATTGATAAATTTTTCTTCTTCTACTTACTATATGTTTTGTACTAGTTTGGGTTCATCTTCATGTTGCGACTCAAAGAAACCTTATAAATTGAGATCTCTATCACTATCACTATCAATTGACT
This sequence comes from Torreya grandis, assembly GCA_037957365.1. Taxonomy (NCBI): domain Eukaryota; kingdom Viridiplantae; phylum Streptophyta; class Pinopsida; order Cupressales; family Taxaceae; genus Torreya; species Torreya grandis. The sequence goes on from JARHVA010002628.1 coordinate 904,104, forward strand.
CTGTTAGATAATTAATTATTCCATTACATGGCTAAACAAGATCATGTTATTTTTGTTGGGATTTTTAATTATATAGTATGATATTCAAGTCCTATACAACCTCCTAATAAGATGAAGATTTAATTATAGTTTCTAGGTCTTCTACTCATCCATGACAAAAAAAAATTCATTTTCTTGAAGGCATTATGTAATAATGGATTATCATCTTCAAAAACAAAATTTTGAATGAAATATTGCTAAATTTGTGCCTAATGTTTGGTTTCCCTTTAATGCTCTTGATGCATATACTAGGTTGTTATTAGAGGCAATAGGGTGTAGATGAATATGCGCACCCAATATCATGGTTTTACTCCTTATGTAATCCATATATCCACACACTAATAGGTGTGTAGTTTTGGGCATTAATATTCTTAGAATAAAGGACATTATCATTTAACATTAGTTGATAGATGAAACCTTGCATACAAAACTTCACATGCTTCCTCCCATTATATTTATGAGTTTCTATGTATAGCCCACCATGTCACATCAATTCATTTTAAGGTATAGCTTAGTGAGCTAAATCATTGATCCACATTCGGTATATGGTTTTCAATTCTCAATATAATTAGATTGAGATCATTTTTTATTACTTATTGAGGTATATGTCATTCTACAACAAACACCATGTGCATAGGTTATAATTCATGATCTCTATGAGTCGAGTTCAATATGTGCACATCTGAGTCACCACTAATAGATGATGTGGATTCCCAAGGTTGAATACCCCCTAGGGTTGGTTTAGTATAATTCATCATAATTACACTATAATTATAGAGGAAGTCTACTTACGATCTTGTTGAATAATGCACCAAAGGAAAAACACACTCTTCAATGTGAACTTGCCTAGCTGGAGATTTTATTATGACAAGCTTGAATACTAGTCAATATTCTTGTTGTGTAGTATGTGGTTTCCAAAATTGACACTCTATAAACTATACCCCATTTTGCCTTTCATTTATACTCACTTTAAACCAACTATTATATCCATAGGCATAAAGAGACTCTAATTATTTTGCGATGATATATATATATATATATATATATATATATATATCAAATTTATTTAGGGATATGACCACTATTTTATCTTCTTGATGTAGTTATAATTGATTTCATATAGTATTTATTTTCATTTTTCTATTATAGGCCCATTTATTACCAATTAAGGTAGGGTAATGAGTATCTACTATCTTAATGTTGATGGACACAAAGTATCCTCATAGGCTAAGCTCAGCCACTTTAATTTCAACATCTTTTAACCTTTTAATGGGTTTGACTTTGCCATACTTTACCAAACTCAATGTAACTAGACTATAGCTCAAAGTTGGTCAACTAATGGATTCCTAGGTTGATCGAGGAATCATATTGATTATTATTTTGAAATTAAATATTACATTTGGAATTATATACCTAGCCAACTCAATATACATTCACAAATCCACATAATAAGGCTTCATGGTCTTGACATATCAAACTACTTTATCAACCCTTATTTATCCTCACTATGTATACTTTAGGAGATTGTGTAAGATATTAGTAATGTTCTAGGATATAACCTCATTAAGAAGTATACTAAGTAGTTTCATTATATCTATTAGAGATATCACAATACCCTCTTGCCTCATTATCCTAATAATTTTTCCATACATTTAGGCATCAATAGCTATGTTATTTTCCTAAAAAAATAGTTTATATTGTATTTCCTATAATACCTACATAGTTTGATACATTAAATTATTTTATTTGGTAGGATCATGTTATTTATCCCATCGAACAATTATAATGTCATGATATTGAGGCATTTCTAAAGTTGGTAAGCCTTGTTCAGCTCTCTATTACTTTATGACATCTTGCACAAATGCATTTTCCTTTGGCTACGTATTGATCATATTTACATTATACAGTGGCTTCTCCTTTCTTTGTTTCTACAAAATTAGGAAATATTCTATTTGATGTTGACCTTTGACCCTATAGTATATACAATAGACTTGTCTTAAGGGTTAGTGGTGTAGTTTCTCACATATTGATTATATGCACCACATAGATATCATTATATAGGAGGTTGATCTTATCAATTATCATTGTTAAAACATCTTATCTACCCATGTTTCCCCCTCTATATGTACTTTTACTTTGTTGATATACTCACCCTTATGATTTTTGTCCAACATATCCTCCTTCCTAATTCATCTATGCATCATATCCCTCTTATTGGTGTTGAGGGGAACATAGATTCTAGTTTGCTTATTATTGTTAAAGATTCATATTATTCCAAGGTTGTGCATAGTAAAAAAATATTGGGATAAGGGATATGGCATATTATTCTATCTTTCTAATCCCTATGGCGGATACTGTGGTGTTGAAATCATATGATATTTAGGTGATGAAGGCATCCATCTTGGAATATCTTCAGTCAAATTTGTCATCTCCACATCTGGTCTTGGAATTACTTGATTTTTTATTGGAACTTATTGAGCCACGACTACAAAGATGTTCTTTGTTATATTTAATTTTAATTCTTTAAGAGATTAAAATATTATCTCATAATGATTTGTTGATTTAAAAAAATTATAATACATGTTATGTGATTTTTGGATATATTGTTAAAGAATATGGTACTTACATGTAGGATGTCCAACTACTCTAAAGTTTTTGCAAAATTCCATTTTAAGTTTTGGACATTCATTTATAGGATGTCCTTATTGGCCACATTCTATGCACCATAATCATAATTTAGTCTTAACATTTTCATGCATCTCATCTATCTTCCTCACAAAAACATATAACTTAGCTTCTAATTTCAATCCCATCGATAGAGGATCATCATAATATTCTATCTACTCTACCCATATGGAAACATATCGAGCATCAGCCTTGGTGAAGAACTAAGATTGCATAATAGTGAACCTTATTATTATTCATAGACCCTCTATGAACCAAGAATCCTTGTATTTTTATTCTAAAATAAAATAAATCTTGTTCATCACATCAAAAAACTGATGATCATATTTCACAATTGTTTCTCTAGATTTTTGTCAAATTTCCTTCATGGATTATATAACTTGGTTGGAATATCTTTACCTTAAATTTTTCTAAAAGAAAATATTTAACTTGTGTGAGGTTAAGGGAATTTAAATTTATTTTAAAAATGAACTCCAAGGCACATCCTTCCAAATCTCTTATGAGTTCAATCTTCTTCACATCATTTGATGTTACCCATTTTTTAATCCATTTCATTTTTTAGGTTACCAAGTATTTTTAGAGGTTTGTATAACCATAATATGACATTAAAGGAATGAAAATACTTGCATTAAGTGTCATAGATGGTAAGTTGGTATTTGTTACTTATAGATGTCTGAATACTAGCATCTATTACAAGTGATAATTGCACACTTATTATTATGATGTTAGGTGATTGCATAGTGTTCACTATGACTACAAGTTACTATGCACTAAAAATTTTAGGAGTAAAAATAAATCTTGATTCTTGTTATTTATTCCTTTCTAATGTCTTCTTAGTTTTTGTAGTGGACTTTCCTAACTTATTAGTAAAATAATCAAACCAACCTAAACTAGCTTCTCTTTCTATACTTTTTATTCCATTAATAAATAAAGTGCACTTGGGAGATACATATCCTTGAAATGAATGACATTTATCTCTAACTTATTCTAAATTTGAACTTAAACCTATGATGTTACTACCTTCAAATTTAACATTTTCCCAAAAACTTTCCTTTCCAGTTCTAAATAAAAACCCTTCCCTTAACTGTGACCTACCTCTAGTTCTTAATTGTTTTACCTCTATATCACTACTTCTATCATATTCTTACTCCTTGAGCCCTTACTCATATTTTAGTTACCCTTTTCTTCTAGCAATTTAAACATATTCTCTTAGTAACCTGTCTTCTCTAGAATCTTTTTCTTGTATTTCTCTAGCTCTCACACTTTATTCTCTACTCCTAATCCTATTCACAGGTACTTCTGGGTCTTATTTTATTCCACCATATTTAATATCACAATTAATTTTCTAGTCCCAAAATTTTCTTCTCAATTTGAGTATTTTCATCTTCCATTTTCTTGGATTACATTCAAGTTCCTTTTACTCATCTCTTCATCATTCATTTCCTCTTACACGTACCCCCATGATAACTGAAGCAACTAATACATGTTCTCTAGAGTAGGTACCATGGAATTTTCCACAACCAACATATTTATCAACAAAGGTAGTCATTATAAAAATTTCTCTCTGATTCCTTGGACAAATTGATCTTGTGTAATCTTAAAAGCTACGCATCCTTCTACTACAAACTTAGTAATATAGCCAAGGTCTCTAGGTTGTGTAGTCTTTATAATTTTTCCTTAGTTTAGACTATAAATTCTATTATCTTTAGACTAAATCAATAGCATTCTAATCTAGCTAGCCACACAAATAACAATCTTGGCAACCCGTACAATAAAATTTCATAAATTTTTCCATAGACATGCTCTTGGATAATCCTCTATGTAGTTTTTTTTAACTCTCCATGATTTTTTTTCTTTTTTAAATTTATATATTCTCTCATATAACCATATTTCTACATCTCTCTACCTTGATAACCATCTCAACGTATTTCATCAAAATTATTTCCATGCTCATTGTACTATTGTTAGTAGAGGTTCTTAGAAATACTCTAAAACATGCTAATTATAGGGATAACTTGCATAATGGAGTGTAAAATATGGAACATAATATACTATGGTATTACATACCATCTTTGATATACAAAGATGTGCTTAAATATCAAGAATAACTCAGCTGTTAACAAAGATAGAACATAATTGGCATAGGATTCGATAAACAAATTAAAGTAAAATAGAGTACTCATTGTGCATCAACCATTATAAAATAAGATTAAAAAAATCATATTAGAATGATTATATTAATCTCTATCAACACATTCAAACCATATTATATGACAAAAAATTGTTATATATATCCTTTTACAACCTGTTGTCTCTTCACATTCTAGCCTTTCAAGATATAAAAGGAAATATTATTTGCATTCTTCTTTTTCCTGATTAGTCTTACAAGGAAAAATACATACAAAATTTATACAAGAGATAACATCATAAAATTCAAACATGTGTCTTTCTATTATACTTTATGATTTTACCATGCTCAATTCTGTGTCCAACATTTATCTACTCTAAACTAGGATTGATTTGTAGATCAAATTCACTTTCCCTTATAAGAATTTTGGTGAGCTCAATATAAACTAACCCTTTCAAGTTTTCTTTCTTGCTTTCATTTATTTTCATTTCTTATTTATGCCAATATTACATTATTGGATTGACTCTATCGATGTAGTCTAACATTATATGTGTAGGTTTTGACATAATCAATCATATTGACTATGTTTGGCTTTGTGTAGGTCATCTTCAATTACATAAAACTAGATTAGCTCATTTGACTCATTAACAAAATAGCAAATTTAGCATCTTCAAAATCATCAGGTTTAATGTTATCAACTTAATCATTTCTCTCTTCATTATAGTTCTATTTTCAAAAAAATTAGTCTATAAAAGTGTAACCTTATAATAAACTAGGTCTACAAGATCAACATAGTTTTATAGCTTACTTTGTTACCTATGAGACATAGTCGATTAGTTCAACTTTTTTTTCCTCTTATTTTAATAGACAAAATTAACCCAATCGATTCTATTATGTAATGTTTGCATATTTGGTCATCTGAATTGACCCTGCACTCTTCAAGAAAAGGAATTAACTCATCTTATATTTTAATTCTTGATTTCTTAGAGTAACACACATATTATAACTAGGAAGGTTAATTTATCATATTAGTCACACTTATTTTCTTTTATTTCACCCACTTTCAAACCACATAATATCAAAAAACATTAAAAAAATTCTACCCAAGGTCCACCTACTTGTATTTAATCACTAAATGGGAACTCGACTTGCTTTTTTGGTTGAGTATAAATACATGGTTGATGGTATATAATGGCAAAGCACCAAACACCCTTATCATTGTGGGATTGTGAAGTGAGGAGGTAGGCCCTAATACCAAGCCAATAACATCACCAATATAGATCCCTTTCATCCTTAACATACCTAAAACTAAATTTATCTTACCTATTTTAGTTGTTTTAAAAATCCAATAACCTATCACATTCTTAACCCAATTATAACCTAACAACACACTAGGAATGTTCTATTATTATATTAGTATATACATTTCAATATTGTTGCTTGATATTTACAAATCATATTTTTTTATTACAAAACTTGTACTATCTAGTGTTGGTACAAGATTTATGTTGTATGCTACAATTAGATCAAACACATTGATATATTTGTTTGTGTGTTCAATATAATTTGATTAGCCACTACATTTCAAAAATAATCCATGTCCTTAAGACACAATTGAACTAGTCAACTTAGTCTTTTACAAGATACTTTCCTTCAACACATAGTCAACCCAGTTGACTTAGTCTACTATAGGTTATTATTACTTAGCATAATCAACCTATTTGACCTAGTACCATCTAGTTGATTCCATACTATCTGGAAGATATAGTTTAGTAACATATTAAATTAATAAGTATTTCTTCTTATTATCTTCTAATTAATCAAGAAAATGACATAATTAAATATATAGATCATAATTTGACTTATATTATCACTTAAGCTAAAACTATTGAATTTCTTCCTTCATATCTTTGTAATCCAAAACTAATTACTAAATAATTAATATAGTTGAGGTTTTTATTTCTAGTCCTCTTTATAATACTAATGTTGGGAATCATCTTCCCAATAATCCATTCCCTTCTACTAGTATAAGGAATAATTCTCCTATCAAACCCTAACATTTCACCTCCTACCACTAGATATCCTACTCCTCCCATTGATACAACTCAAACTATTACTCAAATAATTCAAAAAAATAATTTTATGCAAACAATTAACCATTCTTAAATGATGAAAATACAATCCCAAATGATACAAATGATGAGTCAACTAACTCAAGTCATCATGAATCAACCAAATGAAAATTGTGTCCCTCCTTCTCTTAGATATGCCAATGGGAATATCATCCCTCAACCAATCATGCATAAAAAAAACCATCAACATATTCAAAATGAACCTTTATCTCCATTAATTACAACCATAGATATTGGAAACATTTATCCAACTATTAAATATGATGTAATTAAAGACCCCACTATCCTGCTTAAGTATTTTGGTAATCTCTATAAGGAATGGTTCTAAACCAACACCTTTTCTACCACTAAGATCCTAACCAAAACCTTTTTTGGTGATTTACTTAAATGGTTTAGCCAAATTTCTAAACATTGAATCTCATAACTAGAGGATTTAGTTAATTCTCTAGTGAAGGAATTCCAACATGATGACCTTCTTTAAAATTACTTTAGCCATTTTATCAATGACAAAAAACTTCCTAATTAATTTTATCACACTTTCATCAAATTATGTAAGTCTCTAGCTCAAAAACTAGATCATAACATAAATGATGATACTCTTTTAAAATTATTTTCTACCACTCTTCAAGCTCCTCTTCACTACAAAGTTAGGATGTTTTCCCCTAAAAATTTAGAAGAAATATTATACCAAACAAATAGGAAAGATTTTATTATGACCCAGTTTGAACCACCTCAAGAAACTACTATGGAAACTTTATATTCATTTTAACATAACATTAATTCATATATGTATCCCCAAACTCAAAAGGGAGAATCCAATTCAACCATTTTAACCCAACCCACCCTTCCTCAATAATAGAAGAACTTAAGAAGAAATTTCCATCCTCTAAACCCATAAATTTTTATCCATCCAAATCTCCTATAAAATGATACAATCATGATAATTTTTGTTGGTAGCATAATACAATAGGTCATTCCCATGATGCCTTTCATGATCTTCATTGATTTATTCTTACGTCTTTTTTAGTCCACATTTCAACATTGATACTATAACAAAATAATGCTATCAAGATTATCTTCAAACATAACAAATCCAATCTAAATAACTAGGTTTTAATTTATTTTAGGATTCATTTCACTACTATAGCTTAGAAGTTCAAAAAGGAAACAAACGTGTAGATTAGTCTCTTGTTAGTTCAAAATAAGAAAACATAAGAAAAAAAATGCACTAAGACTAAACCTTCTTACCTAAACATAAAGGGGGAACATAACACAATAAGAAAAAGTGCAAAAAATATAAGAAGATAATACAAATTCTTACCTCCCTTGTCACACATGGTTTTTACTTGTTGGTATACACATGTTCCTGCTAGGCTTATGATGATTATAGTCTCTTATCAATGCTCATATATGGAGTTAACATCTCTCCAATGTAACTTATGGCTTGATGTTGAAGTTTTGTATAATGTTGGCATAATAAATTTACTTTTAAAGACTTCAAAAAGGTATTCCTATAGAATAATCTTACACACAAAGCTTGTGGATCAATGGTGTGGGAACTTGTATTTATATATTATAGGACTAACTCTAAGCATGGGTAGGTAAGGTTAGATTTTAATTTGGATTGAGTCAAAAGTAAACTTGGTTAGGTTAGTCTAACTCTAGGAGGTTTAAATGCACTCATGAAATCTTGACGCCTCTATTTCTAATATTTGTGAGGCATGAAAACTAACTTTAGATATTTGTGAGATATGAGTCATATTTTTGAATGTTTATGAGATATCAAATTATTTTATTATCTAATTTGACTTTTTGACTTTATTTTTGGTAAAAAATCATTTTTAATCAATAAAATTCACTAATTTTATTTAGATTTTTTTAGGTAAGTCAATTAGGATCCACAATGTAATTAGTCATTCTTAGAGGAAGTTGATTTAAATATCATGAATTAATAGATTAACATGCCAAAAGTGCCAAATGATTAGGTTATAATTTGACTAAGGCTAAAACCAAACCAGTTAAGTCATGTATATGGGGTAATACACCATTTAAGATAGCATAGTCATGTTTCTAGGTAATTAAACTGCTTATATAGATGAATTTTGGTAATTCAGGTGATTCCTAGGTTTAAAATATGTCATTTACTAGAAATTGAACTAAATGCCAATTTAGGCATGGAGGTGGCCAAAATTAGGTGTCTATAGTTTACCCCTATTTGATAAGGTGTTTCAAGACACATGCATAGTAATGCATTTTAAAAAAATAAACAAGTCATTAGTATGAATGATTCATACCCCAAAGAGTGGTTGATAAGCCTTTGATGCCCCCTCAAAGGAACGAGTGGCAAAAATAGAATCATCAAACATTTCCTTAAAATGAAGATAATAACATGAGCTATATGGTAATGGTGTTGGGATTACTACATTTCCTAAAGGTGGTTATAAATAGTAATAATGATGGTCATTGATTTTCCTAAAGGTAATTATAATTAGTAATGAAGGGTGTGACACTAGTTTTCCTAGTGGCACTGATGGATGCCCCAGTAGGGTGATGGGATGGTTACTAATTTTACCAAAGGTGATTATAATTAATAATGAAGGGTATGACATTGGTTTGTCCAAATGTGTGTATAAATAGTGACACTGATAGATGTCCTAGAAGGGTGTTGGGATGGATGATAATTTTCCCAAAAGTGGTTATAATTAGTAACTAAATGAAAAACACTAATTTACCTAAAGGTAGTTATAATTAGGAAATCAAAAATTAGAAACATTGATTTTACCGAGGTGGGTATAACCTAGAATAGAAAGGGAAACACATTGATTTTCACAAAGACAATTATAATTAGGAACACATACATTGGCAAATGATAATAACACATTTCTAGCCTAAATATGAGTTTGAAGATGCATGTTCAAACAAACATGGGACATAGGCTAAGAAAACATGTTGTGAAATGGGTCTCAGAGGAAGGCCCAAAAATATGATGCTAACAAAGGATAAAAACACATTTCTAGCCTAAATGTGATATTGAAGATGCACATTTGAATAAACATGGGATATAAGATAAGAAATCATGTTGTGAACCAATTCACAGAGGGAGGCCCAAAAATATGGTTAAGGTTATGGGATGTTCTTTTGAGATTATCATCTTAGTATGTTGTATGACTCATATGTATGGTTATTCAGAGATGCTCATCTATATAAACACATAATAAATATTTTGTTTCACTTGTTTATTACTCATAAATTGAGGCATGGGTGAGCGTTTCTAACTGGTTTGTGACCATCAAAGAGATGTTATCATTTCTATAAGTCTCACGACTATGATTTTTGTTTATCTTTTGATATTATGCATGATAGTTATGAATAACTAAAATGATATTTCATATCTTAAGAATGGAAGACTTGATTTAAATGTAATGATAAACATACTAAAAACAAGATATGAATAATCAAATCCAAATTGTAAATATAGCAAAGAAACCAAGTGTAAAAATAAATACAAAAGTTCACAACTGAAGTACACAATATTAATAATCAAGAATTAAATCTAAATAAAATGTAATAATCTTATGGTAACCAAAAAGTAAACAATAAATAAATGAACACAAATATAAAAGTAAACAAAAATATGCACAAACAAAACACTAATAAAGACATAATGAAATAGTAATAAAAACATAACAAAAAACAAAAAAAGAACAAAGTGAATAAAACAATCAAAATAATTAAAAAATACAAATAAAATAAATATGCTGTAAGCAAACTATTGTAAACATAGAAACAAAAAAATGACAAGATATAAACATTGATTAATCAAAATGTTAGTGTAAATAGAAAATAAATTATTTTTGCATGTGTAATGAAGGTGTTAATCTTGGTGATATGGTGACCCTTAATCTAGGTAGCAATGATGCAAGTATCACAACATAAGAATAATTGGCACAAGGTTATCCCTATGCTATAGGGAAATAACATCATAAACAAGATAAATAATAATTTCCCCTAGGTCATAGGAGATAACAATAAAATGAGATGACAAACAACATGGGGGGAATAGAAGAAAAGGAAGGGGTAGCTTAGATGACTCAAGATGTATTAGGAAAGCGGAAACTACCTACATAGTTGCATAGATGCAAGATCTAACATGAAATTTAGTCCCAATGTAGTTCTTCTAGCATATACGATAGAAAAAAATTGATGATAAGGAAATATGATTGAAGTGTAGAGGAAAATATGACTGGTCTTATAAAATGGTGAGTGTGTGAGAAAAGAGGGGATGCCATTCAACAATCATGAAAATGTCAACACAAACAAATTGTACATGTGTGAGAGTATGGCTTAGGTTAAAACCACATTAAAGCCAAGAGATGAATATCCACAAATGAAGTAAATTGTAATTAATAGTGTCTACTACATCTAAGGCTTGTAATGAGAAATGAGGTTGCAAAATGACTAGAGAATAGAAATATAAAGTACTAAAAAAATATTGAGAGCATAATATGAAATTAAGTGATCATTGGTATATCAAAGTAAAATACATAATTCTTAAAATAATGACTTGAAAAATAGAGATAGTATACATCTTAAGGCCAAGAAGGGTGATAAAACTAAATGAAAAGTGGTTACTCATGGAATAGTTAGGGGTCCCAAGATCTTTAAGGAAAAGAAATGGGGAAAAAAAGGAACGTGCCATAGAGCTAACCTTATATGCCCCATATATCTAAGTAATACCTACTTAATTTGTGTGGACCTCAGCTGATACAACTCTCCCAGAAATGGGAGGAAAAAGAACGAGGTGGTCTAGAAATAAATTGAACAAAGTAAATGGCCCATCTAAATTTTTTCGATGGATTTATATCTCAAATCAAAATTCTAATCTAATTTTATTGATTTTATGATGTTTAATAATTCTTATATCTTTGATAAATGTTTAGGGGTTTTTAAAACTATTAAAAATGTTTTTATAATTTTCTAAGCATCTCAACTAAATAAAGAATTATGAGAGATAAAATAGTCGAACTCCTAAAACGGTGAGATTGTGGCTTCAGTTTCTCATAAAATGGAAAGAGCATGAGGAAGGGGTGATTGAGATGAAGTAAATATGAATTGAGCATTGTATACATAGTCCCATTAGGACCTAAAGTCACTATAGTTATAGCTATACAAAAGGCATCTAATTAGATACCATCAAGTTTCAGGTAAAAGACAAATGGTAAGGCTAATGATAATAGTAATGTTAAGGTGATGTGGTAATGCATGGTGAAGGTGTTATTTCTAATTTTCCAAAAGGTGGTTATAATTGGGAAGCAATGACAAAGGGTCAGTGGTACTAACTTACCCATAGGTGGTTATAATTATTATCACAAGGTGGAATAGTGGTTTGCCCAAAGTCAGTTATAATTAGTGGCACCAATTAAGTGTAACAAAAAAATAAAGATGTAATTACCAGATCCACTTTCATACTACTTTCATATACTGCCATCGAAACATGTAATTATGAAACAACTTCTAGAATTGAATCTATCATCAACCACTAAACATAATTGAATTATAAATTAATCATAACTAGAGATTAATGTGATAGGTAGTGTTAGGTAAAAAGAAATAGTAGGTGAAAGGTATGGTAAAATGATAAGGGGTATAGTACAAAGAATAGGTATATTGTGGCATAACTTAGATGATCCTTGTGGATAATAATTTTAATCCCTCTTGCATATAAATGTTTCAGTTGTATTATGTTAATGGTATCATCAAGTTCATCTCCCTCTAGTGTAGCGAGCTTGTATGCTCTAGATCCATAGTTGGAAACAACCACATAGGGCCCTAACTAGGTTGGTTGGAAATTTTCCCTTTTCTTGGTTTCAACATTTACATTTTTTTGATTTTATTTTAGTACCAAGTCACCAAGCTCAAATTTATAATGCTTTATGTGTTTATAGTATTGTCCTTTGAGTCAATTTAGATAATTTTAGAGATTAGTCAAATTGGCCAAACATTTACCATAAAATAAGTATAGATCCTACAAGTGATCCATTTTTTAGTCTTCATCATTGATGATGTGTTGTAAAAAAATTTAGAGAGAAGAAGACTCAACCTCAATAGGAAGAATGACTTTAATTCCATAAACAAGTGAATAGGGTGTATCTCATATTGGAGTTTAGAATGTGGTATGATATGCCCAGAGGGAATTAAATAGATAAAAACACCAATTACAACCAACATAATTGAAAATCCTCTTAAAAACATTGAAAATGGTTTTACTAGAAGCCTCATATTAGCCATTGACTTATGGATAGTAGGTAGTAGAGAAATTTTATCTTATGTGGTATTGAGAACAAAGTGATTTCACATCCTTATTCTTAAATGATCTACCATTATCATATATAATGTTAGAGGGGATTCCATAGAGGCAAATGAGATGGTTGAATATGAACTTGGAGATTTGATTACCAATGATGTAATTGAGGGAAATGCCTTCCATCAACTTAGTGAAGTATTTAGTTGTAGTTAGAACATGTTTATGGCCATCTAAATAGGTTGGATTGATCTTCCCAACAAGATTGAGTCCCCACATTGAGAATGACCATGGTGTCATCAATGGTTTGAGTTTCTTGGTATGAGAATGAATCACATCAACATGCTTCCAACACTTGACACACCTCTTTACATATACACCTACATCTACTTCTATCATTGGCTAGTAATAGCCATTACATAGTAACTTGTTTTCTAAGATTTCCCCACTAGTGTTGGATACACACACTCCATAGACTTCCCTCAATACTAGTCTCAATTTTGATGAAGGTAAGTAATAAAATAGATTTTCATCATAACTTATATGATACAAGGTTGGTCTAAGTAGGGTATAGTGATAGTATTTATGGGTGAAGGCTTTTTTATTTTTTACATGATAAATTAGGAGGCATGGTTTGGTACTAAAGACAGGCATATATATTAAAGTACTAGGGAGACATGGGACTAACAATTTCACAATCCATATTGATGGTTGATTGTTCATGTGCTAGTGATAAGATATGCTCAACAAAAAATTGATAATCCTTAGCTCTGTCAGTGATCTAGATCATGGAACCAATAGTGGCCATAGCATGCATTATTCTATTATTGATCTGAGGTGTTCTTTTAAATTACATGTTATCAATTTATTATTTGAGAGTATCAACCATACCTTTATAGGGTACCAAATTATCATCCTTGATTTGATACAAATCTATGGCTTGATTGATGATTAACAGAGAATAACCATAAACCAATATATGTTGAATGTTATGTTATACTACTTAACAAATCCCTACAATGAACACTTTATACTTGAATATGTTATTTATATAGGGATATCAAATATGAAAATAGTTGGGAATGATATACCATTATGGTATAACAAATAATATTTTGACCCCTGATTCACATGTCTAGAAGGATCCATCAAATTACATCTTCCATTTTTTATCCTCAAGAGGTGCATCTGCTTCATCAATACTCATAATGGCCTCATCCAAAATTCAAAAGTGAGAGGTTGAGTATAATGAAGAGGAACTTCAATAAGTTGATCTATGATTTTTTCCCATTAATGGATTTCTAATTGACATATTCAATTTTAAACTCACTTAATAACATGATCCATTTTTGCATACAAAAATGTAAAGATGATTTGGAAAGTAGGTATTTTAGTGGATATACTTTTGCAATAACAATGGTCTTATTGTTTAACATATAATGATGTAGTTTTTGGGTTGTGAAATACATTGCTAGGTAATATTTTTCAATCAACATATAATTATGTTCATAAGTGACCAAAGTTTTGATTAGATAATACATATCATGTTCCTTTCCCTGTTCAATGTGTTGTACCCAAAGTGTCCCCAAGTCATTATTGGTTGTTGATGGGTAAATAAGTAATGGCTTATTTGGTATATGTGGGTTGGCAAGATATTATTTGAGTTGATCAAATACTTTTTGACACTCTTCATTCTAGGAGAATGTGATGCATTTCTTCATGAAGTGCATAAATGGATGGCATTTATCACTTAATTGTGAGATGAATTGCATGATAGATTAAATGTTGCCTTGTAAACTATAGAGCTGATTCAATATAGATGGTGATGACATTTCTATAATTTCACTAACTTTGGCTAGGTTGACTTTAACTCACCTATAAGAGATAATGAAACCTAATAGTTTTCTAGAAGTGATTCCAAATACATATTTTTTGAGATTAAGATTCATGTTATAATCACAAAGTTTCTCAAAGATTATTCATAGAAATGTTTGGTGATAGATATAAGTCTTTAATTTACCCAAAATATCATCAACATAGTCCTCAAAAATGTCATGCATCATGTCATGAAAAATCACTATCATATCTCTTTAGTAAGTGGCTCCAACATTCTTAATCCTAAATGACATTACTTGATAACAAAAAAATCTCCATAGAGTGGTGAACACCATCTTATTTTAATCTTCTAGTGCTTTCTTGATTTGATTATACCCTAAAAATCCATTCATTAGTGAGAGCATTTCAAAGCCAATCATTGATTTAAATCTCATGTCAATATTAGGTAGAGGAAAGTAATCTTTTGGGAAATAGTTGTTGATGTCTTTGAAATTAGTACAAATTTAGATCCCTTCTATCTTTTTACTTACTGGTCCAATGTCTAAAATTCACTTTGAATAATTAACTAGCCTAATGCATTTTACATCTAAGAGTTTTCCCAACTCTTTCTTTACTAACACAAAAATATGTGGATGCATCTTACATAACTTTTATTTAAAATTATTGACATCAATATGTAAAATGAAATGATGTATAACTAAGGTGGAGTCCAAACCTGACATGTTTGAGTGGGTCCATACAAATATATCAACAAACTCTCTCAAAAGTGTTACAAAAGTTTCATGATCCTCCTCAGTGAGGGATATGTCTAGTTTAATCCATTTTGGGTCCTTTAGGTCCTAATATTTACCTCTAAAGTATCCTTCACTAAAAGTGTATAACCATCATCTAGAATAGTTAGTAAAGAGTTGAATTGATTGGAAAAAATAAATTATTCCAAATGGTATGTCTCTTCTAATACTCCTAAGTTGGAAGAATCAAAATTTCCTAATGGTGGAATAGACAATCATACAAATACTTGAAGGCACTCTTGAACAATATATGAAAAAAACCACTATTCTTCAGTGTTTATCTTTGATCTGTAATTAGGCTATGGACTAAAGGTATCCTATGATTTATAGGGAAAGGGGTGAGTATCCCCATCTAATGGTGTCAAAAACCAATTTTCACCAAAAGATTGGCTTGTTTCTTTACTTTTCCCTAGTCAGAAAGCACCCCAAAGAGGATTTCACTTTCAAACCTCAGTGTTTGATTTTATTTTTATTTTTGACTAGGGAAGTTCACTTGCTCCTTGAATTAGGCAACAAGATCCAATCTAATAGTAAAGTCCTAATTCTGGTCTCTAATGAGTATGTGACTCTTGAGTCCCAAAAATGGCCTCATCATTTTCAAACTCATCTAATGGTACTATTGACTCTTGCTGGTCCTAGCCTATCAATTGGGGATGGTAAAGGGTTAAAATCAAAGTTTGGTAAATGGGGATAAAGGAGTAGATGGTATGAGGGTAAAATAAGTTTGTAGCAACAAGGTAATTATAGATGCTATAATTAGACCCTAAATCACTATCAACATCATCATCACTAGTAATTAGTGTTGGAAAATGAATTATGTATGTGAGTTATTTTGTACTTAGTTATTGAATTTTGTTTGATAGTTCCTTGTTGATGTAATATGAGGCCTCATCCTTCTTATGCTAAGTGATCCATTATCCAATTTAGAGTAGTGTACTTTATACTTTGGTAATACTTAGCTAACTCATTAGTGTAGAGCCATGAATCATCTTCTATTAATGGGTCTTGTTCTATGATAGAGGCTAGTTTGAAGATAATAAGCTTGTTTAACTGAGATTTTCCTTTGGTTTCCCATGCCATACTAGTAGTTTTGGTTGTAGGTCTCCCATAAGCTTTAGGATTTGTGGGAAATTTGGATATATGAAGTACATTATGGGTGATATATTCTCTAATACCTTTATCATTGACATAAAAATGATTGGAAATATCTATTGGTGGCATGGCTAAAGTAGAGGTTAGGATGTCTGGGTTATTGTGATTGGCTTGTAAGCTTGATTCAATAGCTTTTCCTTTTTTAACTCTATCACTTTATAACTTAGGTATAGGATTCATGCCAAACTGGTAGTTTTAGCTTTTATACTCGACCTAAAGGATTTTCAAATACTGATATGACTAAAGATCAATAAGTAAGTCACTTCCATTCCTACATGTGGAAACTTTATACACTGATATAATGTAGAATGTATGGCCTTGATTTCATAGATCTAGAGTTATACTAATAATAGATTGTAATATAGAGATAAATCTAAAACGTGGCAAAAAGTATCATGGGTCAATGGCCCAATGACTATTAGTAGGCAAATGGTACCTTTATATTCTAATTCTTCATTATCATATGCCTTGATAATGATGGTATATAGATGTAAGTCAGCTATTATATATATGAGATGTTTGACTAACTTTAGAGATATAATGTTGAGGCTTGAACCATTATATACAAGGACATATTTAAATTTTTGGTTCATTATACCAACTTCAATATACAATGGGTTATTATGTAGAGGGCCTAGAGAAGGTATATCACTTTTGTCAAAGGTGATAAGTTGGCCAAGATCCAAGTGTCCTACCATAGTTTAGAATTTGTCTAGAGTGATATCATTTGGCATTAGAGATTGGTTCAAATACTCATTCAAGATGTCTTTGTGGATGGTAGATGTTCATAACAAATCTATGATGGAAATGTGTGTATAAATCTTCTTAAGTTATTCCATAATATCATAGGCTTTCCCTTCAATTTTGTTAGCTTTTTTATTTCTAATAGGCATGAAAGGTTTGTTGGAAATATTGTCATTGATGTGAAAGGTCTAGAATAATTGGTGATAAAGGCCCCATTCCATTTAATAATGTTTGTAATAGATATATCTTGGCTAATGTGTGTTAATATTTATTTAATATTAATGAAGATATTTTTGGTTGCATATAAGATAAAAGAAGGGCCCATGGAGAAGTTAAAGATTCACAGGGTAAGGACAGAAGAAGATTGGGATGCATTTTCCCATGAAGAGTCATCTTGGGGAATTCCAAGAGTCACAAAGTGAAGACAAAGGAGGAAGGGTGCAATTTGTCATGAAGGGACACTTTGAGGAATATGAAAAGTCACCAAGGTAAAGACAAAAGAGGGAAGGACGTTTTTGCTCATGAAGGGTCACCACATGACTTTTCAAAGGCAAGGATATGAAGGGTCATACAAGTTTAGTGCCATTTTCCATGAGGATTCAAGGGTCACAAAGGGGGAAGGCCAAAGGTCATTTGGGAAGCTATAAATAAAGGCTTGAGAAGCCATTTGTAATGAGAGAGATAGAGTTTGATTTAAGATAGTAATATCTAGCTTAGAAGAGCATTTGTGAGAGATAAATATGATTTTTTATTGTTATATCTAGCTTAGAAGAGCAAAGGTGAGAGAGAGGAAAGAGATGTTGTAATGAACTATCATTTGTTGAGATAGTTGTGTGGTATACACAAAGGGGTTGGTGTTCCTATGGGTTGGTGCTCATGTGGGTTGGTACTCATGAATTATTGCTGTGTTGGTGCTTAGCAAAGGGGTTGGTGCTCCTGTGGGTTGGTGCTCATGAATAGTTCCAATGTTGGTGCTTAGTAAAGGGGTTGGTGCTCCTGTAAGTTCGTGCTTTCAAATATTATTTTAGTTGGTGCTCATTCATATACTTGAGATTATTTTCCATGGTTTTTCCCACATTGGGTTTCCACATTATATCTGGTGTCTCTCTCTATCTTGTGGTGTGTTTATTGTTTTAGTTTTATTACATATCTTGAATGTTGGTTAAGTGGAATTTGATTAAGGGAATGTTTTATAAGATATATGATATATTGATTCAACCCCCCTCTCAATATATCTTATTCTTAAGAATTGGTATCAAAGCAGGTTCCTTTTGAAAAGTTTTATAGCTTGAAGGTAGATTTGGAAAGCACAATGGCTAGATCACATGAAGGATTTTCTACAAATAAGGCACCTTTGTTTGATGAGATGAATTATTCTTTTTGGAGCATGAGAATGTAGATTTATTTGATGGCCCTTGGATTTGACATATGGCAAGTAGTGGTGGAGGAATATGAAGAGCCACAGACACTTGTACTTACTCTAGTAGAAAAGAAGGCAAGTGAATGTAATGCTAAAGCTTTAAATGATATTTTATGTGGCTTATGTGAATCTAAATTTGTTAAAGTTTATGCAATGTAAATTTGCTCATGAAACTTGGGTAAAACTTGAGAATATTTACAAAGGTGATGGAAAAGTTGAACAAGCTAAGCTTTAGACTTTTAGAAGACATATTGAAAGTTTGAAGATGGAAGAAGAAGAAGATATAGTAAGTTATCTCTTGCGATTTGATCAAATAGTAAATCAGATTCAAGGTCTTGGATAAATTTTAGAAGAGTCAACGGTGGTAAAAAAGGTTTTGAGATCACTACCAATGAGATATGATGCAAAGGTTTTGGTAATCAAGGAGATGAAGAATTTATCTAAGCTAAAGATGGATGAGCTTCATGGTATTCTCATGGCATATGAGATGTGTACTAAATAAGATAAACCATCAAAGAGAGAAGCAACTTTCAAGACATCAAAGAAAGAGAAAGATAAGAATCAAGAATCAAGTGATAGTTCCAGTGATGATGAAGATGACAAGAAAGCACTTTTCATTCGCAAGCCAAAAAGGGGAATAGGTAAATATCAAGGAAAATTATCTTTTAAATATTTTAATTGTGAAAATATTGGACATTTTTTAGCTAAATTCCCAAATAAGGGTAATGATGATGAAGAAGAAAAGTATTCATACAAGAATAATTTCAAAGTCAAATCCAAGAAGGGATTTGAGAAGAAGAGCCTATATTCTAAGGATCCTAGCTTAGCTGAAGATAGTAGAGTCAGTGATTTAGAAGAAGAAGAAATTCTATTCATGGACATACATGAAGATGATCAAGAAGAAGAAGATGAGGAAGCTGAAGTGAATATGGAAGGAGAAATCATTTGTGCTTTAGAAAAGTTAGAAGCTGTAGAGAAAAAGAATCAAAGATTGATGCACCAGATCGATAAAAATGAAAAGGAGTCAAAGGAAATTATTGATGATCTAAAAACACACTTGGAAGAAGCCAAGAAGAATGAATAAGATCTAACATCACAATTGGAAATAGCAAGAAAAGAATGTGAAAGGTATGTTATTTAAATTGCCTCTTTAAAAGAAGATATTGAGAAAGCAGTCAATGATAAAGTAGTTAGTGATTCAGAATTTGAGGATAGCACTAACATGCTGAATAAGATATTGGAAATTCAAAAAGAAAATTTAGATAAGATAGGGATTGGATTTGAAAATAAAAAGAGATATGCTAAAGCTCTTACAAAAGAGGAAACAAAAAGGGGAGAAGTGAAGAATACAAAGGACATTTCAAATTGAGAAGGCTGGAGGGAACAAAGCTACAAAAGGAAATCAAGTTAGAGATATATAGATAGGTCTTATTTTTATGGCTATTATTTTTATTGTAATGGATATGGTCAAAAAAAATTAAAATGTAGAAAAAGAGCTAAAAGTTTCAAAAATAATGAGAAGGAAAGTCAAGTAGAGTCAAGCAGAAGCCACAACTCTTTTGCTCCTCTATCAATCCTTGATGAAGAGACCATAGTATGCTACAAGTGCAACAACTTTAGACACATATCTCGGTATTATAGAAGCATGTTCGAGTCAGTCAAGAAGGATCAAATTTTCAAAGCTCCATTCATCAAGAAGAAGCATCAGAGTTTCAAAGCTCCATTCATCAAGAAGGAAGTTTAGACTTGTTCATGGTAGAATAAATAACATGAAGATTCTATGATGGTTCAAATAGCACTAGATGTAAGAAATAAAGATCAGCCATGGTTATTTGATAGCAGATGTTTGAGGCATATGATAGGAGATAAAAGTAAGTTCATAACCCTAAAGAAGATCAGTGGTGGCATAGTGAGATTCAGAGATAAAACCACTACTAGGATAGACAAAAAAGGTACTTTGAGTTTGGATTATGGTAGAACTAAGACTAATAATGTTTTGTATGTAAATGGTCTTAATCATAATCTATTGAGTGTTAGTCAAATATGTGATCAAGGATACACATTAAAGTTTCATGTAGAAGGTTGTGAGATTAGAATAAAACACTCAAATGAGTTGATTGCAGATGCTCAAAGGATAGGGAACAATTTATATGTATTATCATATATCTTCTCAGAGGCACGATCAAAGGACACATTCAAAGATCTACAAGAGGAGTTGGGAGTAATTTCTATTACTTCTTGCCATTGATGTTCAACATCAGTTGAGGGGGAGCGAAGTGTTAGCTCCAGGTAGGCCCTTTGCCATTGATGTCATAGGAGGAGAATAACAAGCAAAGGTATAAGTGCAAAAATAGGTACAAGGAATAGGTATAGGTTTCTGCAATAAGGGGGAGTTACTGTATGTTTTCAGATGATAATATGTGTAGGTGATAGGATGTGGCAGTTTCAGGATTGAGGTTGACATTAATGACAAAAAGGGAGATTGTTGGAAATATTGTCATTGATGTCAAAGGTCTAGCATTATTGGTGATAAAGGCCCCATTACATTTAATAATGTTTATAATAGATATATCTTGGCTAATGTGTGTTAATATTTATTTAATATTAACAAATATATTTTTGGTTGCATATAAGACAAAAGAAGGGCCCATGGGGAAGTCAAAGAGTCACGGGGTAAAGACAAAAGAAGAATGGGATGCATTTTCCCATGAAGAGTCATCTTGGGGAATTCCAAGAGTCACCAAGTAAAGATAAAAGAGGGAAGGACATTTTTGCTCATGAAGGGTCACCACATGACTTTTCAAATGCAAGGATATGAAGGGTAATACAATTTTGGTGCCATTTTCCATGAGGATTGAAGGGTCACAATGGGAGAAGGCCAAAGGTCATTTGGAAAGCTATAAATAAAGGCTTGAGAAGCCATTTGTAATGAGAGAGATAGAATTTGATTTGAGATAGTAATATCTAGCTTAGAAGAGCATTTGTGAGAGATGAATATGATTTGTATTTGTTATATCTATCTTAGAAGAGAAAAGTTGAGAGAGAGGAAAGAGATGTTGTAATGAACTATCATTTGTTGAGATAGCAACATTGAGAAATAGTCGTGTGGTATACACAAAAGGGTTGGTGCTCGTGTGGGTTGGTTATCATGAATTGTTGTTGTGTTGGTGCTCAACAAAGGGGTTGGTGATCCTATGGGTTGGTGCTCATGAATTTTTGCTGTGTTGGTGCTCAACAAAGGGGTTTGTTCTCCTGTTGGTTGGTGCTCATGAATGGTTGCTATGTTGGTGCTTAGCAAATGGGTTGGTGCTCCTGTGGGTTGGTGCTCATGAATAGTTGTTGTGTTGGTACTCAGCAAAGGGGTTGGTCCTCTTGCAAGTTGGTTCTTGTGAATATTGTTTGAGTTGGTACTCATTCATATACTTGAGATTGTTTTCTTTGGTTTTTCCCACATTGGGTTTCGATGTTATATCTTGTGTCTCTTTCTATCTTGTGGTGTGTTTATTACTTAAATTTTATTGCATATCTTGAATGTTTGGTTAAGTGGAATTTCATTAATGGAAATTTATATATATATATATATGATATATTGATTCACCCCCCCTCTTAGTATATCCTGTGCTAAACAAGGTTGACTAGGCTCATTGATAGTATTTGGTTGTGGTCATTTGATAGTGATTCTGGCACGTGGAGTTGTGATTGTGAAATATCGATCTACAACTTGGCCTTAATAATTGGCTAGCTAGGTATGGAGGTATAAAATGATGATTTTTAGGTGGTATGGTTCCTTATTATCCACATGGCCCATAGAAGAATCACTAGCATAAGGAGGTTGGTAGGTATTATTCAATAAATAGATATTATTACGTGAAGGTCTAGGATTGTTGATAATTGGTCTAGGGTTAATAGCGATGGTGTCAACATAACCACTTGAAATATGTCTTGTTGGCTAATTTTGGCTTGCATACAAGGATTGTTATTGAATGGATGAGATGAATAAAGTTCTGGATAGAATGAGTGGTCGAAAGATCACATATTACTTGCAAAGCTTTTGAAATACTTTACACAAGCTTAAAGTATATTTTATTGATCTTTGGAAAACAAGCTTAGAAATAGATCTAGGATTGTAAATTGAAAAGACTAGTAGGGTCTCATGATGTTTCAAGTATTCAGTGGCATGAATTAGGTTGCACATAGCCTTAGAAGTTCATTAGAGCCTTCTAAAGAGACAATAATTTCTTTCATAAGTCTAGAAGAACTTGGCCATCACAAGCATGTCATGCAAAAATAGACAAATCAACTTGATTGTGCATTTGATAAATGCATTTGGGAAATCCTCTCAAGATAAAAGACTACATGGACATGATATTTTTTTTGCCTTAAATAATATATACAAGTTTCATGTCTTGATGAGTTGTTTATCTCAAGTTATAAGCCTTAAAAGTTGAACAAGTAGAATGAAACATGCATAGGTATGTCAAGTTTAGGCTATTAAAAATATATATTTGAGTTCAAAAGTCCTAAGGTTGAATGTAGATCTAACAAGTATCAAGATATCAATGGCTCAAGTAGAAGATCTATGGCATTCATAAGGTCAAAGGGTTAAAAAGTTCTTGGAACAAGTTTAATGGTCTGCATTCAATCGAATAAAAAGATCCAATGATAAATGGGTGAAAATGATGTTAGTGGGTCCAAACAAATCTACAGTGTGTGATCCATTATACAGAGCATATATAATGGTGAGAAATGGGTCAAAAGGTCAATGGATCCTAAGAGAAAATGCATGGGTGATAAATGTCTTAAGCACATTAAATTGGAAAAATATCTATAGCTCCTATTCATTCATATAGAGAAAGATCAATGATGCACAATAAATCAAATCCAATTGTGGGAGTTCAATCATGAAGATACTAATCAATAGTGAGTGAGAGTTCAAAAAGTTAATAGATGAATGTGAGGTGACCATGTGGCAGAAGAATGAAAGCATATGGACTAATTAAAAGATCCTATGGAATGAACGAGGAGATAAAAGTGTCATAATCAAGGAGCCCAGATCAAGATCAATGGTTGAAATTAAAATTTAAAAGCTAAAGGACTTTAATAGAGAGAAAATGTGACCTAAGGTTGAACTAGGGTAAATATTTCAAAGGATTCCATTGAAGCTCAATCAAGACCTTTATTAAAGGATACAAATCATGTAAACTTGGTTTTCTTGTGTCTTCAACATTGTGTACATAAGTCCATGGCTTCCAAAATTTTTAGAGGTGGAATAGGTCTGTTTAGACCAAATATGGTCCAAAAAAGAAGTTATACAGTCTGTAAGCTATTCATTAACATAATGACTATATGAAAACCAATAAATTGGATTGGTTTTCAAACTATAATAAGACCTATGCTCATATATGAAAGTAAGGGATTATATAAATGGTTATGAACAAGTATCTCATATTTGGCATGGTTAAATCCCTAACAAGTAGGTACTTACCACCTCTTAATGTAAACATGGCATGGCTCTATCGATATTAAAGGTATGAAGACTCTATCCTTAAAAGTGAAAGAAAGTGGAATATGGCATAGAGTCCCAAGATGAAAATCTAGTGGTTGGAGAAAGTAGTTAGATAATTTAATAGATTTTTAAGGTGCATAAGGGTTTTTATTCATACATAGGATCATGAATCACCACCTTTGGAAAACCCTTGTCCTCTAATGTGTTATTCAATCAATGAAATGATTCAAAACCTACTAGGAGAAATGAAGACTATATTATATATGATGAATTAACTCTGATTTGATCAAAATATGGTGGAACATTCATCAAAATGTGGCAACTCATTTAATGATGTTGGTTGACATTATCCTCTCTCTCTCCTTTCTCATATACCTTTTATTCTTTTCCATAATTGTAATATCTCTCTCACTTTTGATAAAAATTATCTTAATTTTTGAAGAGGAGAGCCTCTCATTTGATAAGGATAGACCCTACCAAAATTTATATGAAAGATATTTTGAAGTATTAAAGACTTTATTTACCTATCTCTCCCCTTTGAATTTTGTGTAGCAAACCTTGTGCATGATGGAATTATGAAGGAAAATATTCTATGCCCATTTTCCTTCTTTATTTCTCATTTATAGGTGTCTTCAAGTTAGTTTTAGGCCTAAGTTAGTGTTCTTTCTATCATTGATGCAATCTCTTAGTGATTTTATAACTCCTCTTTGCATTCATTCATTGTTTCTTGAACCTAGGTTATGAAACACTTATGCAAATAGCTAAGTTTTGTGAGATTGTGTGAGATAGTATTATCTTATGCTTCCTCCTCAGTATTTACATCATGCTTATGTGATTTCTCATTTTAATTTGGTGCATCACCTAGTTAACTTTGTTAGGAGCCCTTTCACCTTTTCTAACCCTTTTTTTATTGCAAACATTAGTATATGTGATCCATTAGAAATAATTTGGCCTTATTCAGAGGTCCAAATTCACCATAGGTGACCCAAAACCTATGGTTGTCCCAATATTATGACTGGGAGTAGAGGATCCTAAAGAACTCCCCTAAAAGGGTGCAATTATAAATCATAACAATAGATGGCACACCTGATGGGACATTAGTTCAAAGAAGATTGGTCAAAGTCTGATGTTAGTTTGATAAATTAGTCACAGTTGTAGCTTCCAAGAAATAACATATAACAACTCCAAAATAAGATCCAAGATTAAGGTAGTAGATCAATGATTACATCTCATGGCAAAGATGAATACAAGGTCAACTTATAGAGGTATTCCCTTTGAATTCAATGAATTGCATTTAAACTCAGTAAGGAGATTAAGATTTTCTAATACATACCCATATAAAATAAACTTTGTTCCTTGGTTAATATCAAGGCCTACCCCTGTAAGAAGATCTTTGTTGAACCTTTTCATATCCATAACAACCTATAGAGATTTGTCCTTTGTGGCCCTTAATGGACAAAATCCTCTGGACCTCTCTCAATATGATCCTATTCCAGTAGTAGTTCTTAAAAGTGTCACTTATTTTAATAGAGACCAAGCTACAACCCCTTGTGAGCACCACATAGATATAGCCAACATTTGTAACATTCATGATATTAATGAGGAAAATGTAGTAATTAGTTTATTATCCATCTCCTTCCAAGTTAAAGACTTAGGCTGGTATAAAATCCTTATTGCTAATTATATTACATCATGGGAATAATTAATAGATGTATTGTGTAAAAGACTTGAAGATAAAAGTGACAATTTTTCACTTATAGAGTAGTTGACCATAATAAAAAGAGCCCCTCATGAAGTTATGCAAGACTTCAACATATGGTTTCAAGAGACTTGGGATAGAATCCTAGTCTATGCTAGGCCTACCCCTAACTTTACCTTTTGCTACTATTTGAAGGCCCTAAATAGTGACATTTATATAATGATCCACTCTATGGGAGGAAACACAATGCCAAATGCATATGAGGTGGCAATCAGAGCATGAAATTTTTTGGTGCAAGCTAGTAAGCTTACACCTAGACCACCAATGCCTTTGTTCCATGATATCAAACCACCACATATTTCTATTCATCCCCTTGATGTCAGTCCTCATGTGCCTATAATTTTTGATACACCCTCACCAAAGTAAGAAAAGGCTTCCACTAGTTAATCTAGTGATTCTCAAGAACACAAGAACTTTTAAGAGCTTAAGAGCATTTTTTAGACCTTGATAAATAGGATAATGAATGTTAAGAGGTATTAATATTTCAATAGGCCTTATAAAGACTCATATCAACCTCAACAATAACCTTATCAAGCAAATAGGTCACCCTATAAAGGAAATTTCCAAGGCTAAGGCCAAGGCCAAAGGCAAGGATAAGGCTAGGCTAGCTATAATAGACAGAGTAACTATAATCCAAATATTGTAATCACTTCCAACACACTGGTCCTAGCTTAAAATAGTATTTTTCAAAAAGATGATGGGACCATGCCTTGGAATTAGTCTTTTGGGAAGTCCATTGTTCCAACCACTAATTTCACTCAAGATTTTAACGATCAATGGAAATAGGCTTCTAATTATGGGTACAATCAAGATATTATGACTCAGAACATAGAGGTACCCATGATGAGAAAACCATAATAGCCTCAACAAAGTCAAATCCATGATCAACAACCAAGCTAGTTTGGTGCTACAATGGTGAATTATGACCAAGAAGAGTGTTATGCACTCAAATAGAAGGCTAGTTCTATCCAGGCATACATTCTAGTGGTAGCAAATACAAGGTTCAATAGAAGCAACATGGATGGTAATCAAGAAGTAGTTAAGGAGCCTCTTACCATTAATCCTTCAATATCAAATCCAAATGGACCTACTTCTCCTCTAAAGGTTCCAATAGCTCTAAGGAATCAAAATAAGGGGAATGTCTTTATCCCTCAAAGCTCACGAACTCAAGGTATAGTTGTGGCTCCCAAAGCACAATGAAAGGTTGGTGGTTCACCCATCAACATTATGGAACAAATGAAAAGGTCTAGTGTAAGTTTGCTAATGTGGGATATGCTCTTCATGCCTAGTTAGGTAGACATCCTCTAAGAAGGGTTGTCAAGAATCAATTTTTTTTTAGAATCCACCAATCAAGAAGAATGTCATTCTCACCAATACATCCAAAGTACCTACTGAAGGAAAATCAATTAAGGTGGTCAAACCTCCTCCCTTATACATTTTAGTAATCACTGGTGATTTTTAGTACATGCTAAAGTCCATAGCTAACTAGGTAATTTTATGGATCTTCCATTAAGCCATCTAGTATCATTATAGACCTTAACTTGACTATGCATGCTTGTCTTAGTGTATTGATGGTTCAATACGTGTTGATCATAGATGTACCTCCTCATATTAAATTATGTTTATCCAAGGAAATCACTACAAATATTGGAGGTTATCTTACAATAGATTGGTCATACATGGTATTCAAAATAATACATGGGACCAAAGTATCAATCAAAGTTGATCCCATTGCATAATTACACATAGAGGCTTATGGGTTAGATAACATAAACATCAATTACACCATCATTGATGAAGATAAATTTACAATTTCTCAAGAACTAAACACTCATCCTAAGAGGATAACAAATATGTTATTGGATGAACTATGCATTGAAAATCATTTGGTTGATCCCTTAAAAGGATTTGAAGAGAGGGACATGGGTGTCTACTTCTTACATGAATGGAATTAGTCCATGCCATCCCTCATTATACCTCAAGAGGATCCCAATGGCTTATGTAAATTGTTTTTTGATGGTTCAAGGAGCAAACATGGAGTGGGTATAGGTGAAATTATAGTATCCCCATCAAATGACAAGTATTTCTCTTCTTAAAGGTTCTAATTCAGTTTCTCTTATAATGCAATAGATTATGAGGGTCTTATTCATGGCCTTCAATGGGCTAGTAGGAGAGGGATCAAATAATCACAAGTTTATGGGGATAAGAAGATGATAATTCACTAGGTTAGAGACTAGAATATTACCAAAACTCTTTTGATGAAGTCCTATAAGCATAGAGTATGGGACCTAATTGAGGATTTTGAGGCCTTTAACATCTAAGTAGTATGAAGGAACTAGAATTGACATGATGATATGTTGGTAGCTATGGAGCTCAATTTGATATCCTAAATGAGTTAAAAAAGACCAAGGTGCAAACAAATGTCTAAGTGGTAGTAAGACCATCAATGTCAAACAATGAAGCTCATTGGCAAGTCTTTGAGAATGATAAACAAATTACTTGTTTTTTCAATAAGAATTAATATTATCTTTAATAAACCAAGAAAAGTTTCAACAGCAATATGAGGAGAAAATTGTTTAGTTGAGATCTAACGAGCTTCCTAAAGGGCTTGTCACCCTTGAAGGTTTTTTCATGAGGGAGATCATATGAGAAAAGACAAGGTAGTGATGTCAACAAGTGAAGAGAACTATGACATATTCTTTATCTTTAAGGGTAAGCTCCTCAAGCTTGGGAAGGTAAGCACTAAAGTTGAAAGGCATGCTTTCATAAAAATTTGTAAAGAATATGTAGACATATTTTCTTGGGAGTATAGTGACCTAAGAGGTTTTGATCCCAAGTTATCCCAACACACTATAGAACTAGAGGTTAATGCCAAGCCTACCAGGTAGAAGTAGAGACCTGTAAACACCAAAATTGAAGAGCTTATGAGGAAAGAATTGACCAAATTAAATGAATCTAATATCATCTTTCCCATTAAGAACTCATAATGGGTAGCCAATTTGGTGCCTATGAGGAAGAAGAGAGGGGAAATTAAATTGTGTGTTGACTTTAAGGATATGAATAGGGTCTCTTTGAAATATCACTACCCCCTACAATCCATGGAGTAACTCTTTTAGATAGTTTTTAGTTTAGAATGGTTTTCCCTTTTGGATGGGTATTCAAATTATAACCAAATGTTGATGAGAGAAGAAGATCAGTATAAGACTACCTTCACCATAAAATGGGGCACATATAACCAAAAGATTCCTTTTAAGTTGTCAAAATTTGGGGTAACCTTTGAAAAAATAATGGACATCATAGTCTTATCCAAGAAGGTTAGTGAGTGCAAGGACTATCTAAGATTGATCTCCCAAAGATGTAGAGAGTATGAGATCTCTTTAAATCCTAAGAAATGTGTGTTTTATATTCATGGAAGCAAACTTTTGGGTCACATTATCTCAAAGGAAAGATTATCCATTGACCCTAATATAATAAGTACCATCCTGGCCTTATATTTACCCAAGCACAAGAAAGGAATCTAGAGCTTCCTTGGGAAAATAAACTTTGTGAGAAGATTTATACCTAGTTTTATAAACCTATTCAAACCAATCACCACCATGTTGAAGAAGAGACAAGTGTTTTCTTGGTCAAATGAAGGTAAGTCATCTTTTGGAGCCTTTAAGTAGCCATTGCCCAAGCACCCTTGCTCATAAATCTTGATTTATCAAAGGATTTTATATTATACACCTTTGTCAATGTTTACAACATATTATATAAGCTGATGCAAAAGAATGATGAAAGACTTGAGCATCCAATTTCCTTTTTTAGTCAAGGGCTAGAGGGATATGAGGTGAGGTACACTTTTATTGAAAAACATGTTATTATGACCTTGAGGATCCTTAAAAATTTTAGTCCAATGCTTTCCAAAAAGAAGGCACATCTTATAGTGTCTCATCTTGGAGTTAGGGACTTCTTCCTTAACAAGGATTTGAATGAGAAAAGAAAAGGCTAGATTACCAAAGTCATAGAGTCTGATGTGGATATCAAAGTCACCAAATGAGTAAGAGGCAGAGGATTGTGTGAGCATATGGTATATGATCTTCATGAGGACAAAAATGTTATTTTGATGACATAAGAGAACTCACAAATAGATGTACCTCCACTTCATAATAGCTGGCTCCAAGACATGACATATTTCTTGATGATAAGAGAATGCCCTCAAGGTTTGGACAAAGAAAAAATAAGGTATTTTAGGAGTCACTCCATACCTTATGGATTAGTTGATGGTGTTATTTTCATAAGGGACGTCAATGGGGTAATTCTTAGGTGCATTGATAATTAAAAAAAGACAAATTTCTTAGAGTAGTTCCATGATGGTCCTATAGGGGGTCATTTTTCTCCAAGAACAACGACAAAAAAAATAATGAGGGTTGGTTATTACTGGCCAAACCTCTTCAATATGCCTGTGCATTGGTCAATAAATGTTAGTAGTGTGCTCTATTTATAGAAAAATAAATATTAGCATCTCTTCTACTCAACCCAATCCAAGTGGAGCAACCCTTCATGCAATGGAGGTTGGAATTTTGTGATGTCCCTTACTTAGGGGCTCCTTTATCTAAGCAAAAGCTCTGATACCACTATAATGTCCCTTACTTAGGGGCTCCTTTTTCTAAGCAAAATCTCTGATACCACTGTGATGTCCCTTACTTAGGGGCTCCTTTTTCTAAGCAAAAGCTCTGATACCACTTTGATGTCCCTTACTTAGGGGCTCCTTTATCTAAGGAAAAGCTCTGATACCACTGTAATGTCCCTTACTTAGGGGCTCCTTTTTCTAAGCAAAGCTCTGATACCACTATGATATCCCCTTCAAATAGGGAATATAGAAACATAAAAGCTCTAAATAAAGATACAATTTTGCAGAATAAATTTAGAAGATAAACAATAATATAGTCTCTCAATAGCAAATCATAGATCTTATCACTTGTTCTTCTAGAAGATTACACAATTGAATCTCTGTCATACAAATAAAATAATATGGAATATTCTATCTTAAAACCCTGGGTTGTTGCAAATCTAGAAATGGAGCTTGAATCTAGAAATTTTGTCTCAACCTGTTATGTTAAACACATAGTCGCCGACGTCGGTCGATATACTGCTGACGTCGGTCTCTGTCAGTCCTTCTCTGCCGATGTCGGTCTTCGATCAACTGATGTCAGTCACTGGGGATCTCTGTCTGCCGAGGTCAGTGTCTGAGTGAATATGTTGATGCTTCCAGATTTTTCTTGGATTTGTACAGACTTTATACGGCTGCCAAAAATAAGATAACACAACCTCATAGCTGAACAACTTGATCTCAAGATATATGATTCTAATACAGAAGGTCTATATATGTATAACTTATTGGATCAAAAACCTAATGAAATAAATACTTGGGAAGCTCTGTGACAACTTCTAGATGAAGTTACCTCTCAAATCTGTATACCTCTGTGATAACTTCTGTATGAAGCTATCTCTCAATTTGGCAATAGATCAGCTGATATTTCACAGCTTCTGAATCACACACACTGAAGAGTTGACATTATCTAATGCAGATGGAATCCTAGAACCCTTGGCTCAGTCTTCACAGAAAAATTCTTTTAATATCAAAATCAATAATCAATGCATAATCAATAATGGCCTCCATGAGAAACCCTTATACCCTCAAAAAGATATGCTTGACCTAATTAGGGTTTCTTAAGTTAGAATTAGGGTTTCTAATTAAAAATAGGCTAAATAATTAATATTTGATTAAATCAATCAAATATTAATATCTCCCTCAATACATGTCAGATCCTCGAACCATTTGAAGTTGGTGAACCAGGGAGTGATTTCGCACATGACCATACCAAAATAAAGGCACTCCGCTGCATGTCAAATATCCCTAAATAATAGGAGCTCAGGCCAAATGTGTCTAAAATAACCTAAATGAAAGCCAACTATAGGAATTCTACAAATTAAAGCCAATCCAATCTCCATCATGACCCTCTAGCCATCCTATTAGCCTACGAAGGTCGCATAATAGGCTAATCATCAAGTCTGTCAATGTCCATGAAAAAGGGGACATGACAAATTTATAGGGATGATAAATCCACCTTCAATTTTAAGTCATAAATGGATGCTCACTAAAACTAACTACTTCATCAGGTATGTGAAATAAATTACCTTGAAAGAAGCTAATGAAACAATAGTGTTGGACTTTTATGATATCATAGTGACTAGGTTTGGTATCCCATCTACTATAATTTTGGATAATGCCTTAGCATTTAATGGCATGAAAACAAGTGAATGGGAACTTTAGCTTGGTATCTACCTTAGCACATACTCTAATTACTATCCCCAAGGTAATGGATTGGTAGAGTCCAAAAATAAGAACTTGATAAGGATTATCAAGAGTAACATGGAAGAGAATCAAAGGGTGTGGCATACAAAGCTAAGGATAACCTTATGGTCTAACAAAGTGACTCCTAAATATGCCATTGGAAATTCTCCATATGTCCTTATATATGAAAGGGAATCCAAATTGCCCATTTATTTTTAACTACCTACATTAGAGTTAACACATTAGTTTGTGCTAATGGAAAATGAGCCTATGAGCGTAAGGATGATAAATATCATGGAGCTTGAAGAAACCAAAGACCTTGAAATGAAGACATTAGAGTCACATTAAGTTCAAGTCAACAAAGCCTTTGAAAAGAGAGACATAGAAAGGTAATTCAAGGAAGGGGACTTAGTCTTCAAGTGGGACTCAAATAAGGCCAAGCTAGGTAACCATATCAAGTTTGACAGCTTGTGGAGTGGTCATTATTTGATCCATAGATACAAATCGCATAATGTTTTTCATATTTCCCAAATGGATGGAGAGGTATTGCCCATACTATTTAATTTAATTCATTCAAATCCTTTTAATTAGAATATTTTATAGCTAGTTCATGATATTATAACATATTAGAGTAGTTTCTATGCTTTCCTCAAAGTGATTTGAGCACATTTCTTTCAGTTATGTGTTTCCCTTTCAATAAGTGCACTGGTCACATTTATTATTTTTTTTCTATTTTGTCCCCTTTTCTTCAAGGGGAGGTTTTAGAAAGGTTCATCCTTCTATCAATCTCACAATAGTTTCAATTGAGAGAAAAGACTTGAAACTCCATCCCTAATAGATCAGTTCAAGTCTAGTAATCTCTTGCATAACAAACATGTAACCCTAGGATGTTGACAAAAATGTTGGCCAATTTTGGCCTACATACAAAAATTATACTTGAATGTATGAGCTAAATAGATTTCTAGATGGAATGAGTGGTCCAAAGATCAGATATTGCTTTCAAAGATTTTGAAACACTTTAAGCAATCGTAAAGTACAATTTGTTGATCTTTGGAAAATAGGCTTGGAAATAGATCTAGGATTGCAAAGTGACAAGACCAATAAGTTCTCAAGATTTTTAAAGTATTTAAGGGTATGAATCAAGTTGAAAATAGCCTTAGAAGTTAATCATATCCTTCTAAAAAGACAACAATTTCTTGCACAAGTCAAGAAGAACCAGGTTGTCACAAGCACATCATGCAAAAATGGATAGATTAAATTGATTTTGAGTTTAATAAATTCACTTGAGAAATCATATTAGGACAAAAGACCACATGGATATGATATTTTTCATGTCTCAAACATTCTCTACAAATTTCATGTCTCGATGAGTTATCTATCTAGAAATATAAACCTTTAAAGTTAAACAAGTAGAATGAAACATGCACGAGGATGCCAAGTTTAGGATACAATAAATAGACATTTGAGTTTAAAATTTGTAAGGTTAAATTTATATCTATCAAGTGTTAAGATCTCAAGAGCTCAGGTAGAAGATCTATGACATGCATAGGGTCAAAGAGTCAAAAAGTGCATGGAATAAGATCAATGGTCCACATTCAATCAGATAAAAAGATCTAATGGTAAGTGGGTGAGAATGATGTTAGTGGGCCAAAATAGATCTATGGTACATGATCCATCATAAAAAATAGATCTAATGATGAGTAATGGGTCAAAAAGTTAGTGGATCCTAAGAGCAAATGCATGGGTGATAAGTATATTAAGCACAGTAAATTAATAGAAAATATATGACTCACGTTCATTCATATAGAGAAATATAAATGGTGCATTAGAAATAATATTAAAAAATGTGCATTTTATCATGAGGATTTTGATCTATGGTGAGAGAGAGAGAGGTTAAAAAATTAGTAGATGAATACAAGGAAACCACATGGCATAAGCAAAAAATTAGATGGATTGACTATAGGATCTTGTGGAATGAATAAGGAGCTGATAAGTGTCACAATAAAGGATCAAAGATCAAGACCAATGGATGAAATTAAAATTAAATAGATGAGGGACTTCAATAGAGAGAAAATATGACTTAAGGTCAAACTAGGACAAATATTTAAAAGGACACTATTGAATCTTAGTCGAGACCTCTGTTGGAGGATCTAAAACATGTAGACTCAATTTTACTATGTCTTCAATGTTACATACATAATTCCTTGGATTCCACAAGTTTTAGAGGTAGAATAGGTCTGTTTAGACCTAATATGGTTCAAGAAGGAAGCTATACAGTTTGTAAGCTATTCATTTGCATATTGACTATATGAAAACCAAAAAATTGGATTCATTTTTAATCTATAAGAAGACCTATGTTTAGATATTGAAGTAGGGGTAGATATGAATGGTAATGAACTAGTGTCTCATATTTGACATGGAAAAATCCTTGATAAATAGGTACTTACCACCACTCAACATAGACATGGCATGGCTCTATCCAAATTCAATGTATGAGGACTTTGTCCTTATAATTGAAAGTAAGTGGAAGATGGCGTAAAATCCCAAGATGTAAATATGGTGGTTGGATAAAGTAGATGGATATTTAATAGAATTTTAGGGTGACTGATGGGTTTCATTCATAAATAGGATCATGACTCACCACCTTTAGAAAAATCTTGTTCTCTAGTGTATTTCTCAATCCAAAAAATGATTCAGAATCTATTAGGACAAATGAAGACTATCTTATCTATGATGTATTAGTTCTAATTTGATCAAAAGATGGTGGAGAATTCATCAAAAAGATTCAGCTCATTTAATGATTCTAGTTGACGTGTTCCTCTCTCTATCGTTTCTCCTATACTCCTTATTCTTTTTCATTTTTGTAAGCTCTCTCTCACTTTTGATAAAAAAATTATCTCAATTATATAAGAGTAGAGACTCTCATTTGATAAGGATAGACCCTATCAAAATTTATATGAAAGACTTCTTAAAGTAATAAGGACTTTCTTTACCTATCTCTCCCTTTTGAATTATCTAGATCAAAGCTTGTGCATCATGGCATTATGAAGGAGAATCTTCCATGCCCATTCTTGTTCTTTCTTTATCATATCTAGGTGTCTTCATGTACATTGTAGGTATAATTTAGTGTTATTTATATCATTGATGCAAGATCTTAGTGAGTCTTATAACTCCTCTTTGCCTTCATTCATTGCTTCCTAAACCTAGGTTATGAAACACTTATGCAACTAGCTAAGTTTTGTGAGATTATGTGAGCTAGCATTGTCTTATGCTTCCTCAGTGTTTACTTCATACTTATGTGAGTTCTCATTTTAATTTGGTGCATCACCTTGTTAACTTTATTAGGAGCCCTTTCCACTTTTATAACCCTTTTCTCAGTGTAAACATTAGTATAGGTGATCCATTAGAAGGAAGCAAACCTTCTCTAGAGGTCCAACCCCACCATAGGTGACCCACAACTTTGGGTTATCCCAATATTGCGATTGGGAGTGGAAGATCATGAAGAACTCCCCTAAAAGGGTGTAATTCTAGGTCACAACATGTCCTAAAACATTGTTATAAGTATACACAATGGCATGATTACCTCCTTTGTTAGTTTGATCATTTTCCCTTAGTTATAATTATTTTATTATTGTTGTTTTGGCTAGCACTATTATTGATAATTCTACAATGGAGTTCTCTACTATTGTTGTTATTGTTATTGATTATTATGTTTTGGAAATGTATTATGGTATATACCCAAGTTATGATTATTTTTAGGAGCGTGGGTATCTCTTTCTATCTACCTATTTCTTGTATACACAATATTTTCAACTTTTATCAAATAATGATGCTTTCTATCTTGTAGGAACCCATCGAGTCTCAATCTCTCTAAGTGCATGCCTTAAAGGGTACCCCAAGAAAGGGTTAAGTATACCATTGGTGCTTCATAATATTGTTATCCCTTATCACCACTTATTACAAATCTAACCAACTCTTGAAAACCATTCCTTAAGCTATTAATCCTCTTTTACACACTTCTCCAATCTTTGACCACCTTTTATCCCTCTTTTCCTCACTTAGAGCACCTTTCAAAAGTTTTCAATACTAGGTTTTCTGGGTCAGCCCTATAATCTTATGGGTAAAATTCATTTAGGGTATAGGTTAGCTCTTGGATGACCTAGCCCATGACCTAATGAATTTTTATCCATAATAGTACTAGGTTGATTGGGTCAAACTTGTTAGATAAAACTTTTAGAAGGGCTTAGAGTTAAATCTACCTATATATAAAAGATTATTTCATCATTATTTACCAATATCTTAATCACATAATATACTGAGAGGGGGGGTCAATCAGTATATCATATATATTATATAACTTTCCCTTAATCAAACATTTATGATATGCAATAAAACTCAAACAATAAACACCACACAAGATAGAGAGAGACACCAGGTATAATGTGGAAACCCAATGTGGGAAAAACTATGGAGAACAATCTCAAGTATATGAATGAGCACAAACCCAAACAATATTCACAAGCCAAGCTTGCAAGAGTACCATACCCCTTTATCGAGCATCACCCTAGCTACTATTCATGAGAAACAACCCACAAGAGCACCACAACCCTTTGTCGAGCACAAACCTAGCTACTAGTCATGAGCACCAACCCATAGGAGCACCAACCCCTTTATCGAGCACTAACCCAACAACAATTCATGAGCACCAACCCACAGGAGCACCAACCCCTTTGTGTATACCACACACCTATCTCTCAATGTTTCTAACTCAATAAATGATAGTTTAATATAATAGATCTTTCCTCTCTCTCACCTTTACTCTTCTAAGCTAGATATAACAAATACAAATCATATTCATCTCTCACAATTTCTCTTCTAAGCTAGATATTACAATAACAAATTAACCTCTATCTCTCATATTTACAAATGGCTTCTCAAGCCTTTATTTATAGCTTTCCAAATGACCTTTGGCCTTCCCCCTTTGTGACCCTTCAATCCTCATGGAAAATGGCACCAATATTGGATGACCCTTCATATTCAAGCCTTTGAAAAGTCATGTGGTGACCCTTCATGACCAAAAACGTCCTTCCCTCTTTTGTCCTCATCTTGGTGACTTTTCATATTCCTTAAAGTGTCCCTTCATGAGAAATTGCACCCTTACTCTTTTGTCTTCACTTGGTGACTCTTAGTATTCCCCAAGATGACTCTTCATGGGAAAATGTATCCCATCCTTCTTCTGTCTTTACCCCATGGCTCTTTGACTTCTCCATGGGCCCTTATTTTGTCTCATATGTAACCAAAAATATATTTGTTAATATTAAATAAATATTAACTCATATTATCCAAGATATATTTATTAAAAACAACGTTACATGCAATGGGGCCTTTATCACCAATATTGCTAAACCTTTGACATCAATGACAATATTTCCAATAATCTCCCCACTTGTCATAGATGGCAACCTCAATCCTTAAACTACCACAACCTGTCACCTGCACATACTATCATCTAAAAACATACAGTAACTCCCCCTTACTGTAGTAACCTATACCTATTTTCTATTCCTGTACCTGTTATTCTCCCCCTTTGACATCAATGGAAAAGGGACTACTTGGAGCTAACACTTAGATCCCCCTCACTTGATGCTGAAAATCAATGGTAGGAAGTAATAGAAATTACTCCCAACTCCTCTCGCTGATCTTTAAATGTATCCTTTGATATTGCCTTTGAGAAGATATATGATGATGCATATAAATCTTTACCTATCCTTTGAGAATCTATAATCAAATCATTTAAATATTTTATTCTAATCTCAAAATATTTCACATGAAACTTTAAGGTGTATCCTTGATCACATATTTGACTTACACTCAATAGATTATGCTTAAAAAACATTCTTAGCTTTGGTTCTACTAATATCAAAACTTAAAATACCATTTCTAGCTATCC
Organism: Torreya grandis; assembly: GCA_037957365.1. NCBI lineage: Eukaryota > Viridiplantae > Streptophyta > Pinopsida > Cupressales > Taxaceae > Torreya > Torreya grandis. Next base: position 942,884 of record JARHVA010002628.1, read on the forward strand.
TGGCAGTGGTTTTATCTTCAAATTTCACTATGCCACCATTGATCTTCTTTACTCTTATCTCCTATCATATGCCTCAAACATCCACTATCAACGAACCATGGTTGATCTTTATTTCTTACATGCAGTGTTGTCTGAACCATCATAGAATTTTCATGTTATTTCTTCTACCATGAACATGTCTGAACCTTCTCCCTGATGAATGGAGCTTTGAAACTCTGATCCTTCTTCATTGAATCTACATGAGTATTCTTTTTCTTCTTTCTAAAACTGTTAGCTCTTTTTCAACATTCTAATTTCTTATGACCATAATCATTGAAACACTGCATATGCGAGAATCATTCTAATAGCCTCAAACCATAATACTGATGCAAAATTTTCTTCAAAAATATATTCCCTCAAAAGATATACAAATTATTCTGTCAACTCACCTTCTTATCATGAAACATATCTAAGACCCAATAGCATCCACCGTGCTTCAATTTTTCTTAAAAGTGTCTCCTTGAAGCCTAGAAGAGACACCCCACACAATAGGGTTCTAGAAATAAATCTTAGGAGATTCCCACATCTCCTCTATTTCTTCCTTGATCTTCTTGTGTTTTTATTTTAGAATCCGTTTAAGCATGTCTAACCTTTTTGACCCACTAACATTATCATTTATGATGTTTTTCATCTTCTCAACTTTTGCAACTATCTTATCTTGACAAAGCTCATGCTCAAATGTAACAAGAGATTCTTCACAATCCTTCCTATCTGATTCTTTATCTACTATAACAAGTAATTCATTATGATTCTTAAACTCAACCTAATCAGCCTTTACTATTTTTGGTCTCCAAACCTTAATTTGACTTTTCTCATATGTTTTAGGGGCTCTGTAACCTTTGACATACTTTGAAGATCTCTTTACTTGTTTTGGACATAATTTATCAATATGGCCAACCTTATGACAACAAAAGCAAACAATATTTCTCATACCTTTTTCTTGAGTGTGACTAAGATCTCCCTTTAATTGATTGCTCCTCCTCATACAGTCTCTTGCCCTATGACCAACATGATGACAAACAAAACAATGGCCATAAAAAGAATTTGAAAACTTAAAAGCATTGGGCTGCCTGATCGACTTCTTTGATTTGCCTTCAAAACCTGCATCCTTCTTTCCTTGGACCAATATTTCATGATCTTTCTCAACCTTGATTATGAGCTTCTCATGATTATCCTGTAAAGAACCTAACTCATCCTTCAACTAATTACACTCTTCTTCTTTTGATGTTAAAATTGAATTTTCAACCTCTAACTGATTCTTAAGATCCTAAATAAATATCTTATTTTCTTTTACTTCTATAGCCAACTTAGACTCCAAGATACACACCTTTTCCTAAAGAGCCTCAACCACATATTTCAACTCTTGATTCTCCTTCTTTAGATGCTTGGCCATCTTATGCTTTTCTTTGATCTACCTTCAAGCTGTTAAACCCTTTTTGAAGGAACTTGCTCTGATACTAATTGTTAAGCACAAAATATACTGAGAGGGGGGGTGAATCAGTATATCATATATCTTATAAAACTTTCCCTCAATAAAATTCACTTAAACATTCATGATATGCAATAAAACTCAAACAATAAACACCACACAAGATAGAGAGAGACAACAGATATAACGTGGAAACCCAATGTGGGAAAAACTGCAGAGAACAATCTCAAGTATATGAATGAGCACAAACCCAAACAATATTCGCAAGCCAAGCTTGCAAGAGCACCATACCCCTTTGTCGAGCACCACCCTAGCTACTATTTGTGAGCACCAACCCACAGGAGCACCACACCACTTTGCCAAGCACCAACCCAGCTACTATTCATGAGCACCAACCCACAAGAGCACTAACCCATTTACCGAGCACCAACCCACAGGAGCACCAACCCCTTTGTGTATACCACACACCTATCTCTCAATGTTGTTATCTCAACAAATTATAGTTTAATACATCTCTTTCCTCTCTCTCACCTTTGATCTTCTAAGCTAGATATAACAAATACAAATCATATTCATCTCTCACCATTGCTCTTCTAAGCTAGATATTACAATATAGAATCAACCTCTATCTCTCATATTTACAAATGGCTTCTCAAGCCTTTATTTATAGCTTTTCAAATGACCTTTGGCCTTCCCCCTTTGTGACCCTTCAATCCTCATGGAAAATGGTGTGAATCTTGGATGAACCTTCATATTCAAGCCTTTGAAAAGTCATGTGGTGACCCTTCATGACCAAAAATGTCCTTCCCTCTTTTGTCCTCATCTTGGTGACTTTTCGTATTCCTTAAAGTGTCTCTTCATGAGAAATTGTGCCCTTACTCTTTTGTCTTCACTTGGTGACTCTTGGTATTCCCCAAGATGACTCTTCATGGGAAAATTTGTCCCATCCTTCTTTTGTCTTTACCCCGTGGCTCTTCAACTTCTCCATGGCCCCTTCTTTTGTCTCATATGCAACCAAAAATATATTTGTTAATATTAAATAAATATTAATTCATATTAGCCAAGATATATTTATTATAAACACCATTAAATGCAATGGGGAATTTATCACCAATAATGGTAAACCTTTGACATCAATGACAATATTTCCAACACAATGATTAAGAGTTATTATTCACTTGCACTTTTTTAAATATGCTCTTCCACCATTAACTTGAGGAGTCTTAGCTTAGGGTTTCTACTTGGAGATTCTAGTCTTGTGGAGAAGTCTTGGATTTTTTGGCCTTTCTTAGTGATCCTTAAAAACCTCAAAAACCTCTTGGAAATCCCCTTTGGCCAAGGGAGAGATTGAGTCTCAACAGGTTCATATTTTAGGCAAGTATTCTCTAACTTTGTTCCACTCTAGTAGATAGAAGTATCATAACTATTATCTTCAAATAATATTACTTTTCTTCTCCATGTATTAGGGTCTTACTCATACATATATGAATTGATAGTCTCCTATGCATGTTTCTTTGTTTACTAACACCCATATTGTGCCACAAGCTTTATTAAGCACTAGATTAGATTTATTTACTTTACATATTATTAGTTTAGTGAATATGAAAACATAAGGCTTAGTTAGAGTTATTGCATGATTGTGTTTGACTGGAGGCTTTGGAACCCTCCCTAGTATTGTTTATTGTGGTAATATATCCACTAATTGGGTCTAATAGATCCCTATATTGGTCATGTTCTAGATTATCTAATATATCCATAATTGAAAGTGTAATTATGATCTATCTTATCTGAGTTAAGATTTATTGATGACATGATGCATTTTTTATTGCATACATTTTAGTGAACCTGACATGAATCTAACCTTTATAGGGTTTCTTTCACATTTTTAATTATTTTATCATTTTATTTATTGTTTTTCTATATGTGTGATACTAGGTCAATAAGGCTGATATAGTTTCTAACTTCTATTCATACATTTAACACATAATCACATCAAAACAACTTTGTTCTATTTGTGCATGTCTTCATCAGATATATGCTATTGGGTTGAATAGGTTGAAACAATACAATTTTTCACTTTCATAAAGGCTACTAGGTCAACCAAATCAACACAATACACTTCCAAACTTCCATAAAACATACTAGGTTGACAATGCTAGTATAATATTGGACATACAAAACTAGGTTGACCCAGTTAACATGGTTGGTAGAATTTGAAAATAAAAATTAAGGCACTTCAAAAATAATCTTACTTTCCTCTGCATCTTCCAACCCACCAAGGTTCCTTTTTATAATTCTCTATCATTTTTGGTATACATTCAATTTATATTTTTCATAGTTTGTAGTCTTTAAAACTATCCTTATACAACAAACTAGATCAACCTCATTCTATATTCTATCTTCTATCAAAAAGATTAGGTCAACACTGTTGAAATAGTTTTTAATATACACTTTTTTTATCAGTATATTAGAGACACTGTTGACTCTATTCTTAATGTCAACATATATAGTCCTCTAAACTAACATTGTAATTTATTTCAATGTTAAAATTAACACTTATATTCTAGTAATTATTTCACACTTTCACTTTCAGTTACTTACATGTTTAGATTAGATCACATAGTCTAATCACATGATTTTTAAATATACCATTTAGTTAAACTATTTTTCTCTTTCTTGCACACACTTCTAGATCACATAATTTTAAAAAATTATCTATCCAAGACCTACTTAATTGTATTTCATCACCAAGGGGGAAGTTGACTTGGTGTTTCGGCCATATATAAACACATGTTTAATGTTATATATTATTAAATCACCTGACACCCTTATCACTATGGTGTGTGAAGTGAGGGGATATTCCCTAATATCAATCTAGTACCATTTCTAACATAGATCCCTTTCAATGTAAACATCCCAAAACCATCCATAGATTATTTTCTAGTTCCTTACAACCAACTTCCCTATCACATTTAAATTAACACTTTATTATCTAACAATATTCAAGATGACCACTTAGTTATCATTTAATTTTCAATTTGAATACTTTTTCTTTGCCCGATTGTACGTTATATTGAAAAAACTTGCATTGGCCAACATTCATGCAAGGTTTAGTGTTGTGTGCCTTAATTGGATCATCCTCATTGACCCAATTTATTATGTGTTTGCTTTCATTTCTTGAATTCAATGTACATTGCAATATTTTGCCCTATATTTAGTATATAGTCATTCTACTTGACAATCTCTTATAGATTATTTTTCCCCTACCTATAGTACTAGGTCAACCTAGTTGATCATGTATCTCTTTTTCTAGTCAGATAATAGTACTAGGTTAACCTAGTTGACTTTGTAATCTTATCAAGATCTATTTTCCCCTATTTGCAGTACTAGGTTGACCTAATCAACTCTATACTCTTATTGCTTTCTTTGTCTATTCAACCCAGTTCTCAATTTCTCCTCAGCATTTTATTCATTTCTCTTAATTCATCATGACCTAATATTCTTGGATAAATTGAATCTATTTAGATACTATATGAGATGTTCATTTTCTCCTCTATTTTTCTCCCAAGAGAACCATCACTCTTGGAGTACCTCTTCCCCTCCTTCATCTATGGATTGTAACATGGTAAAAATCACACCTCAATATGAAATAGGTGGATTTGATACTTTTTATACCTATCAATACAATTACCACCTTCAAACTCTTCAAACTAATGTTGGAGAAATTGAGATGAGTCTAATCAATAATCCCACTAATAATCCATCTTCTTATAACCCTCTCCCCTAATACCAATTCAAGGAGTCCTCCTATAAACACCAACCCTCTAATTGATATGATTTAACTTATTACATAAGTTATACAAAAAATGAACATAATTCAAACTTCTAACATGTCATTTGATCACTATGGGTAATCAACCTCTGACTATCCATACTTAAGGTAATCCCAATAATATTCCTCCACCTCTCAAAGATGCCTCAATTAATGTTATACCTCAACCAATAATGAGACTTTAACTCACTTAATTATGTCCATTGATATTGGTAAGATATCTCCAACTATGAAGTATGATGGGACTAAATAACTTACATCCTTTCTTAAAGCCTTCAATAATCTTTACAAAGAGTTGATCCAAACTAATACTTTTGCCACAACTAAACTCTTAGTCAAAACATTTCACTGACAATGTATTAGAATGGCACAACCAAATTTTAAAAAAAATCCATTTGTCAACTTCAGGATTTAGTCAATCATTTAGTTAAAGAGTTTCAACATAATGATCTTCCCAAAAAATTTCTTAGCCACTTCATCAATATTAAGCAATCTCTCACTGAATCAACTCATGATTATATCAAATGATGGAAATCTCTGGCTCATAAAATTGACCATAACATGATTGATGATAATTTTTTCAAACTCATTATAGCTAATTTAACTCCTCTTCAATATAAGGTTTGAAATTTTGATCCTTGAATACTTAATGAAGATCTTGACTAGGCTAAATGTCAAAACTTTCTTATGAAGCAATTCAAACCTAATCCTAAATTCCTTAAAGGATATTTTCAAATTTATACTAATGATATCACTAGCGATACTCTATAAACCAAACTAGGAGTTTCCTAATCTAACATTCCTTCCTCTTATCACACACCACTCACTGTGCAGTAAATGAAACAATTTTTACCATCTTCTAAACCTAGTAATTATCCTAACAATCATCTTAAGTGGTATGACCCAAATCAATTTTTTTTAGTTCCACATTGACATTTGTCACTCTCATGAATCTTGTAGAGGGATTACTCATTTTTTAAATCTCCTATATGCTTGGTTATTCATTTAATCATGAAGCTATAATCAACCTTTGTTGTCAAGATTACACCATTAATTTTGAATAAAAAAAGTTTCCAAAGCTTTTACCTCAAATAACCAAAAAACTTTTCCAAAACTAATAATCAACAAAATAACAAGGATTATTATGTTATTGATGCTGATTATGGCCAATATTACAAAAATTCTCAATATGTTAACACTGTTAAGGTCAATTATTATCGTAATTTGGCTCACAAGAATCCTGTCACCAAACCAAAAAAACCATAATTAGAGGAATGGCTTGTTAAAGATACTAAAACCATCTTCAAAAGCCCTTGAGGAACCATCTCCTTCTTCTAAACCCCCAACCACTTTTATTACTTCAAAATCTACCTTACCTACTAAACATCATATTGATTCTTCTTATAAATCTCATTGTAACTTTCTCGAAGAACTTAACTCAATGCCTTGCAAGATTCCACTTATGGAGTTAGTTCATTCATCCCCTTATCATCACAAGTTCCTTATGAAGCAATTATAATAAATTGAATATCCATCTTCTATAGATGAATAACCACCTTCTATTGAAACTCAACCTACTGATGTCCATACTATTGAAATCATGTATCCTTCCAAGCCTTTTATTGAATTTTTGTAAGAGGACTTGATTAATGATGAAATTATTTTTCATGCCGATGATCTACCACTTTTTCATTAAAATAGCCATTAATACTACCCTTATTCATAAATTTTTAGTTGATGAAGGCTTTAGTATTAATGTGATATCTTTGTGGCTTATCCAAGAACTTGGTTATAATAAGGATCATCTCAAGCAAACCCACCTTACTTATTGTGGTTTTGATAAGACTAATAAAAAACCACTGGTTTGTATTTGGGTTTCCTAACAATCAGACCTAAGACTATTCAAACTAAAATTATGGTCCTTGATTTACCCTTATCTTATAACATACTCCTTTGTTGTCCATGGACTCATATAATGAGGGCCATTACTTCTTCTAGTAGCCAATGCATTAAATTCTTACATAATGGAAAATGGTATAATATGAGGCTAATACCAACCCTTGGAGTATTCAACTCCATAATAAAAAACCTTAGTATCATATTCTTACCTTTCCTAATATCAATAGTATTCCTTTACTTGCGTTCATCAACATCAATCTTGATTTACAAGTAACTCTTGCTGATTTAGATGATGATGAACCTAATGATTTGTAACATACTTATAATATTACCAAGATACCTCCCTACATTTTGTAGTGGATTCCCCCTTCTTTTTGACCTCATGACCATACTAATCCCCTCATTGATGAGATCACTGATTTCTACCCTCTATGCAATGCTCAAGAGACTTATTTTCTTGAAGAGGCCTTCACTTGTAATGATTATGGAGTGGAAAAATTATTTCAAGACCCTGTCATCATGTCTCTATGTACATTTAATAATATTGGGATTTCATCTTCTGAATCTCTCGCTAAATCTCAAGCATGTAAAATTTATACAACATATGATGATAATTAAATAATGGCCCAAGCTCAATATTAAGACTTGGACGGTCAACATTATTAGAAAACCTTATCTTAAATCAATGATTTTAACCATGTTATTCATACCATTCCTATAGATCATGAATTAGATATTGAAGGTCATGTACCTCTTGATAATTCTTGTCTAATTGATACTCCTTAGGTGGTATAAATAATCATACCCTCAAAACTTTCAAAAATTCTTGAATCTTATCTTCCACCTATGGATTCCATCATTGTATCTGATCCTTCCCTAGTCAAAGAAACTAATGATACACAAATCCCATCTTATTCATCTACTTATCCTACTCCTGAGATTACACTCAATTCCAAGGCCACAAATGTCTATTAGATATATTTTGACTATGATCACCATGATAATCAAATTTTATATCTCAAAGTAGATGTTGAGTAGTATGGTCCTCTTCCTACTTTGCCTAGCAATAAAGATATTTTTTAAATACTTCATGCTCGAGAACCTCAAATTCCTCGATAACATCACAAAATTGGGAATTTCAAAACCAAATCCCCTTATTTCAACAACTTCATTGATATCATTAGCCCTAAATCTAATCTAGTTTCTTCTTTACCTAATTCACCCTACCAATTATAAGATGTTAATGTTATACTTATGGAAGAAACTAGTCACATTAAATATGGTACTCCATCATGCTCTTAACCAATTACATTTTTTTCACAAACTCTCACTGACCAAATATGATAACTTTAGGCTATTCTTAGATAAATATCATGAGATATTTGTTTCATCCTATGAGGACATGCCTGGTATAGACCCTAACATTATGGTGCACAATATCACCACTTATCCTAATGCCAAACTTGTGCATCATAAACAACATAAATTTACCCCCAAGGTTTCTTTTTTATGTCACAAGAAAATCATCAAACTTATTGATAATAAATTTATCAAACTAGTGGACTCTTCTGGATAGGTTTCTAATATAGTTCTTGTTCAGATAAGGTCACTATGGTCATTCACATCTGCATTGATTTTTTTAATCTTAATTTTCCCTATCCTAAGGACAACTTCCCTTCACCTTTGATAGATGCCATTATCATTCCATATCTATTTATGAAATGTTATCTCTTATGGATGGCTTTTGGGACTATGATAAAATTCATATTACCCCTGAGGACCAATATAAGACCACTTTAACCATGGAACGGGGTACCTATTTTTATGTTAAAATGCCTTTCAGCCTAAAAAATGCCAGAGCCACTTACCAATGAGAAATGACTCATATTTTTCATGAATTTTTCCATAAAATTATTGAAACCTATGTGGACAGCCTCATTGCTAAGTCCAAAATTTGTAAGAGCCATCTTTCTGATCTTCCCATCATCTTTGACCATCTTTTTAAATAATGAGTTTGACTAAATCCTTAAAAATGTCTCTTTGGTGTCACATTTGGAAAAAAATTAGGATTATTAGTCTCTCTCCATTGTATGGATTTTGACCATGCTAAGATTAGTGTCATCATCAAAATACCCATTCCTCATTCCATTTCAAACATTCACTCTTATCTCGATAAACTTGGGGCAATTAAAAAAATCATCCTCATAATGGCTTACCATATCCACTCCATCAATTATCTTCTTAAGAAAGGTAATGATTTATAATGGATGGATCCTTATCAAAAATCCTTTGACAACATGAAAGAATCATTGCTTCACCCACATACACTTTGTCCTGCTTCAAATGATCAACCTTTAAAGTTTAATCATATGTACTTATTCCACACCCATATCGGTTGGGGAAATGCTTGCCTAACAAGATGACACCAAAAGATAATATGCCATCTACTATATTAGTCGAGGCATCATTGATTATCAAAAACATTATAAAAAATTTGAATGTGATTACCTCAGCATCTATTTTTTAGCTAAAAATATTTGACATTACATGCTTTATCAGACTACTTATGTTATAATTCATTTCAATCCACTTCATCAATTATTATGCAAAGACTATGTACCTAGAGATATAATTGACAAGTTGATGGTCCTTAAAAAATTTCAACTCTGCATTATTACTCAAAAACTATCAAAGAACACATCATAGCTTATCAACTTGCCACAACTCCTATGCTAGCTACCAACCACCTTCAAGATAATCTTATTGATGATATTCTTTATATTAAAGGTGTCAATCAAGTTATTTCTATTAAAGATTACTTACATAACTTCACTGATGATTTGTATGTAAGTAATCTCAATGAATCCACTATCCTTCTCAATACTACTAAACCACAAGTAGTTATCAAATAACTTCTATAAATTAATGTTAACTTACAGAAGATACTTAGACCCTTCACTTTGATGGTGATAGATGCCTTCAAGGATCTGGGGAAGGTTAAACTCTTAAAATTCTTCTTATAAAATTCATCCCTTTATATTTCCACTTAAAATTGACATCACTAATAATATGGTAGAGTACAAAGTTTTAATCTTAGGCATGAGAGCTACTCTTAATCTAGATATCCAATACCTACATACTTTACATCATTCTTAGCTCATTTAACATTAAGTAAATGGTTATTACCATTGTAAAATTGAAAACCTCATTTATTATCATCAAATTATGACTACTCTCACAAAAGATTTTATCTCTTTCACTATTGAGCCTATCAATCAAGATCAAAATTCCATCACTAATTTCCTTACTGCTTCAACGTCTCTTTTTCATCCCCACCAAGTTATTTTTTATCCCAATTTTCATATAAAAATAAGAAAATATTAATTTTCTACTCAACCATAAGATTTGTTTATCTACCATATTGTGGCTTTCACCATTAGATAAAACCCTTGGTATAGAGACATGATTCAATTTCTAGAATACCAAACCTATCCTTCAAATTAAGACTCTCATGAAAAGTCTCACATTTTCAAACAAGATTTTAAGTATGTATTTATATATAACATCATTTATTATCATAATGCTGAAGGTACCTTGCTCTATTGTGTTAATTAAGATAAGGTCCCTCCTTAAATAAGCACATTAGGGCATTTATGGTGGATACTATAGAGGACATGGTGAAACCCACAAATGCCTACGTATGGGATATTTTTGGCCCACTCTTAAAAAGGATGACATAGAATTTGTTAAAAAGTGTACTCCTTGCCAAATTCATGATAACTTAATTCATTTACCTCTAGTCGAGCTTCAAATTATTGAATCTCCATGGCCATTCTCCATGGGGGGATTAGATCTCATAAGTAAACTACCTCAATCTCAAGATGGGAATGCATTTATAATCATAGCCATAGAATATTTTATGAAATAGATTGAGGCTATGCCCCTTGTCAATGTCACTAGTACCACCATATCCAAATTTATCCTTAATCAAATGATCTATCACTTTCGTGTCCCTCATACTATCATTCAAACAATGGTGGTAATTCAAAAATAGCTATGTCAAATAGATTTGTGCTAAATTTAAAATCATTCAACAATTCTCCACACCCTATCATCTATAATGTAATGGATAATATGAGGCCACAAATAATTTTTTTAATAAAATTCTCTAAAAGACAATGTATGAAATTCGTACATAATGGAATCTTCATCTCTATCTTGCTCTTTGGGATTATGAGACTAGCATATGTATTGCCACTGGGGCAATGCCATTTTTTCTAGTTTATGGTTCAAATTTACTCCTTCCATTAGAATTTGAAACTACCTCTCTTTGTATATCTCTTCACGGTATCATACCTGATGAAGAATTACATGAAGCTCACTTTCATGACCTTAATCTTCATAAGGAACGCCACCTTTTTGATTTGAAATATAATCACCAATACAAGGCCGATATTGCCAAATAACATAACAAATGTGTTAATGTTTTCACATTTAATATTGGTGATATTGTCCTTAAATTAGACTACACTCATGCTAAAGAAGGTAAATACACCCAAAAATGGTGGGATCCCTATTTAGTGAAATATATTCTGTGTCCAAGTACCTATCAAATTCCTCAATAAGTAGTTTCCCTAATCCTTCCCTTCTTTTCATGATTTTTATATGTCATCTATCTAATGATTTTTGTAGGTTACTTACATGGATCTCTCCCTCTAAAATAATTGTTTCCTTTCATAAACCTTAGTCCTTCCTTGTTGGTCTTCTGGTTTCCCCTTTTTCTCATGAGTTGCATTGTAAAACCATGGATATGACCTAATCTTTCTCATAATGTACTATTATCTCTTTGTTTTCATACTTTTTCCAACACTTTTTGACACCTCTTTGGTTTCTATTTTGTGAGTTGCATTGTAAGACCATGGATAAGACGTGGTCTTCCTCATAAATACCATATTCTTCTTACCTCATTTATTTTTCACATGCTTTTTAACACCCTCATGGATTTCTCTTTTATCAGTTATAGTGTAAGACCATGGATAGAACCTGGCCTTCCTCATAAAATTACCAACTTATTATTTCTTGTCTAGAATGTTTTTAACAATGGTTATGAATTTTTTATACTTGTTCTCAGATTTATATTTTGCTTTTTTTGTAGATAACATTTGCACAAAAAAATGGTGTTAGCATGTTTTACTACATTTCCCTCATTCTTGTGATAAGGAATCAAACTTTTATGTCATTGAACCCTTTCTTTTTCAACCTTTATCACATTTTTCATGATTTGAAGCAATTAAAATTGTTTCATGTTTCATTCCTCTTAATTTCCTTTCATTTCACTCCACATTAGATAAAACAAGGTTGAATTAAAGATAGCAATTTTATTTCACCTAAATTTATGAGACTCTTAGACAACATGTAACCAAGTCCCAAGTATTTAAATGAAAGTCATCTTTAGCACCCATGTTTGGTTTTCTAAATATGTAGGGAGGAGGAATAGAAAAATTCATCAAGAAATTTAAAATTCAAATCATTTGAAACAAAAGGTAATGATATATAAAAGGCAACATAAAAATCTTAAAAGTCAAAATCACACCAAAAGACATGATTCCAAGAATATTTCCTATCTCTAATCAAAGCTCAAATTCCATAGTTAGACTCACACTAGAGCCAAGGTCTATTGGGGTATGGTAGGTTAGTAGATTGGAATAAGAGGATTCAAAAAACTCTATGGTGCTACCTAATTTATCATGTAAGTACCCAATATTCATATTAGATGATGCATATATAAGGGGTCCTCAAGAATGGGGAACACATTGTGGGAATGTAAATTCATTTTTGTTTTCATGCATATAACCTTCATGGGATGATATATATACTTAATTTGTCGACCTAAGACTTGTGTGGTTAAGAGAAGTTATTTAAAGTCCTTATAGTCAAAAGTCCTCTTATTTTGAAAAACATAATTTGAGTGTCTTGACTTCGATAAAGAGTTACTCTACCTTTGTTTCCCTTTTTTCTCCCCTCCACCCATTTAATTTAGCCCCTTGATAGACAAATTATGATTCTAAAATTTGTTTTCCCTTTTATCTACTTCATTTTTCTTCATGTCTTAAAAATATGCTAGCATTACTTTGTTTCAGTTTTATCTATCCATAGAAAAAAATAATATGTTTGAGAAACTATTGATTTCTTTCTTTGCACCATGGTTGTACATTTCTAAACATGCCTTGATTTATTTTACCATTTGTCATTGTTATACTACTCTTTTTATGGATACCTGAGTCTATTTCTACTTCCATGTGTTTTTTCCTTTATTGATTGAGGTTAGCTTGCTACTTCTCACTCATCAAATGTTATTTTCCATTTTTTGCACCTTTTTTCCATTGATGATTGAGTAAGTGTTAACCAAATTTTGGTCCTTTACGACAAAATTGGGCACCCATTTTTGTAAAAAAAGGTATGAATAGATACCTTTGTCCACGTCTAGTATGCAGGTTTTATTCATTCTGAAGTGTTCTTATACAAAGCCCAAAGTCTTTTACATAAAAAAACCCAAGTGTTTTCCTTTTGAAATCTTTGTTATTTAGTCTTTTGGCTTAAGTCCTTTGAAATGAATTCTTTTGGGTTTTTATTTTAAGCCTTTGCCAAATTCTTTTAGACTTTTTGTCTGAAGTTTTTTTTCTTAAGTTTTTTTTTTCAGACTTTTCATTTGGCAGAATTCCTTTTGGAAATTTGTTGAGATAACTTTTCCTAAGGGCATACGACAACTCTTTCTAAATGCATCTCAAATTCTCTGAAGGGATGTTTTCAAAAGTTTGAAAGATTGTTTCATAGAAAGGTGGACCATTTTAAAAAATCTAAAGGGTATATTTTCCTTTTAGAAGATCATTTTACCAGTCGAAGGACACTTTTAACTCTTTTGAAAGCTCACTTGTAAGAAGTTAAAGGGTATGTGTCCTTTCAAAAAGGGTCTCTTTCACCTTTTTGAAGTGTCATTTTAGAGAATAAAAAAGGGCTAAATAAAGATTCTGAAGGAATTCTTTTGAAGAAATTGTCTGAATAATTCTTTTAGAAAATTTAAAAAGGTGCCAAAGTCCATTTCCTTCAGACATTTTATCTATGGAAATTGTTTAAGGCATGAAAGACCAAGCCGAAGGAAAAGAACAAAAGAGAAAAAATACTTGAACAAATTCTTTCTAAAAAGTGCTGACACAAGAAGTCTGAAGAAATAAAAGGTCAAAGAAAATGTCTAAAGGAGTGATGGCTTGTAAAACATCAACTCTAGACTAAAAAAACTAGCTATTGGAGTTTAAAATAAAGGTTCGATTGGAACTAGAAAGCAAAGATAAAGGTGAAAAATGAAAAAGATATTGATCATCTTGTGTACAATAGGAATAAATACGTAGGTAGACTATTCAAGTTATTGTACCATTAGATAGTTTGATGAGCCATTAAAGAGTAGCTAGCATCAAAACATAATTCCAATAGATAGACACATCTATAGCAAAATGGAGTTTAGAATATCTTGATTCTATTGATGTAACTATGGGAAAATAATCTTATAGAATGTAATGTAAATATTTATTTCTTGGGTTGACACATGTCCAAGTGACCCTTAAACCCCCTTGGCTCAACCTCTCTCTCAGAGGTTATATATATGCATTCTGTTGGCTCATTTTACAACCTCAACTATTTATGGTGAAACTCTGACCAAATTTGTACTTGTAGAATTCTTGAAGAAATAATACAAGTTTTTCACACTCACATGTTGTACTATTATGTATCGATTAAAATCATGTTGTTATTTTTTAGTGAGAGTTTATCTTTCCTAAAATGTTATCCTTGATTACCTACTAAATGTACAAAAAGAGTATTATTTCAGGTCCTTGCTAATATTATTTATTAAGTGTATAGACATTTTATAAGTGGTTTAAGACTATATTCCTTCTTGGAATTATTTGTTGCTCTCTTGGATGTTGAGTGCCTTGTTGAATCTAACATGTGAAACACTGATGTGACAATGCATAAAGAGTTGTGGGTTTTATGTGAAAGAAGCTTTGCTAGTCTTCAAGTAGTGTATTTTCAATCAAATTGGGAGGATAGTACATACCAGTGCATCATCATATTATTTTGTTATTTTTTTTTCTTAACCCTTTTCATATACAGTTGATATATTTAAGATAGATTTAAAGGTGCATCAAGGGGAGCTAGCCCTTAATCTAGAGATTCATCTTAATAAAATTGTCACCGATAACAAGAGAGATGATTTGATTTTGTTTCTTGGATGAGGAGATATGAGTATTTACTCTAGGGTGTAAATCTAAGTTTCAATAGTTTTTGGCATGCCCGATGGGACCTTTAAGTCCTAAAAGATTATTCAAGATTGGTGTTGGTCTTGACATAGATGAAGAGAAAGAAACATCTATATTCAGTACTTGGTGACTCTATTGAAGAATTAAAATCTTTGGTTGATGATAAATCATATTTTCTATGTTAAAGGTGACCAATAGGTCTCATGTTAAAGGTGTACCATCCAAATTTGTGGAACTACCTCCATATTCCACTAAACGATTCAGGTTTGTCAATTATCATTCCTACAAAAGATATTTTCTATTTAAAGCTTCCAAATTTGTGTTACATTCCATCCCTAACACCCATATTAATCATTATAAAATGGATATAAGATAACCTTTTATGACTTTCACTGGGGCATCTCCATTGCATCTTGCCCTATATGATCAAATTCTAGGAGCTACCCTAAAAAATGTTCCATCTTTTAGTGGAGGTGGTCCAATTACTGCCATTGATCATATCAAGAATATATCAATTTTTTTAAATATCCATAACATCACTCAAGAAAATGTATCCATTAGGTTTTTCACCTTGTCTTTCAAAGGAAAAGTTTTGGATTGGTATGGGACCCTACCTGTAAATTCTATTCACTCATGGGATGAGTTAGGGACTCTATTGACTGATAGGTTTGGGGAAAAGAGTGATCACCTATATCTTGCTAAGAAACTGAAAAAAATCAAGAGGGAACCTCATGAATTAATGTAATATTTTAATACTAAGTTCAAAAAGACATGGGATAAAATCCTAGCCCTTGTGAGACCTACCCCAAACTATGCATTTTTGTACTATTGAAAGCATTAAATAGTGAGTTTGCCATGATGATTAAATATATGGGTGGAAACACATTTATTGATACATATGAAATATCCATAAATGTTTAGAATTGTCTTTTTCAAGTGCGAAAGATAGCTGTTAGACCTCCAATGCCACTATTCCCTGATTTGCATTCTCCTAGTCAAAGTGTGTTTCCCACTATAGCTCCTTTACTTGGTCAAGAAAAATCTATCATTTCCCATAAAAATGAAATGCATGAATTCAAAATCCTACCTCAAAGTGTTATAAATGAATTTTTTTCTCTTAAAAGGTAAGAACGCCAAAGCTATAGGCCTTATCAATCTTACAACCAGTTTAGACAAACAAACATACCTCCTTTTTAGGGCAATAATCAGGGACAAGGCCAAATCACCCATGTCAATCATTATCAAAGTTATAACCCCAATGCTCCCTCATCCTCCAAATTCCTTGTTCCCACTAAAAAAAATTTAGTCTAGGAACAACCCAACTACCCTTATTTTGAGTAAGGTCAGGAATAGGTTACTTATGCCAATGAGATGCAAAATCAAGGCATGACTACATAAGGTGATCAAACATCTCAGTTTTAAAATTTTGAGATGCCAACACAATTTGGGATGTAGAGGTGATAGGTTTAGTCTAATTCCACTCTCATGAATCATTTGGAGGGTGATTTTTATCCTATTAATTACGTGGGGAATATAAGTAAGCAGAATGCTAGTGTGGCTACCAACACTAGATCAAAGAAAAGGGAAACTGAAGAAGTTCAAGGAACCAATAAAGGACTTTTTTTGACTCCTAAATTAGTTAAAATTGGAGGTGGGCCTAATTAAAATCCTAAAACACAATAAAATCAAAGGATTCTAAACTTTAGGCCATCTACTACAACTCTACCTCCACAAGCTACATCATAAGGTGAAAATGTTCATAAAGAGCACCCCAAGGTAAGTGATCCTTCCATTAATGGTGTGGAATAGATGAAGAAGATTCATATGATCATTTCATTATGGGATTCTCTAGAATTACTAGGGTAGAAAGATATAATCCAAAAGGAATTGTATGGACTGCATAAATACGCTGGCCCATCAAGAAGTGACAATGTGGTTTTAGTAAATGGAACTAAATATATAGATGGTCAAGTAAATAAATATAAGAATACTCATCATTTATACCTATCTCTAATTATTGGTGATTTCTTGGTTTATAATTTTATCATAGACAGTGGAAAAATCACATTAGTTATGCCTAAATGTATAGTTGATAAACTAGGTGTAAAGTATGAGCCAATGACTAAGGAAGTTATACAATTGGATGGATCACCAGCCAATACTTTGGGGATAGTAAAAAATGTGAATTTTATACTTCATGCTTGTCATAAATTTTTAATTCCCGATGATGTGGTAGTAGTAGATTTACCTCCCTATTTTACTCTTTACTTGTCAAGGGACTTTACATCCAAGATAGGTGGATATTTGGTAGCTAATTGGTCATACATGGTGTTTAGGATAAAATATGGCACTAAAGTAAAGATTGAATCAGAACCTATCCATAGAGATAACTTAAAACCATACTCACCTAAGGTAGCAAATGTTAACTATGTTATCGTGATAAAGAGGAGTTTCACATTAACTGATCCCCATCATCTTCCCTTCAAGGAGTTTTTAATTTATTCCTAGATGAGTGGGGAGATAACAACTATAAACATGATCCTTAAAATTTATTGAATAATCTAGTCTTGAGGTCTATTATATGCATGAGAAGGATTCTTTCATTCCCAATCTAATGAAATCAAGTGAGGATATGAATGGCCTATAACATCTCTTCTTTGATGGGTCTAAAATCATGATTGGGGTAGGTGGTGGAGATATGTTAGTTTCACCTTCAAAGGAAAGGTATTTTTCAACTTTCAACTTTTAGTTATTTTGTACTTGTAATGTATCCAAATATAAATCCCTCATTTATGGCCTAGAATGGGCTAGGAAAAGAGGTGTCAAAGAATTACAAGTGTTTGGTGATAGAGAACTTGTTATCAATCAAGTTAGAGGGTAGAATTTGACCAAGAAATCCCTAATCAAGTCTTACAAGCATAGAGTCTAAGACCTTGTATAAGACTTCATGGCATTCAATATTACTTATATTTCAAGGGAAGATAATAAGCATGATGATAGGTTGGTATCTATTGGTGCTCAATTTTATGTTCCAAAAGGCATAAAGGAAGACAAAAACTAGCCCCATCTAAAGGTGATTGTGAGACCATCCATAATAGATAATGTGACTCATTGGTAGGTCTTTGATAGTGACCAAAAAATAGCACTTTTTATATAAGTAGAAGTTAAGTTGTTTTCCAAGAATCGGTCTAAGTTGCAACAACAATATGGATGGAAGATTGTCTAATTGAAGTCCAACAAGCTTCCTAAAGGCCTATTGAATCTTGAAAGCATATTCAATAAAGATGACCAGATAAAAAAGGAGAAGGTAAACATGTCAACCAATAAATATAACTATGAAAGGGTAGAAATCTTTAAAGATAATCTACTTGTACTTAGGAAGGTATGCACTAGTTGAGAGAGACATGATTTCATTGAACTATGCAAAGAGTTTAGTGATATTTTTGCATTGGAGGATAGCGATTTGAATGGTATTGATCCAATCTTGGCTCAAGATACCATAGAGTTAGATTAAAATGCCAAACCCACCAAGCAAAGATAAAGGCCAATCAATCCCAAGATTGAGCCACTCATCAAGAAAGAGCTCACAAAGTTGAATGAATCTAGAATAATTTTTCCTATCAAGCATTCTTCTTGGTTGGCCAATTTAGTCCCTATTAGGAAGAAAAATGGAGATATCAGGTTGTGTGTAGACTTTAGGGACTTGAATGGAGTGTCTTTGAAGGACCATTACTTACCTCCTTCTATGGATCAAATTCTATAAGTGGTGGTAGGTAGTTAGAGGTTTTATCTCATAGATGGTTATTATGCATACAATCCAATTTTGGTGAAAAAAGTGACCAATACAAAATATCCTTCACCACAAAATGAGACACATATGCCTGTAGTAAGATTCCATTTGGATTGTCAAATGCTGGAGCTACTTTCCAACATGCAATGGATATGGCTTTCCAAGGACTAATCAATGACATTGTATTGGTATATCTTGATGATGTGACAATTTTCTCCAAAGATGAAAATGATCATTTGAAGCACCTGAGGTAGATTTTTGAGAGGTGTAGAGAGTTTGGGATTTTTCTAAACCCAGATAAGTGTGTGTTTTTTGTTCTTGAAGGCAAACTCTTAGGCCACATTATTTCCAAGAAAGGTCTATCCATTGATTTGAAAAGGGTAAGTGCCATCTTGGCATTGTCTTTACCTAAACATAAAAAGGGTCTACAAAGATTCTTTGGTAAGATAAATTTCATTAGGATGTTCATACTTGATTTTTATATCTTTGTCAAGCCCTTGAAATCTATGCTAAGGAAGGATGAGATATTCACTTGGATAGGAAGGAGAAAAGAAAGTTTTGAAGAGATCAAACAAGCCATTGCCTAGGCCCCTACTCTTGCAAGTCCTAACTTATCCAAGGAATTCAACATGTATAATTTTGGGAATGAAGAGGTAATATCTACCATGCTTACTCAAGCTAATGATGAAAATTTGGAACAACCTATTATCTTTTTCAGTCAAGGTTTGGAAGGCTATGAGACAAGATACACATATATTGAGAAACAAGTGCTTTCAATCATAAGGAATTTGAAGAAGTTTAGGCATATGTTGTACAAAAACAAGATTCACATTTTTTTGACTCGTCCTAGTGTAAAATAATTTTTATTGAGTATATATTTGAATGAGAAAAAGGTAGGTTAGATCACCAAAGTAATGGAGTATGATGTAGAGATCAAAACAACCAAGCTAGTGAAAGGAAAAGGATTGTGTGAGCATCTTGCTTCAGATTTGAAAGAATAAAAGGAAGTTGTTTTGGTAATTCATGATGATCCTATGGTATCTATACCTTTAGTCATAAGGATATGGACACAAGACATGATTCATTTCCTTCAAACTAGTGAGTGTCCATAAGGTCTTGATAGAGCTAGAAGAAGGCATTTTAGGCTACAATCCATTCCTTATGTACTTGTTGATGGAGTGATTTTTAGAAAGGAATTTTAAGTTTTGATTTTGAGGTACATTGATTCAAATTAAATTGAAAAATTATTGCATGAGTTCCATCATGGGCCTGTTGGTGGCCATTTTGCTCCAAGAACTACAGCTACTAAGGTTATGAGCATTGGATACTTTTGGCCATCTTGTTTAAATACACCCATTCTTGGGTAAGGAAATGCCAAAAGTGTTCTCTTTTTGATGGAAAACAAAATATAGATACCTTACATCCTCATCCAATCTAGGTTGAGCAACCCTTTATGTAATGGGGTTTGGATTTCATAGGTCTGATTAATCCTCCTTCTAGTGCTGGTCACAAGTGGGTGTTGATAGTCACTAATTATTTTACAACATGGGTGGAATATGTAGCTCTTAATGAGGCAAATGAAAACTTAATTCTAGATTTATATGAAGGTATAGTAACTAGATTTGGATCTCCTTCAACAATCATTTCAGATAATGCACTAGTCTTCTTAGGAACAAGGATAAGTGAATGGGCTTTAAAGCATGGCATCTATCTTAGCATCTCCTCCAACTATGATGCCTAGGGAAATAGACTAGTTAAGTCCATAAAAAAGAATTTGATCAAGATTATAAAAATAACTATGGTGGAGAATTAAAGGACTTAGCACACCAAGTTGAAGACAACCCTTTGGGTTGATAGGATCACCCCAAAGAGAGCAATTGGGAACTCACCATACACACTTGTGTATAGAAGGGAGGCTAGGATTCTTATCTCACTCAAGTTACCATCTTTATTGCTTACCTATAAACTACAACTGATGGAGAATGAGGGCATGGAAGTCAAGTTATGTGAGTTGATGGAGCTTGAGGAGATAAGATATCAAGCTATGCAGACCATGACAACTCACCAAGATAAAATAAAGAAGTATTTTGACAAGAAATCCATGCTAAGGAGTTGCAAAGAAGGAGACATTATCCTGAAATGGGATGAAGATAGGGATAATCCTGGGAGACACATAAAATTTGATGCTTTTTGGAGTGGCCCATATGTGATCACATAGTGCAAACAACACAATGTTTTCCAACTCTCAAGGTTGGATAGAGAGGAGTTGCATATCCCAGTTAATGGGATATATCTAAATCATTGTTATTGAGTTTCTCTTTTCTTTTGTACATAGTTTGTACATAGTTCCTATTTTTTCTTGTGTTTCCTAAGTGCTTATGCACATGTGTGAGTTTGTCTTGGTATTTTTTTGTGTTGTCTTTATTTGGTCTTACTATTTTTGTGTGTTTCCTTGTGTATTATTTAGGCACCATTAGCCCTAAGTTGGATAAGGCTACTGGTTTATTCAATATAGTAGGCATACTACCCTGTGAGTCACCAATTTGTTGACGAAATTTTGGTCCTTTAGGCCAAAATTGGTCACCCATTTTGCAAAAAAAATATCTGAGTCTATACCTTTGTCCAAGTCCAGTATACAGGTTTCATTCGGAATAAGTTTTCTTATACAAACCCTGAAGTCTTTTACATAAAAAACCCAAGTGTTTTATTTTTGAAACATTTGTTCTTTAGTCTTTTGGTGAAGTACTTTGCAATGAATTATTTTAGGTTTTTGTTCTAAGACTTTGCCAAATTATTTCAAATAATTTGTCTGAGGCTTTTTTCCTTAAGTATATTTATTTTAGACTTTTCATTCGACAAAATTCCTCCATGAAATTTATAAAGACAACTTTTTTGAAGGGTATGTGACAACTCTTCCAAAAGGCATTTCAACTTCTCTGAAGGGATGTTTTCAAAAGTTCAACAGATTGTTTTACAAAAAGATGGACCATATTAGAAAATCTAAGGGGTATCTATTCCTTTCAGAAGATCATTTCCCCAGCTGAATGACACTTTTAAATATTTTGAAAGGTCACTTGAAAGAAGTTGAAGGGTATGTTTCCTTTCAAAAAGGGTCTCTTTCACTTTTCCAAAGGGTCATTTCAAAGAATCAAAAAGGGCTAAAAAGAAAGTATGAAGGAATTATTTCATATAAATTATCTAAATAATTCTTTTATAAAACTTGAAAAGGTGCCAAAGTCTATTTCCTTCAGACATTTTATCTACAAAAATTATTTAAGTCATGAAAGACCAAGCTGAAGGAAAATAAAAAAGAGAGAAAAGAATCAAACAAATCCTTGCCAAAAAGTGTTGACATAAGAAGTTGAATAAAATGTCCAAAGGAGTGATGGCTCACCAAAAATCAATTTTAGACTGCAAAAACTAGCTATTGGAGTTTAAAAGAAAGGCTTGATTGGAACTAGAAGGTAAAGATAAAGGTGACAAATGGAATAGATCCTAAGCTTCTAGTGTATAGAAGGTATAAATAGGTAGGTTGATGGTTCAATTTGTTACACCATTGCACAACTTGATGAGCTAGTAAAGAGAAACTAGCATCAAAACATAATTCCAATAGATGGACTCGTCTATAGCAAAATGTAGTTTGGAATATCTTGATTCCATTGATGTAACCATGGGAAAAGCATCTTATAGAATATAATGTAACTATTTATTTTCTTGGGGTGACACATATCCTAGTGACCCTTGAACTCCCTTTACTTGACCTCACTCTCAAAGGCTATACATATGCATTCTCTTAGCTCATTTTGTAGCCTCCACTAGTTATTGTGAACCTTTGGCCAGATTTGTACTTTCATGATTCTTGAATAAATAATACAAGTTTTTGCCACTCACATGTTGTACCGTTGTGTATCGGCTAAAATCATGGTATTCTTGTTTAGTGAGAGTTTATTTTTCCTAACCTATTATCATCAATTATCTATACAATATATAGAAAGAGTATTGTTACACGTCCTTGTTAGTATTCCTTCTTAAGTGTATAGAGATTTTAGAATTGGTTTAGGACTATATTATTTCTTGGAATGATCTGTTGCTCTCCTGGATGTTAAGTGCCTTCTTGAATCTAACATGTGAAACACTGATGTGAAAATGCACAAAGAGTTGTGGGTTTTATGTGAAATAAGCTTAATTGGTCTTTAAGTAGTGTATTTTCAATCAAACTTAGAGGATATTACATATTGGTACATCACCGTGTTTTTTACTTAGCTATTTTTCTTAACCCTTTCATATAGATTTGATAGATTTAAGATAGCTTCAAAGGTGCATCAAGGGGAGCTAACCCTTAATCTAAAGATTCATCTCAATGAAATTATCACCCACATCAAGAGAGATGATTCCATTTTTCCACTTGGATGAGCAGGGTTAATCATTTCCTTAAGGTTGTAAATCTAATTGTCAACATTTTTTGGCATGCCTAGTGAGACATCTAAGTCCTAGAATATTATTCAGGATTGGTGCTAGTCTTGACATAATTAAAGAGAAAGAAAAATCTATATTCAGTACCTAGTGACTCTATTGAAGAATTCAAATCTATGGTTGATGATCAGTCCTATTTTCCATGCCAAAGGTGACCACTAGGTCTACTACTAAAGGTATACCCTTCAAATTTTTGAAACTACCTCCATATTCTACCAAAATATTTAGTTTTGTCAACACTCATCCTTAAAAAAGAGATTTTGTGTTTAAAGTTTCCAAATTTGTCTTACATTCCATCCCTAACACCCATAGTACTCATTCCAAAATGTCTAGAAGATAACCTTTTATGCCTTTCACTGGGGTATCTCCCTTTCATCTTGCCCAATATGATTAGATTCCATGAACTACCCTCAAAAGTGTCATATCTTTTAGTGGAGATGGTCCAATTACTGACATTGAGCATATCATGAATATAGAATTTTTTTGTAATATCCATAACATCACTCAAGAAAATGTATCCATTACATTGTTGGCCTTGTCTTTCAAAGGGAAAGTTTTGGATTGGTATGGGACCCTACTTGCAAATTCTATTCATTCATCAGATGAGTTAGGGACTTTATTGACTGATAAGTTTGGGGAAAAGATTGATCACCTATCTCTTTTTGAGTAATTAACCATAATCAAGAGGGAACCTCATGAATTCATGTAGGATTTTAATACTAGGCTCCAAAAGACATGGGATAGAATCGCAACCCTTATGAGACCTATCCCAAATTATGCATTTTTGTAGTACTTGAAAGCATTGAATAATGACATTTCCATGATGATTCAATCTATGGGTGGAAACACATTTCTTGTTACATATGAAATATCCATAAATGCTGAGAATTGTCTTGTCCAAGTAGGAAAGGTAGCTCCTAGACCTCCAATGCCACTATTCCCTGATTTGCATTCTCCTAGTCAATGTTCATTGCCTACTTTAGCTCCTTTGCCTGGTGAAGAAAAATATGTCATTTCCCCTACAAATGAAATGCATGAATTCAAAATCCTTCTTCAAATTATTACTAATGAATTAATTTATCTCAAAAGGAAACAAGCCCAAAGCTATAGGCCTTATCAGTCTTACAACCAGTTTGGATAAATAAACAAACATCCTTTTCAAGGCAATAATCAAGGACAAGACCAAATCACCCATGTCAAACCTTATCAAAGTTATAATACTAATGCTCCCTCATCTTCCAAATCCCTTGTTTCCACTCAAAACAATTTGGTCTAGGAACAACCCAACTACCCTTCTTTTGAGCGATGTCAAGAACATGTTGCTTATGCCAATGAGATGCAAAATCAAGGCATGACTACATAAGGTGATCAAACATATCACTTTTCAAATTTTGAGATGCCAAAATAATTCAAGATGGAGAGTAGATAGGTTCAATCTAATTTCACTCTCATGATTCATTTGGAGGGTGAGTTTTATTCCATTAATTATGTGGGGAATACAAGTAATCATAATGCTACTATGGCTACCAACACTATATCAAAGAAAAGGACCATTGAAGAAGTTCAAAGAACCAATAAAGGACATATTGTGACTCTTACATCAGCTCAGAGGGGAGGTGGGTCCAATTCAGCTCCTAAAACATAATAAAATTAGAGGATTCCATACTTTAGAAAAAGTATAAGTAGATATATTAAGCCACTAGCTAGCAATAGATAAAAAACTCCATTAGATGTGCCTTAGGGTCACCTTTTCCTTTGTATTTATAGATTTTAGGTGACTCATAACCTGGTGGAAAATATATATTTACATATCTTATGTTGAATGGATAAGAGCATATCTTCTCTAGTTTGAATTTCTTCATTTGTTTTCCAACCTTTATCACTTGAATTGCATTTTTCATCTATTACAACTCTTGGGCTAGGAAATTAGTAGGAGTGGACTATTATTAATTTTCCATGGTCAACCAAAAATTAATTTGACTAGGGTAGGTATACTATGGGATTATATTTGAATTGTCTAGATGATCAGGTATATGTATTTGTGTATTAGGGTTATATTATGGGTATAAAATATGATGTTATTGAAGAAAATTATAGATGTGATAATGGTATTTTGCTCTATGGAATGTGTTGGTGTTGTTGGGATTGGGAGGGAATTTGTTTTATACTTGTTGAACCCTATTGAATATAGAGAATATACTACTAACTAGATCCCTATTATTTAAAGTGTTCGTAGTTGGATCCTTGTTACACATGCAATACCCATTAGATGAAAGGAAATTATTGTTGAGAACTTGGTATATGTAATGTGGAAGAAACTTATTCTTAGATAAACACCTACTATTGAATCAATATTTTTTGAAATGACACTTGTTTCTGATTTATCATTTATTATTGGGACATAATTTGTTGTTTTTGTAACTACTAAAATGTTACTTGGTTTAGAAACTGTTGGGGGTTTGGTACCTGTTGATTTAGAAATTGTTTTTGTTCACCGATTGGCACTTGTTTACCAAAAAGAGTACACTTTTGGTTAGGCAAAATTTTTACTTGATTAGGTATATTGGTTTATGCTTTTTGTGTCAATATATTCTTTGTCACCTGAAGAGGTGGCATAGTGTTATACACTTGTTGTGATGGTAAGTTGGTTTATTGTTGGCTTGTTTTCCCCTATTATACATTAAAGGAAAAAGTTGGTTGGGGAGTGGAGGTTTCTTGTTGATTTTTATAAATGGGTGTATCTATTCATTGTTACTAAAATCCACTCATGACGTTGTTTGAAAGAACCTAATGGTATTAACTCATGGTAAATTACACCATCTTTAGTTTATATTAGACTTCACTTATATGCTATCTAAAACATTTTGGGTGGTATAATATGTTTGATTAATATTCTCTTCTATCAAAATAAGAACATTATACATATCACCAACCAACATGATTTAGCTAAATGGGTATATATTTTGACTTGCATAGCTCGAGGTGTCTATTTCTTTCCATATTGGTGGAGATATTTCATTGGTGGCATGTTAAAAATAACCCTTAAATTAAGGTTATGAGTTAGGAAGATAATTTTGGTATGTTTATTTAATATGTTCCATTTATTAATCCATAATACCCTTTCCTTTTACAGGAACATTTTGGTCTTGTTGTGGTGTTTGGACCAAATCTTGGTTATAACTAGTAAGTGCTTATTCAAATTATTGAATTTATAATGCATTCCTAGGAATCCTGATCAAACAAATTAGACTTTATTATCAAAATTTTTACATAAATTTTGCACCTAATTCAGTAGATTTAACTAGCACTTCATCTTTATGTTCCAAAAAATGATGTTCAAATAATTATGGATCACAGTTAGTTTGTGTGGGCCTCATAACATAATAAGGCTATTTTTGTTGGTTTCATTCAAGGTTAGTCATCCTTTGAACAAGGTATAATTATATGTGATCTTGATTTTAGTGTGGATAAGGAGACACAGTTACCAAATATTGTGTTATAGGGTCATGCCTTTGTTCAATATATGGAAGGTTATAATATGGATAAGGATCCATCTCATAAGTAATATCATCATATGCCTCTTGAAAATAATAACTAGTCACAAAGTTATCATATCCAGGATCATACATGATCCTAGTATGTGTGTAATGAGGAGAGTTTAGATCCATGTATATGTTATGTGACAAAGAAAGGGTCTAAAGGTAATGAACCACCAAGATCTAAAAAAAGGGTCTTTGTCTCTATAAAATACATACGATGAAAAAAACTAAATTAGGCAAGGGTAGGATAAATAAAATTAGAAAATGGTCTAACAAAATGATATTTATTTGCCCAAAGGTGGTTATATTCAACAAAAAAAGTAACACAAAGGTTCAAAATCATTTATGGATAGAGTATTGATTTGCCCACAAGCAAATATAATCAATCACAAGAGTGTCCAAACAAAGTAGAAAAACTACAAACTAGGGTCAAGGGATAATAATTTTTTTTCCAAAGGAAATTATATTCATACTTGTTTTAGGCTTGATATTCACCTTTAGAGAGAGTTCATTAGGCTCCTTCTAATTCAACTATAAAATGGAAATAACCCCAGGCTGTGGGTCACCTATAATGGAGTTAGACCTTTAAAGAAGGCCAGCTTCCTCTTTATGCTCACCTAAACTAATGTAAACTAACAAGAAAAGGATTTAAAGAGTTTAATGGATTTAATAAGGCTAAAATGTGATGTACGAAAGTTAAAATGGACACTCATATAAGCTTGAACTGATACTAGATCAGTAATAAGAAAACTATAGCTCACACAACCTCACAATCTCACTAATTGAAAAAATATTTAATATAAGATTTCTAAGTATAAAACTAATATAGACCTACAAGTTAGCTCAAAAACAGCTTCAAAGAGGAAAGTGTAAGGACAATGAACTAGGAGTAATCTCCTTCACAAATTCACCATGCACAATTTTACTAAACATTGATCAAAGACAAGAGATAGGCAAAGAGTTGATCATATTACTTTAAAAGGTAGTTCTTACAATATTTTGACAAGGTTTAACCATATCAAATGAGCACACTTTTACAAGATTTTCAATGATTACCCTTATCCTAGAAAGAATGATAAATTCATACGATGGGAGAACCCCCATAATGGGAATGAGACTAGGATATATAGGAGTAGGGAAAGAGAAAAAATGTGGGAGCACATCGTCAAAGAGGGAACACACCATCCTTGATCATTAATTGAAATTTGAGATACCACCTTTTTCTTGAACACTCTACAAATTTTTTGACCAATCAAAACACTTCTCATGGATTACCAAGTGGAAATGTCCCCATAGGCTTTGAGGATGAATTGAATGCTCTTCGCTGCAAGTCCTAAACACTAGATCCTTTCCTTTGATCCTTCACACCATCTCCCACTAAAAAAAAAACTTTCATGCTCATAGATCTAACAGAATCATGGTTTTGCCTACTTTAGGTGGTTTCTTATCAAAAATATAGACATGTTAAAGGATGAGAAGCCTCTTCAATAATCATGAACATCTACCCTCGATCAGGTTGAGATCAGATCATTTATATAGACTAAAATTCAATCTCCTTTATTGGTTTTCCTATAGCCAGATATATCGATGAAAGCCTATAGACTTCATAGATTTTCTCTTAATCTATATTAGGTCAAAATAGACCCATTTTCTCTTTATAAGAACTAAGAACTTAACATGTATATATCCTTCTTTAAATAATGGTTAACATAGTCATAGAATTAACCTTGTATGCCACAAATATTTAAACTAGAGATCTATATTTAGCTCCAATGGTGCCCTTTTATTATTGATTACATTAAATGAATCACTGTATCCTTTTAATGTCACTCAAATGCGCTTTAATGGTGGTGGGATGATATATCCAATACCTTTTTGTATCCATTGAAAATTGATCTTTTAGTTCAACCTTGCCCATCAAAAACTAACCCAAACCAATCAAATTATGCCTAATTATCTCTATTCTTATTGGTCCCATAGATCCTTGCTATCAGATCTTGACTTATTGAATTTCATGTGCACCATAGATCTTCTTCATAAAAATTAATGTGGTCCATTGATTTTCTTTCATGACTATCCTTTGATATGTCGACTTGAGCTCACACCATTAGATTAAGAAGCATGATTGAATGTAGACTATTGAATTTGCCTAACCCCACCATTTGAACTCAAACAACTAATTTATGAGATGTATCTTTGACATCTACATGACTATATTTGATGTCTGCATGAACATTTTTGATGTTTGCATGACCCTCATTATGTTTTTTGAACTTTAATGGTTACTTATTATGGATTGAATTTAATTTTCAAACACCCATCAGTTTATGTCTACATGAACACATTTTAAGTTCACATGACCATTATTCTTTAGACCTAAAAGGTCAATTATTGAGATTAATTTGATACTTACATGAATATCACTCTAATTGAATTATTTCATTAAGACAAACCATTTTATTATAGATTTTGCATTGGTATTTTGTCTTTTTCAGAATCATCACTACAAATATTTTATTCAAAAGAAATATGTCATCAGGGAAATTATCTTAGATAATTTTCCTAAAAGATTTGGGTTTTTGCTCGACCAATTTGTTTGAAAGAATTTGCCTTTATGTCTATTACTTATCATTTTGATGTGGAAAATTTTCCCAAAACAATTAGGTCTTTGGGAAAATTGTTACAAAACGTTTTCCCAAAATAAATTTGGGTCTTTGAGAAAATTATTTCGAACAAAATGTCTAAAACACTTCTTAACACTTAGCCAAAAAAATTGAAACAATTATCCTAAAGGAAATATTAGAACCTAGACAAATAGAAGGTATAAAATAATTGAACTTAGCTAAATAAATTCCTAGAATAAATATTTCAAGTAAGGACTTAGCTAAAACAAAGGTTTTATACTTAACTTTTTGACCTACAAGCTCTTCCAGACTTGTTCTTAAACTACTGATGGATCTTTGAAGGTTCAAATGAACTATGAAAAATTAAAGCTTGTGCATACTTTTTCTGTGATTTAGAACTATTTTTATCACCATGAGAATCTACTTGGACCATTTAAATCATTATATAGACATGTCCCTTAGAAACTGACAAAATACACTTTACGCCAACTTAACATGTTTCAAAAGCTTTAAAAACTATCAGTGATCTTTGGGCTACTCATTCCATCCAAAACATGGTCCACATACTCAAACCATTTCTAGGTGAGATCTCTATGTGGGCCAAATGTGTCCAATATTTCTAGTGACTTGTAGGGAAGCATGCCTACTATGCTTTAGAACCTAGACCATGTTAACTTGTCTGATCCATGGGCATGGAGTCATAAGTCTCTCTCCCACTAAAATGGAATTGATACAAGGCTAACCCTTTCCAAAACTTCCTCTTGAAGAAAAAAGAGACTAAAAAAAAAACATTAGTGCCTAAGGCACTTATTATAAGTGAAACACATAGCAAAAAAGAAATGTGCATAAGGCACTTAGAGGAAAGCATAAAATATATTCTAATATGTACAATATGTTACAATAGATGCAATGCTTATAATAACAAGGATTCAAATGAATTCCATTGAATAGTATGGGTAATACCTCTCCATCCATTTGGGAAAGATAAAAATCATTATGCTTCCTACATCCATAGATCACATAAGAACCACTCCACATGATATCAAAGTTGGTATGGCTACCTGGGTTGGCCTTATTTGAGTCCCATTTTAGGACTAGGTACCCTTCCTAGAAGCTCTTTTCTATAGCTCTCTTATTAAATTCCTTTTTAACCTAAGATTGATGTGACTCTAGTGTTTTCATAGCAAGGTCCCTGGTTTCTTCCAACTCCATGGGTTCTATCATCCTCACATTCATGGGCTCATCCTCCATCAACTCAAGTTGATGGAATAATTCTAATACAGGTAGTTTCAGAGAGATAGGCAATTTGTATTCCCTTCCATACATAATAAAATATGGAAAATTTTCAATTTTATCTTTAAGAGTCACTCTATTAGCCCATAAGGTAGTCCTTAGCTTGGTGTGCCATGTTCTCTGATTCTCTTCCATGGTCATCCTGATGATTATTAGTAAATTATTATTTATGGACTTTACCATTCCATTTACTTGAGGATAGATGTTTGAAGAGGTGTTGAGGTATATTCCCATTTTGAGGGCCCACTCACTTATCTTCATACCAAGGAATGGCAAGTAATTGTGTGAAATTATAATAAATGGGACACCAAACCCAGTCACAATACTATTATAAAAATCCAAAACTGCACCCTCATTGTCTTCCTTCAAAGTAATGGGTTTCATCCACTTGGTAAATTAGTCAGTTATAGTGAACACTCATTTATGCCCCATACTTGATGTTGGATTGATAATACCTATGAATTCTAACCCCCATTACATGAAGGGTTGTGCCACCTAAATTAGATTGAGTGAAAGGGCTACTAGTTTATACTTTTCTTCAAAGAGATCACACTTATATCATTTTATAACCCATGCATGAGCATCCTTGAAATGATTGGGACAATAATAACCAACCCTCATTACCTATGCTATTGTTTTAGGTGTAATATGGCCTCTTATAGGTTCATCATGAAACTAATCCAAGAGTTTGGACACCTGATCATCATCTATGTATCTAAGGATTACTCTATTGAGTTTCTTTCTAAAATAGACTCACCAACCAATGCATGAGGTATGGATTAAAGCTTGAAATACCTTATTTTGGATCTATCCAAACTTTGGGGGCATTCTCTTATTGATAAGAAGTGAGTCATGTCTTGAAGCCAATTCTTTTGAAGTGGAGGTGCACCTACCTATGAGTTGTCTTAGGTCACTAAAATATCTTCCTTTTCTTCCTAAAGGTCATCTACCATGTTCTCACACAATCCCTTTCCCCTAAATAGATTAGAGAATTTGATCTCCACATCATATTCCATGACCTTCATGATCCAGTCCAATCTCTTTTCACTCAAATCCTTGTTAAGGAGAAAGTCCCTAACCCCAGGATAAGATAAAATTAGATAAATCCTATTATTGGAGAGCATGGGCTTGAACCTCTTAAGGCTTCTCAAAGTTTAAATAACTTTATTTTCAATAAAATTTTACCTTACCTCATATCCTTCTAGCCCTTGATTGAAAAAGGTAATTGGATGTTCCATTCCTTCACCATTCTTTTGTATCAACATACCTGATATGTTGTCAATATTGTAATAGGTGTACAATATAAAGTCTTTGGAGAAGTATGGATTTATGAGTCAAGGGGATTGGGAAATGGATTACTTGATGGCCTCAAAATATACCTTTCCTTCATTTGACCACGCAAATACTTGGCTCTTATTTATAATTGTGGTGATGGCTTTGACTAGGTTTGTAAAATTAGGTATGAACCTTCTCACAAAGTTGATTTTCCCAAGGAAGCTCTAGATATCCTTCTTGTTCTTTGGCAAGGATATGACTAAGATAACACTTACTCTATCATGGTTAATGGATAATCCTTCTTTAAAAATAATGTGACCCAATAGATTGCCTTCATGTATAGAGAACACACATTTTTTACGATTTAAAGAGATCCCAAACTCTCCAAATCTCTGGAATATCAGCCTTAGATGGTCCATGCGCTCACTATCTTTCTTGGAAAAAACTATGATGTCATCCAAATAGATAAGTACCATTTAATTTAGTAAACCTTGGAAGGTCATGTCCATTTCTCTTTAAAAGGTTGCCCTAGCATTGGATAATCCAAAAAGAATATTTTGCTAGGTAAATGTGCCCCACTTGGTGGTGAATGTAGTCTTGTATTGATCTTCCTCTCACTAGACTTGGTTATAACCTAAATACCCATCTAAGATAAAAAAACATTCTAAACCATTAACTATTTCAAGGAGTTACTCCATTGATGGTAGAGGGTAGTGATCCTTTAAAGAGACCCTATTTAGATCCTTGAACTCAACACACAACTTGATTTACCGATTCCTCTTCTTGACAGGTACTATATTAGCTACCCATAAGGAGTGATTAATTGGAAATATTATTTTGGATTCAATTACCTTGGTTAATTCCTTCTTCATGATCTCTTAAATTTTGGGGTTTATGGGCCAATGCTTCTAATTGATAGGATTGGCATTAGCTTCTAGTTCTATAGTGTGTTGGGCCAATTTAGGATCAAAACCCCTTAGGTCACTATATTTCAAAATAAATATGTCTACATATTATTTACAAACCTCTATGAAAGCATGCCTTTTAGCTTTAGTGCTTACCTTTCCAAGCTTGAGGATCTCATTTTCAAGGATAACAACTCTGTCATAGTTCTCTTTATTTGTTGACATCGATGCTTTATCCTTCCTCATATAGTCTCCTTCATGAAAGAGACATTCTAGGGTGACTATCCCTTTAGGATTCTTATTGGACTTTAATTGAACAATCTGCTCCTCATACTGATGCTGTAACTTTCCTTGGTTGATGGAGGAAAACTCTACTTCTTACTGTAAGAAACATTCAACATTTTTATCGCCTTCAAAGACCTGCCAATTAGTTTCATTATTTAGCATTAATTGTATTATTACCACTTTGACATGTGGTTTCACCTTGGTCCTTTTCAATTCATTGGGGATATCAAAATGAGTAGCCATAGTTGTTAGTCTATTAGCATGTTGATTTTGGCCCTTGTCATTGGTTAGATGTTGAAGGTCTCAAAGCACTCAATTAGGTCCCACACTCTATGTTTATAAGACTTCATTAATTAGTTCTTAGGTAAATTCTAGCCTCTGACTTAGTGCACAATCAATTCACTATCCCCATAGACTTACAATTACTTAATCCCTCTCTTACTAGCACATTGAAGGCCATTGATGAGACCTTCATAATTTGATACATTTTAAGAACAACTAAATTAAAACCTATATGAATATAAATAATTATCATTTGAAGGAGAAACTAGCATAGAACCTACACCCACTCCATGCTTGATCCATGAGCCATCAAAGAACAATTTCCATAGACCACTGGGATCTTCTTGATGCCTCAGAAAGGATGACATGGATTGGATTTCTTCATGTAAATAGTAGATACCCAAGTCCCTTTCTTCAACACCCTCTAAGGGGTCTACCAAATGGATGCCATTCTATAGTTCATCTAAGGACATGTCTGGTATCTCTTCTTGATGAGTGTTCAACTCTTGACCAACTATGAATTCATCTTCATCAATGATAGTGAAATTGATGCTGATGTTATCTTGCTCATAAGATTTTATATGGTATTGTGAAATGGGCTGAACTTTTATTAACACTTTGGCCCCATATCTTGTTCTAAATTCCATGTATGACCAATCTACTTCAAGATAACCTCTAATATTTACTATGCACTCTTTGGATAGGCATATGCAAAATGAGGAGGCATATCAAGGATCAATACATCTTGAACCACTAAGACACTAGGACAAGCACGTAGGGTCAAGTTGAGGTCTCTAATTATGTTAGATGTCTTTATATAAAAACCATCAAGTTTTAGCATTCCTTTAGCTTGGGGTTAATATTTCAAACCAAGCTAATTAGCTATGGAATTTAGTATTACTGAGGTAATATTCCCACTATCAACTAATCAATCATGTACTAGAGAGTTACCGATGATCACTAAAATGTAGAAGGCAGGAGGTTTGAACACTTTACTTAGTTTCCGTTTATTTGGTCCTTTGGCAGCATGGGTAAGGACTACATTCTCCTTACTTGGTGGTTTGTCTACACTATTGATCTTTGATAGTCCTTTCTAAAGGATGTCTACCTAGCTAGGCATTGAGAGCATGCCCCACATTGGTGGATTTACATTGGAGCTTTTCATTTATTCCATAATGTTGAGGAGTGAATCACCAACCTTTGGTTGTGCTTTAAGAGCCAAAACTACACCTTGAGCTTGTGAGTTTTGAGGTACAAATACATTTCCTTGATTTTAACCCTTTGGAACTATTAGGACCTTTAGAATAATAGTAAGTCTGATTAGCTTGGATATTGAAGGAGTAATGGTAGGAGGTTCCTTACTTGGTTCTTGGTTACCATCTATGTTCCTTCTTTTGAATCTTGTATTAGATGCCACTAGAATATAAACCTAGCTAGAACTAGCCTATTGGCTGAGTGCATAATAATTTTCTTGTACATAGCTCACCATTGTAGTACCTAGTTCACTTGATCCTTGATTAGGGATTTGAACCTATTGAGGCTATTTTGGCTTGGTTTTCATAGGTACCTCTATGTTTTGGGCTATAAGAGCTTGGTTATACCCAAAATTAGTAACTTCTTACTATTGATCATTAATAGCTTGGGTGAAATCATAGGTTGGGATAATGGATTACCCAAAAGACTAATTCTAAGGCATGGTACCCTTAGCTTCTTGAGACATAATATTTTTAACTAAGACCAAAGTGTTGGAAGTGCTTTCAATATTGGGATTGTAGTTATTTTGCCTATTGTATCCATGTTTCCCTTGTCCTTGGTTTTGACCTTTGCCTTGGCCTTGGTAGTTCCCTTTGTATGGTAGCCTATTTAATTGAAAACTTGTTGTTGAGGTTCATATGAACCTTGATATGTGATCTAAAACTTGAAATTATTGGTTGAGGAATATTTCAAGAACACACAAATAATAATGTGCTCAAAATTGTGGATACAACATATGCCTATCTCTGGGAAGAGATGTTTGTTTTCATTTTCAAGCAACATATCTATTTATACCTATTTTTGAAGGTAGGAAGAAGATGTGGAAGGTCACCAATATTGAGGGAGATGAAATGGTTTGACATCCATGAATTACAACAATACAGAATTCAAGAAATTACTATTTTTAGAAACTTACTATTTTTAGATTGTAGTACTAAAATTAAAATTTATGGCACTTCCATTTGGTTTTTAGGGGTAAAAACCCACTAAGTATATCTATGTGACATATCATGATGTTTCCCTCATTCTTATCTTTCCAACGGTTCAAATGAGGAGTCAAACAAAGCTATGGTACAAAAGTTATGGTTCTTAAAAGTTTTGCCACCAATTGGGGTAGGATCATCACCCAGATTGTCACCTGAAGTGTTGCCTAAATCATTTCGTAAAGTGTTGTCTAGATTAATATGGACTATTGAAATCCTAATACCTCTTAACATTTAATATCTCATTTCCCAAGGATTTGAACACACTCTTGATCTCTTCAAAGTTATTTTTCTCTTGGGAACCACTAGATCTACTTGTGGAAGCTTTCTCTTGTTTTGGTGTAGTTACTGTAATAACTATTATCATAAGAGGAATGACATCAAGTAGAGGGATAGTAATAAGAGGTGTTATAATTTTAGGAAATAAGGGCATTGGTGGTCTAGGTGTAAGCTTTGCAAGCTTGAAATACATAATATTGTGCTTTAATGGCCACCTCATAAGCATCTAGAAGTATATTCCCTCCCATAGATTAGATCATAACTGCTATGTCACTATTTAAATCCTTGAAATAGTAAAGGAAGGAAAAGTTAGGGGTTGGTCTAACTAAGATTGGGATTCTATCCTAAGTTTTTTGGAACCTTGCATTTAAATCTTGCATGACTTCATGAGGGCCTCTTGTAATGGTACTTACTTGCTCTCTAAGTGACAAATTGTCACTATTGTCCTCAAATATTTTACACAAGGCATCACCTAATTGATCCCATGTTTGAATATAATTAGTAGCAATGCATCCATACTAATCAAGGATGTTTCCTTTGAAACAACTAGATAATAACCTAATAGCTATATTTTACTCAGTAACATTATAGATATTGCAAAAATTGGCTACATCCATGAGGTGCTCAGAAGGTGTTGTGGCTTGGTCTCCAGTATAAAATAGAACAATTTTAAGAGATGCAATTGGGATAGGATCATATAGGGCATGGTATAGAGGTATTTACCCATTAAAATCCATAAAAATAAAAGGTCTAGGGGCTACCTTGACTAAAAAATGATTTAACAAGGATCTCCTTGTAGGGATAGGCCTTGAAAATGACCTAGGAGAAAAGGTTACTTAATATGGATGTGTATTTGAAAACTTTAATATTTTTACTAAATTTAAGGGTAGTTCAACAAACTTTAAGGGAATATGTCTTGAAGCTAACCTTATTGTCACATTTAGCATGGGATGAATTAACTACTTTGTTACTAGAATGTTGAATATTCCTTTTAGATTTGCTATATGTTGTTACTTGGGAGCTTAAATGTGGTAAATTTGATCAAACCAACATCAAAATTGATCAATATTATTTAAGATTTAGTGCCATTGAGTATGCCAAAAACTATTCCCTTGGAGAGAGTTCTTTAGGTTCCCTCTAATTGAGCTACACAATGGGAATAACCCTAGGCTATGGGTCAACTATAATAGAGTTGCACCTCCAGAGAAGGATGGATTCCTCTTGATGATCACCTAAAATAATGCAAACTACTGAGAAAAGGGTTTAAAGGGTTTAAGGTCTCTTAAGAAGGCTAAAATTTGATGCACCAAAGTTAAATTAGACACTCATGTAAGCTTGAACCCACACTAGATTTGAAATAAGACAACTATGGTTCACATAACCTCATAATCTCACTAATTGCTTAAATATTTCATAGAAGAAGTCTAAGTAGAACACTAATCTAGACCTACAATTTAGCTCAAAAACACTTTCAAAGATCCAAGTAAAAGGAAAATGAACTAGGAATTCTCTCCTTCATAAATTCACCATGCACAAGCATACTAAACATTGATCAAAGACAAGAGATAGGAAAAGAGTTGATCCTATTACTTCAAAAGGTAGTTCTTATAATATTTTAATAGGGTTTAACCATATGAAATGAGTAAACTTTTGTAAAAGTCTCAATGAGTATCCTCATTTGAGAAAGAATGATAAATTCATAAGAGCTGAGAACCCCCATAATGAGATTCAGACTAGGATATATAGGAGAATGGAAAGAGAGAAAAAATATGGGAGCACGTCATCAGAGAGGGAACACACCATCCTAGATCATTAATTAAAACTTGAGCTACCACCTTTTTCTTGAACACTCTATCACTTTCTTGATCAATCAAGACACTACTCATGGCTTACCAAGTGGAAAAGTCCCCATAGGCTCTGAGGATGCATTGAATGCTTTTAGCTATAAGTCTTAACCACCAGAATATTTCCTTTGATCCTTCATGCTATCTCTCACTAAAGACAAAACTTTCATGATCATGGATTTGCCTACTTTAGGCGGATTTCTATAAAAAATATGGCCATGCAGAAGGATAAGAAACATCTTCAATAATCACAAACATCTACCCTTGATCTAATCTAGACCAAATATTTTATTTAGATAAAAAACCAATCTCCTTTATAGGTTTTTCTATAGCCACATATATTGATGTAGACCTATAGACTGCATAACTTTTCTCTTGATCTCTATTAGGTAAAAATAGACACATTCTCTTTTTGCAAGAACCAAGAACTTACCATGTACAGATCCTTCTTTAAAGACTAATGAACACAGTAAAAAAATATTGTAAGCCACTAATGTTCAAACCAAAGATCTATATCTAACTTCAATGGTGCCCATTTATCATTGATTACCTTGACTTCATCATTATGGCCCTTTAATGGAATTTTAATGATATTTAATGGTGGTGGGATGATCTATGAAAGACTTGTTTGTATCCATCAAAAATTGCTTCTTTGGTTCGACTTTGCCCATAAAAAACTGACCCAGACCAATCAAATTATGCCTGGTTATCTCTATTCTTATTGGTCCCATATATCCTTACTATTATATCTTGACTTCTTAAATTTCATTATCTTCTTAGTATGAATGAACTTGGTCCATTGATTTTCTACCATGAAGATACTTTGATATGTTGACTCAAACTCGTACCATTGGATCAAGATGCATGACTAAACATAGACCATTAGATTTTCCCTGACCCACCATTTGAACTCAAAGGGCTAATTCATGAGACCCAAAATTGATGTCTATGTTCCTATATTTAACATCCATGCAAACATTTTTTATGTTTGTATGATCATCATTAATGTTTTTGAACTTTAATGATTATTTTCCATGGCTTGAATTTTGTGTTCATGCACCCATCATTTGATGTCCATGTGAATGTATTTAACTTTCACACAATCATCATTATTTGGACCTAAAAGGTCAATTGCTAAGCTTAGTTTGACACTTGCATGAATGCCACTCTACTTGAATGATTTATTTAAGATAAACCATTCTATCAGAGCTTTTACAATGGTATTTTGTCTTTTTTAGAACTATTGCTATAGACATTTTATCTAAAATAAATATGTCCTTGGGGAAATTGTCTTAGATAATTTTCTTAAAAGATTTGGATTTTCTCTTAGCCAATTTGTCTGAAAGAATTTTCCTTTAGGAATTTAAATTTGCCATTTGATGCAGATAGTTTTCCCAAAATAATAAGGTCTTTAGGAAAATTTTTCTAGAACTTCTTCCTGAAATAAATTTGGGTATTTAGGAAAATTATTTTAGACAAAATGTTTCAAACAATTTCCAACACTTAGCCAGAAAACCCAAAATAATTATAGTGAAGGAAATATTAGCACTTAGCCAAATAAAAGGTCCAAAAGAATTGATCTTAACAAATAAAATCCTAAAACAAATATGCCAAGTAAGCACTCAGCCAAAATAGAGGTTTTGCACTTAGATTTTTGACCTACAGGCCTTTCTAGACTGGTGCTTGAACTGCTACTAGATCTTTGAAGGCTTGAATAAACTATAAAAATCTGAAGCTTATATAGACTTATTCCACAATTTAAAACTATTTGATCACAATGAGAACCTGCTCAGACCCTTTACCTCACTCTATAGAATTATCCCTTAGAAATTGACAAAATACACTTTAAGCTAGCTTAAAGTGTTTCAAAAGCTTTATGAGCTATGGGTGATCTTCGGACCACTCATTCCATCTATAACTTGGTCTACCCGCTCAAACCATTTCTAGGCAAGATCTCTATGTGGGCCAAATGTGGACAATATTACTAAAAAAAGGATAGACTCAAAAACACCAAACTTGAACAATAATTGAAAATCAAACTAAATTAAGGCAATTGGCTTATATAACACTAGGTAATTGGCTCACTTAAGAGTCTAAGTTTGACTCATGAAAAATTTTAGAACAAAGGGACTAAGACACTCAATATATTGAGATAATAACTTCAAACAAATCACATGGAAATAAGGTGGCTCAAAAGGATGCTCTAAATAAGGTACCAATAAAACAATAAGTGCTAGGTTTAGGAAAGGGGTATTTAGATAAAATATGAAACCAACCCAAGTAACACAATCCAAACACAAAAGGTAGACAACTAAAGCCCAATTTAGATGAGTATTTGGTATAAACCTGATTAGTTTAGGATTTGTACTTTGAAAGGTTAATATTAAGATTTAATTTAAATAAGACTCAAATTTTTTAAGCCAAAAGTCTAAACCAAAATAGGTATCATAACTGCACGTTTGAAATAAGAGATGTATAACAAAGGTTCAATTTTTTTTCAAGAGCAACAAGAGATGGGTAAAAATATAATAGTGTAATGATGTGCTTTTGAACAAATGACATGGAAAAAGGTTTGGACTAGAATATCCAAGGTAAACATTTAATATGAAATGGGTAGTGTAACGATGCCCTTGTAAATAAGAGACACACAAATGGTTTATGAACGAACTTCCAAGGCATAAATGGATAGAGTAATACCTAGGTATGCCAAAAGGGTATACACGATAATGCAAATGTTTTTTGGAATTTTTTTGACGTGTTATTGACAAAAAAAATAGTTTCGGCTCAAAATAATGTAAGTAAAAATGAAAAGACTTAAAAATACCTAAGTGTATCATCCTAATCCTAAAAATTGACAAAGTGGATTTGTACTATCAAATCAGGTATATATACTCCTTCTTGAGAGGAAATAATTATTAATCCAAAAATTTAAATGCACATGAAAATTAGGGTTTTTAGGCCCTCTCTTATTTCAATAATTCACATGATGATATGGAACTTTCGGTTACTCTTCTTGCATTGGTAATATATCTACGACAAGTGGGGTTGTCTAAAAATTGTCAATTTTTATAGGTTCTAAATTGCCCCATATGTGTGGTTAAGACTAAGACATAACATTTCATTTAGATACATGTTAATAATATTGTTTTGAAAATGTTTTGTCCTTTTCATAACCACTATATCCACCAATTTCTCAATGTAGTGTAATGTCTAAGTTAAACCTACATTCCAAAGCAATCTTGTACTAACAAAGCTTGTTTAACTATTCAAAGGAGCACCCCAATAAGTTGACACCAATTTATATACCTCTACCATGGATTGGGGTTTAAATGATGCCAAGATATAAATTTATAGGTGATGCTTCCCTATAAAACCTATGGGGAGGCGATGAACTCCTACACATAAGCCAAGATGTAAGAATTAAAAAATATAGGACTTTAGGGTCATTTTTGGGATCACCCAAATCAATTGGATTTTGGGAAGTACCTTGGTGACTTTCCTTCCATGCTTTGGACAAAGTGACAAAATTAATAAGTGAATCATTTTTTTATCACCCAAGTGACCTAAAGGGGATGGGGATGAGAGCATATACACTACGCTTGGTTTGCAAAATAAACACATAACAATGATAAAAAAACAAAAATTTCTTATGAGCACTTAACTAGAGTGTGAGTTCATTTTTAGATCATCAAGAAAAATATGATGTGAAGTTTGTCCCCTTGGATTTTCTTGAGTTGTAAACTTTGAAAAATGAAACAAAGCAAGCAAACAATTTTTATCCACCAAACATAAATATGATTTGAATCTTAAAGTTTTAAAAATGTCTTTCCTTGGTCTTTAGGTCTTGAAAAAAATGTTAGGGGTTCCTTGTGCTTAGAATTTAAAATCAAAAGAGCAAATGAATTTTTAAATTTAGCTCTCAAGTTTCTTATATTTTTCACATAGTTCAATACTTTAGATATACAAAGAAAAACTACCACTTTCTTACAAAACTATAACTAGTTAGTGCAAAACCACAACTATCTGCAAATCATACTGTTAGTGCAAAACTAGAACTATAGATTTTAATAACATAACTAAAAACAAAAAACCATAATTAAAAATGTAATACCACAACTAGAAATGCAAAACTGTAATTGGAAATATAATAATGTAACTAGGAATGGAAAAATGCAACTGAATTTGCAATAATGCAACTAGGGAGTTACAATAACATAATTAACTTTGAAATAATGCAACTAACTTTATAATAATGCAACTAAGGATTTGTAATAATGAAATTTAATTAAAAATAATCCAACTAACTTTGCAATAATGTAACTAAAAATTTTAGTAATGTTACTAGGAGTTGAAATAATGCAACTACATAAATCAAAAGCATATTTTCCTATGTAACATCCATGAGCTTCAAAATTTCAATCTTTTGGTTAGCAAGTTAATATTTTGACATGAATAACGTTATAAAGAAGTCGTAAAATTCTATGGGAATAAATTTTTAATGTGTGGGTCCTATGAACCATGACATTTATGTAGATTAGGATTTTAAAGAGGAAACAAACATGTAGATTAGTATCTTATTAGTTCAAAATAAGAAAACATAAGAACAAAAATGCACCAAGACTAAACCCTCTTACCTAAAAACTAAGGGGGAGAATAAAAAAATAAGCAAAAGTGTAAATAAGAGATTAAGACAATAC
This sequence comes from Torreya grandis, assembly GCA_037957365.1. Classification (NCBI taxonomy): domain Eukaryota; kingdom Viridiplantae; phylum Streptophyta; class Pinopsida; order Cupressales; family Taxaceae; genus Torreya; species Torreya grandis. The sequence goes on from JARHVA010002628.1 coordinate 985,918, forward strand.
AAATTCCTACCTTCCTTATCACACAATGTGCTTACTTATTGATATAAGAATGTTTATGCTTATCTTATGATGATTTTAGTCACTTAGCAATGCTCATCCATGGAGGTAGAAACTCCCCAATGTCACTTGTGTCTTGGTGTTAAAGTTTGGCACAATTTTAGCATAATAAATTTACTCTTACACACAAAATATTGTGGATCAATGGTATGGGCACTTGCATTTATATATTAGAGGACTAAATTTAACCATGTGTAATTTGGGTTAAATTACAACCTTTATTCATTCAAAATTAACCTTGTTTAGGTCAATCTAACTCTAAGAGGGTTAAAAGCACTCATGAAATCTTTACACCTCTATTTATGATATTTGTGAGGCATGACAACTCACTTTAGATATTTTTGAGATATGATTCATATTTTTAAATATTTATGAGATAAGAAAAAGACTTTATTAGCTCATTTGGATCTTTGAATTCATTTTTAGAATAATTCCTTTTTAGTAAATAAAATTCACTAATTTGATTTGGAATTTTTCTTTAGACAAGTTAATTAGGTTTTGTAATGTAATTAGTCTTGGTTAGTGATTTTTATATTTTGGAAGTTGATTTAAATGTCATGAATTAATAGATTAACATGCTGAAAGTGCTAAATTACTAGGTCATAATTTGACTAGGGCTAGAATCAAACTAGTTTAGTGATGTATATGGGGTAATACACCATTTAGTCTAGCTTCATCACATTTATAGGTAATTAAATCCCTTACCTAGATGAATTTGGGTGATATAGGGGATTTTTAGGCTTAAAATATGTCATTTGATAGAAATTTAACTAAATTCCAATTTAGGCATGGAGGTGGCCAAAATTAGGTGTCTAGAACTACAAGCACACCTGATTAACAATATGCATGCTTGGCCTACTATTACACCACTAGGTTGTTTAACCCATACCTAAAAATTATTCCCTAGAGTGGAGTTCACATCCATTTAGATCCTAAAATGTTAGAAGATACCTCATTAAATCTAGGGGTGTGCACAATACCCACACCAATATAAAATTTGGTTTTATAAGGAGGGCCACTTATATGCCTTCCTTAATCAGAGGTAATCATGTATTTTTGAATTACACTTGAGACACCTGAGAGAGTTATTAGGTCTAGGTCTTAAGTCAATCTTTTTATTTAACCTTTGTTAGGACATTGATAACTTAGACCTATACTAGTTATTCCTATTATACCCTAGTTTAGGAAACCTTATCTAGTAATAAATATCCAACCTATCAATCATCTTATGGCCCAACAACCTTTTATATTTGAATTTCCTATTATCATCCAAGGTTACATGAAAATTTTACCCAGGAATCTATAGAAGTATCTACCTTTTTTCTCCCATTTAAGAGGAAGAACAATAGAGGAACATATCAAGTCTTTTAAGTATACTTTGAGGTAAATTAAATTCACTAATGAGGTTGTTGAATATAGGCTTTTCCCATTTACATTCCAGGATGTTGACTATGATTGGTATCTCAATCTTCAAGATAACTCAATCACTTAATGAGATACATGTCAAATAACTTTTCTTTCCCAATTTGGATAAGTCACCAGCTTTGGTCTGGTGTATAAACATTTCACCAATATGAAGAGAGATCCTAATGAGCCACTCTAGGATTTCAATACAAGATTTCAAAATATGTACACTTATCTAAACCCAACCTAAAAACCAAATGAAACTTTAACATTGGGTATGTATAAGAATGCCTTGGATAAAATAACTATAGTTTTTTGATGAAGATTAGTTGTTACCAACAATCTAGAACTAACATATGATGAAGATATAAATATTTATAGATAACTAAATCCTCATGTACTAGGCACCCCCAATATAAATACTAGTTTTTTGACTCTAAATTAAGTGCATTATGCGAATTAAACATCTCCTACATTTATCAAGAATTAATTATATGCACTTCCTCCTCTAATGTAACAAACACCAAGTCACAATTATGTTTATATGAGTAATCATATATAGATGAATGATCATTAATAGAATAAACATTCAATCTCATCCAATATTGTAGTTACCCAGGGTGTCAATTCAACTAAGGTAGAGTTGGATTCTATACAGAGAATGGCCCAAAATTTGAGCATGTAGAGGAAGATAGGAAATAATATTGGTCAATATAATAATCAAAATTATGGGTTCCAAAGATATAACATACCTTTCAATCACTCTACAAGTAATGCAAAACATCAATAGCCCAATAAGTTTCTAAAATTCAATATAATGGAAAAAACTTTGCCCAATTGGTGTAGGATACATAATACATCATAACATGGTGAAATTGAAGTGAAATCCTCCAAAAGGACATGGTAAGGTAGGATATGATGAATAACCGACTAGAATTCCACCCTGAGCCTAGTTCCTTAAGTACTACTATGGTTTTTAAAACTCACGAGTTTCTCTTCCCAAGGGAGGATGAAAATGAAATAGAGGATAATTTTAATGAGATACATGCCTTCCAATAGTATCAAAATGGAAATCATAATATGGTGAATAATCATCCCTTTAAAACATCCACTCCTCTAAACAATACCTCTATTCTACCAAATCTAAGGGCTTACAATAATCTACCTCACTTAAAGGGAATAAACAAGCCCATAATAAGGATGAACAACAAAAAGAGGATAAAAAATTGTTGAAGATATGAATAATATTAAATCCAACATCAATCTTCATGAATTAGTTCATATCACTAAACAAAAGGAGCTCCTATTGATATATATTACAAGAAAGGTTGTTGTAGAGAAGGCAAAGACTGCTCATACATATTTCATATACAAAATCAAGCCAATAGTTCCTCATTTATTATTAACTATTAGAGCATTTGGAAATAACATTCACAATTCTCTAATTGATTTTGGAGCTTCAGCTACTATAATGTCAACTTTTATTTGTTGAAAGCTTGGGTCAAATCTAAGCCCATCAAAGGGACCATTTCTCAACTACATAAAATAGTGGTGCATATAGTTAGAGAAATTAAAAACATACACATCCAAAGGTCATATGATCCACATTTATAGATAACCATTGATATACTAGTGGTAGATATCCTAAATGGATATAGACTCTGCATAAGTAGAGAATGGTCTAAGATATTGAATGGACATGTAACAACAAACTTTTATCATATTTGGTTACCATGGATAGGTTTTTAAAACTAGATTAGATTGGATGAGAACCAAGAATAATGAATCCCATCATGAAGTAAAACACTAATATTGAAGAGGTAATCTAAAAATGCCTTTTGGGATTTATAATTTTACCAAAAAGTATGATGTGTAGGAACCAAAAGTCTAAGGACCTTACCAATTATGGATTCTTCATTTTAACGGTGCAATATCCAAGTAAGGATTAGGTGTTGGTGTTGAATTATTTGACACCCAAGGTAATAAATACTTGGTAACATATATATTATAGTTTCCCTTCATTAATAATAGAGCAGAATATGAGACACTAATTTTGGGATTGTAGTTTTCTTTGAAAAATAATGCCAAGAAGTTGTTGATATATGGAGATTTAGAACTACAAATAAATCAAGTTAGAAATAAATAACAATGCAAGTTATAATAATTTAAGATGTAAAACATAAATATTAGGATTTAATTAAGTCCTTTGAGGCCTTCGATATAGTGGTTGTTCCTGGAGAACATAATGAGACTATTGATTCATTGGTTGTTTCAAATACCAACTTATCACCAATACAAGAGTCCAAGGTACAAAGCTTCTCCATTGAGCTAGTACTTTGCCCATATATTCTTGATAACATGAAAAATTTCAAATCTTTGATGATGACTAGAATATTGTCCATTTCTTAACTAATTCAGGATAATTTGAGTCTCAAATCTTTGATGACAAAGATATTATTTATTTATGCTAGGAGGAATTGGGAGGAGTCATTCAGTTAAAAGAAAAATACCTAACCTTAGGAATGGTTTATTTTGAAAGTGAATTTTATTTGGACCCTCAAACACATCATCAAAGGTAGCCAAAATTAAATAAAATTGATTTTAAGAAGGAGAATTTAGGATATGATTATGATCTGCACTACATTAACTTGGCCTCATTTTCACTTTGAAAGAAAGAAAAGGGATGAAATATTTACTGACTTAGTATAAATATGTAATTATATGGATGTATAATGAATTGAGAGATTTTAACCCAATATTTTTATCCCATACAATCCCACTAAATCCAAACCTTAAGCCATTTAGGAAAAGATACAAGATGATAAATCCTATCTTGGAGTTTGTTATTCAGAAAGAAGTGGAAAAGCTACTGAATGCAAAAATAGATTTTCTTATCAGACATTCTACCTAGGTAGATAACTTAGCTCTAGTCAGGAATAAGAATGAATAAATTAGACTATGTGTTGATTTTATAAGCCTAAATAAGGCTTATGATAAAGATAACTATCCTTTTTCTTCCTTAGAAGAGCTAATCTAGACAGTAAGTGGTTCAAAGAAGATGTCCTTCTTGGATGAAATTTTGAGATATAGTCAGGTGCTATTTAAATTCAAGGATATAATGAAGAATTTATTCAACAATAGTTGGGCACTTATGTGTATAAGAGGATTCTAAATGGTTTAATTAATTTAGGAACTACCTTTCATCTAGCCATGTATTATGCATTCCAAAGGTTGATAGGTAAATGCATAATCATTTACATAGATGACTTCATTATCTTCTCAAAGACTTGAGATGATCATGTAGGCCACCTTTTATCAATCTTTGAATTATGTATAAGGTTTGGAATCTCACCAAATGCCAAGAAGAGAATATTTAGCATTATTTAGGGTAAGCTCTTGGGTCACGTCATCACCAAACAGGGAATTATAATATACCTAGATAGTGTTTTGGGGATATCAAATATTACATTCCAAAATAGCAAGAAGGAGCTCAATATTTATTTGTGAAGATGAATTTCATGAGGATGTGTATCTAAAGATTTGAATAAATCATTATACCTTTGGATGCAATGCTTAAGAAATATGCTAAATTAGAATGGGAAGTAAAGGGGTAAAAGTATTTTCAAGACATCAAAGATGCAATATCTGAGGCCCATGTGTTGATAAGTCTAGACTTCACTAGGGATTTCTTATTTTACTCATTTAATTTATAACATACTATTTCCACCATGATCACCAAGAAGAAATGTGAAAGTGAACATCCTATTGAATTCATGAGAACAAACTTGAAAGAAGTGGCAGTAGGTATTCCATGATAGATAAGTGAATATTTCCCTTGCTAAAGTGGTGAAGAAATATTGACACTACATCCTAAAGAATAATACCATCACCATTATGCCATATTTTTATGTCAAACTCACTTTCGGGAAAAATAAATAGGGAGAATGTGGAGCGAAATAGATGGCAAAATTATAGGAGTTTGACATAGAAATCAAGCCTACCAAGATTGGTAGAGGATAAGGCATCATTCAAATCATATCTGAGCCTAACCCATGAATCACCATTGAGGAGGTTTATGAGACACAAGTATATAGAGGAAATTAGTATACTAATATTATTCAATATTTACTCATAGGTACTTATTCCCTGGAGCTTAATAGAAAATGAAGAAGAGCTTTGAGGTTCAAAGTAGTTCATTACATGATCAGAAAGGGACTTATCTATATAATAAATTATGAAAACATATACTTGAGATGCATATCATGAGATTAAGATCAATAAAGTATATAAAAATTAAACTAAATATAGGTAGTGGTCATCCCTCCAAAAACACCACAACCCACAAAATCCTCAAAATGGGTTATTACTATCTAATAGTCTTTAAGGATGCACATGTTCACGTAATAACATACCATGAATTCCAAGTCTTAGAAAATAGAAAGGTATACATAGTAATGCCATTTTAACATATTATTGAAGGAATAACATTCATTCAATGGGGCTTATACTTCATTGGCAACATTAAACCTAATTCCTTAGTTGGTCACAGATGTGTACTCATTACCAAAGATTACTATAATTGATGGACTGAAGTAGTAGCTATAAGGCATTATAGAACACAAGATGTAATTAGATTTTGGAATAAAACATCGTAACCATATTTGGTACTCCCATTTCTTTAGTTTGTGACAATGGGCCAACATTCTAATTATAAAAAATCACTAAATGGTCCCATGATAATCAAATCACCATCAAGTCATCTTTTAACCATTACCCATAAGGAAATAGATTGGATAAATAGACAAATAAAAACCTAATTGATGCTATTAAAAAGTCTACTTTAGATAAAACTAGAGATTGGCATAATCTACTGAAGTATACACTATTGGATGATCAAACAATATAAAAGAAGGCCTTCAAGGCTTTGCATTATTTATTGGTATATGGATGACAAATAATTTTCCTAATCATTATTAAATTTATAACATATTAATTTATGCAGAAGTACATGGAACCAAGATAAAAGGTGGAGTCTAGATTATTTGACATAATAGAAATGGAAGATTCAAGGATTGAAGACTTATAGAATTTTATTAAACATCAAGGCATAGTTAAAAGGTGGTTGGATAGAAGAGAAAAAATTCAAAGCATTCAAAAATACTATACCTAGTGTTTTTTGGGATAATGCCCATGAAAATAAAGGATAAAATGAAAATTTTACCCCACAATGGATTGGACCTTATTATATTTCAAATATCTTGGGTAATATTTCTTTCTATTTAAAGGACCTCCAAGGCAACGAGTTAACATATTGAGTTAATGGATAGTTTTTAAATCACTAATTCATGGTTGTACCATCTAGAGATGTTCCCAAGTAACAATAAGTGTTGTGGTAAAGGTAGGAGTAGAATAGATTTACAACTTTCATAGTTAGTTTCCCTAATTTCATAGTAAGTTTCCCTACTTTCATAGTTATCATTTTCTATTCTCAGCATTTTGATTCTTAGTATAGTTACTTATTTTCTATATTATATGTATTTAATTTCACAAAAATATGATTAACTTCTCTTAGTTTACTTAAGTAAATACCCAATCAATTGGACTCCTTATGCATGCTAAAAAGATAAAATTTTAATTTGTGTGAAGGGTCCCAAAAGAATGAACTAATGTGGGAAGGAAATAAAAAAAACCACAAAAAATGGTTTTCTTGCAAGTTTTATACCCTTGGGTTTAATATTTTTAGAATTCAAATATGTAATATATAATTAATCATGGTCGTGCTACCATTGAATGCTTATATTAGTCATACATATTTTTCTCTTGTTACTACATGCATATTTAAAAATTCTTATCATTTTCATTGGATATAATACACTTATCATGTTAATACTTGTTTAAGGTAATAACCATTGATATACATGTAGATGGTAGGGACAATCTGGTAAACAATTATGCCTTCCTATGTACCAAATTACTTTGGTTTCTTCTCTACCTCTTCCATCCATATTCCACAAAATAGGAAGTAACAAAATAAGGATCAATACATCCTAAAAGAGTGATAAATCAAACCTAAATAAAATATAAAAGGTAATCAAAGGTTCACATGATGAAATAAAATCAATGTATCATGCATCATGTAAGATTATATGAGGAGAAAATAAAAGAAACCAGATTTATCTTTGTTGGGGATATAGACACATGGATGATAGCAGATAAATCCCTAAGCTTCCCTATCTTTAAACATGTTTTCTAAGAAACCATAATGAAACCTATAGTTATCCTAAGTCTATACTAAAAACCTCACACAAGGGTAAAAGGAAATCACTTCCTCTCACATAGATCTAGGGTATGGGTAAGGTAATTATGTTGTATGATATTGTTTGGAGCATATTTAATATATTTGATTCAATTATTATTTTGTGAAATGGTTCATATTTTATTTTTAATTGCTAACCAAAGGTTTTGGGTTCTCAAATATTGGAGAGCAATCCCCTTGTAAGTTGTCATTTATTGTACTTAACATACCCCTATTTTTTTTTTGGAATAAGTACCCACTATATTTCTAAAGGTCTAGGCCTATCTTGTAAGTCTTATTTTGTAAGAGATTTATATGTTCCATTTAACTTTGATATTTTTAAAACATAACGTGGCATGTTTTGCTTATTCAAACTAACTTATTAATACTCTTTGGAAGTTTTACATATGCATAAGGGTTTTGAAAGATACACAATTTTTGAAGTTTCAAAATTTGTGGAAATAGGTCTTTGGAACTTCTATTCAGAAGTGTATCTTTTAAAATATTCAATCCTTCACACCTATATAAACATTTGTAAAAAATGTTCTTCAAAACTTTTGTTTATAGTTTGTATTCACAAGTTTTATTTGTATATTTTATATGGAGGTTTAATTTGGAATGTCTATTCAACTTTGAGTCTTAGACATCTATATCTTTGGCATTCATGTTCATTACAAAGTTTATGTATTAAAAACTTGGTCATCATAACTTGTGTCTTAGGCAAAAGCATTTACTAAAAATGTTTAGAATTTAGTCTTCAATTTTTTATCTCAAGAATTTACTCTTCAGTAAAAGTGATCATTTAGTATTCACATCTTCAACAAAAGTGTTTGATAAAATTGTTCAGTAAAAGCATTTAGAGAAACTATTTGACATATAGTCTTTAGTATTTACATCTTCATCAAAAAATTTCATTAATTTTGATTCATAGCTTAGCCTTTGGAAAAGGTAATCCTCGTAGACTTCGTAAAAGAATGCCTTTCATAAGTATTTGTGAATTTGTTTAGAATACATGTTAACTTTACAATAATTTGAGTTAATACTATTTTTATGTAACATCCAACTCCTAATTACCAAGAGCCCATATGGCATAGGTAAAATAAAATGAAAATAGAAACATAATAACACTTTACAAAAGACAATGATGTGGCATTATTTCTAGCATATATAAAGCATATGTGACATACCCACAAAAATGAAGTGGCAAAGTTTGAATTAAAAAAGTGATAGAAACATTGGATATTAATGGTGCATGAACTATAATTAAATTCTAAAATCTATATCAATGAATTGAAAGTAGACATCATGATCATTGATAAAAAATGACTATGAGCTCACTTGTCTCCTTTAGAATAAGCCCTAGCTACATATGTTTGAATTGGTAAATGGATACACAAGATCCAAGCCACTAAATTAAATAACTACAACATTATTATCCCAATTAATTATGGCATCCTTATTCAAGATATTTAGAGGAGCCCTACTACTATCTAATTTCTTGATCAAGGATTCAACCGAATACAAAGACATTGTATTTGAAACAATAGTATTAAATGATGAGTATCCTAATTACTTGACATTATGGGAAATAATTATCATGTTGATGCACACACTTATGAGGAGAACTTGCCACAACACAAAGGTAATCAGCTATAGATTTACTCTCTTTCAAGTGGTATGGATTGCATTTTTCAATGGCCAAGCTCAAGGTTATGCCATGCAAAGACATCCTAAAAGACCTATTATTCACTTGTAATGTGATTGGGGGTGAATTATTACACTACTTGGAGCATAAAACTATCATTTATTGCATCTCAAAAGATGCATTCCATAGGTATTTATCCCTACCTATTGTTGATGCTACATATGATTTAAATGGAGTCATTACATGGGAAAAGAATAACTCAATTAACAAAATATTGAGAAAATGGATCATTCTTGGGGATATCATTGTCCTTAAGGAGAAGAAGTTGGTGCATATAGCTAAGTTTTGGATAGAATTACATATTGGGATGGCCCTCCTAAATGGGTTATACATCAAACCTAGCATTGAATTCTTTCACCTTGAATGGGTTCCACTGCTAGATTTACTAATGACCTCAAAGCTAACATTTACTTTAGGAGAGCTAGTTAATGATAAGATACAAGAATAATCTCTACACAAGGATAAGAGGCCTTTATGAGGCCACTTTTATATGATTTCATACCTTAGAAGTTATGTTTCACATAATACATATGTACAAGGGTCACTTTGGATCCCAACATTATATTCCATTAAGAATTTTATATGTGTCTCATATTCTTGTATGCACATATATGCCAATAATCCACATTATAGAGGGCATATACCCTTAAATTGGAGGTTTATTCATGAATCACAACTACCCAAGGTATCTAAGAGCATTGCTGACACATTGATACCTATAAGGAACTAATGGCTATACCCAACTTCACTTTAATCATGGTTGTCAGCCATAAGGTTACTCCCCTACTTCTCCTAAACATGTACTATAAAAATTAGTTGAGCATGAGATAACATATCATCTATGGTGGAGAACTAACAAGAATTTGAAGAAGAGAAATAAATGTGAATTTCATGGCTACCATATAATGATTGTTAGGATGTGTTACACTAAATGCAAACACTTTGGAGAGGTTGTTAGGTTTAAAGAATACTACTCATTAGCCACATTACCACATAGAGAATAGAAACCTCATGGTCTAGTTCAAAATTATATTTGAGGCCTTGGTATTCCATACTAACATGAGCCTTATGTTCATGACTTCCTATTTATTAATGCAAAGAGTGATGCTTAGGTCCTTAACAGGGCATAGATGACTAGATTAGGTGAGGAAATTTTAAAAATAATCTAAGTGGAACCCTCCATTTCAATTACAAATGCATAGGTCAAGCCTCCACCTTTAGGTGTATGGGAAAGCACACATTTATAGATGAATAGGCCTTCTGAACCATGAATGGAGTAGGGGGAACCTTCCAAAGCATTACCCATGGTAGTTAAAACTATAAAGCAAGTTTTTGGGGTGGCTAAATCTCCCAACATTTCAATTTCACTTGGAAGAGATTAAGATGAACCAATTTGCATTAACTCTTCAGACTCAAAAGGCCATGCTCACCATATTGATACTTTATCCTAAGAGATTAAAAGCGTGTAAGTCTCAACTACACCCACTCAGGAGGCTTCTCCCATAGCATAAAAGGTCATTATTTTTTATAAGAGGAAGCCAAGAGATTAGATTCCCATGGTGAGTCCAAATATTGGAACAACATATATAGGACTATTAGGGGAACAATAGTCTGCAAGAGGCGAGTCCATGGATGAAGAAGAGGAACTAAAAAGAACCAAAGTCTTAAGCTTCTCGGACACCAAGGGAAAGACATCACTATAAGGAGACTAATCAGGCAAGGGTGTAAACCCTACTATATCCATATCTCTTTTGATTTCTATAAATTTAGTTATATCATTGGTCTCTCTTATGTATTATGGTTCTTTTGATCCCATTTATATCAATCCTAGTGTTTCCCCTTCCATGGTTATGCCTAAATCAAAATTTATTTCCTCTGAGACTAATGTCCATCCATCTTTGCTTATTTTAAAAGAAGAATATGTTTACTCTACTCATGCTATCTATACATCCTAATAAATTTATACTATTAGAATTGTGTCCTTATCATCTAGTCCCCCACTTATAATATGGTTTCCTCTACCACTACCACATCATCCCCTAAGAAAAAACAAGCATCATCTAATAAATCTAGGGGAACATTGGTAAGTCCACAATGATACATGTCATCTACTTAATTAGGATTTGCAATGCCTTCTTATAATTATTCATAAGCCACTACTATATTATAACCCAATAAGGTTAGGAAGAAGAAGCAAGTGTATACAGTCCACCCATTACCCCAATATGGTGGTGTGGATTGGTCCAAAATAATGTGGCCTTCCTTTTTAAACCTTTCGTTTGAATAGGCCTTAAAGATGTATTTAAAAGATTTATTGGTTGAGACTATATCCCTAGATACTCAACTAAAGGACTCAACCCAATTGGTCATCCCACAATAGGCAATAAATTTTTAATCTTAGGCTTCTCAAAGGCCAAACCTTATAATCATAGAGCTACCCACAGTAAGTTAATTTTTTTAATAAATCCATAGGGGGTACCTAGAGGGTGAAATAAATAAATATTGAAGAGGATGATAGAAGGGGGATAATTCTAAAGGAGAGAAAAGATGTTTTATCCCTGTCAAAGAGGAAGAATAATAAATTGGGATAGTCCCCCAATATTGATGATTTTAAATCCTATTTTGAGACACACAACGATGCTCTAGTTGAGCTCCATGAAGGATTATAAATATCAAGGAGGTATCTTGAAAAAGAGTTAGAAAAGGTTAGGTAACAATATTAAACCATACATGTTCTTGTGTGATGTAGAGATATTACCAATTTTCTCAAACTCTACCTATATCCTTCACTTGCATGTACTTATTCTTGTTTGCACACTTGTCAATCTTTTTTAGAAAACACTAAACATATTTTTCCAAATAGACCAAAACATAAAATATTTGATTATAAATATTCCAAAAACATAAAACATACAATCTCCTTATTATAAACTATCTCAATCCCATCACTCATTAATGACTAGAACCCACATTTATCTTGTTTCACTATTTCTTCTTTGATAACATACATTTATTGGTTCTTTGAGTCTCTTGATTTCTATGTGGTCATTGGTTCATTGAGTATACTCATAAAAAATCTTAATACCTCTCATGTAATATGTATATTTTTTAGAACAATTATACTTCCCTTTACCATGCATTAAGACAATCGTACACAACTTTGCTCTTCCTTTAAACCACTTTTTGTACCCTTATTTTTGTTGAAATCCTCTATATACAGAAATGTATGATAGTTAATTGGAAAACTATAACCTGATCCAAGTATACTTCTCTAATATTCATATAAATATGAAGTTTTGTTCTTCAACTCATTTCAAAAACCATATTTTCACACACTTTTTGTTCCATATTAAGTGTAAATTAGGTCTATTAGGTTTTCTTGCACTATCTATACATATAGTCAGTAATATAAGTACAATACATACCTATCTGGTCAAATAACTTGAAAATATATTGATATATCCTCTTACCTTTCTAATGTCCAAGATTCAGACCTTTTCATCAATTACTCTCTCCATAATATGGTTTTATGTCTCACTGCCTTACCTAGGGTTTCATTACTCTATTAATAACCTGAGAAGACAAATAATGTACTTAAAAGCTTCTTGATGATTGTAAATCATTAAAAATGCCTTTATATGGTCTATATAATAGACTTGTACCTTTCCAAAGATTCAAATCTCCTTTTTTCTCTTAAATAAGTTCTATTTATGGATTTCACAATCCAAAATAACACTTAGTCTACCTGAAGGTTTTGCAATAGGGGTTTTCAACATGTATAGACTTAATAATAGTATTGTAACTTTTAATTTAACATTCCTAATCATTGAACAGTAAATTAAACATTCACATGACTCAATCTTGAGCCATTTCTTAGGGTTCTCAACAATTGACTACTCAAAACCTACACATAGGTTGCTAGTACATCTGTAACAAGGTTTTCCTTTCAAATTTTCCCAACATCCAACATAATCCTTGTCTTTACTTTGAGTTCACACTTTCAAAAATTAACACTCAAAATGCTTTAATAAAATTAAAACAAATACTCCTAGTCATCAACAACCTTTCCCACTATTTCTAGATATTTTCTCTATTGTAAGTTTTCAATCAACTTTCTTTCACTCAAGGAATAGGGTATGTAGGTTACCCATTTACAAGTACATTGATTGTTTTAAATAGAATTTTGAGAAAATTATACCACCTCTTAAAAAGTTTTCTTAAGACATTAGAAATCTCAAAAAACTTTCCTTATTAAATCTTTCCTCTACACATAGAGCTCATTCAACTCATACACAATAGTGACATGTTAAGACTATAATAATTTATCAATGTAAAAGTTAATATCTCTAGTCACGAAATCATCATTCAATCTATCACATTCAAAATATCTATAGTGCTATACATATTATTTTGTAGACCTTCACCATGTCTACCATGTTCTCTCTCTATATCTCTTTCCTACATATTACCCACTCTATATATTACCTTTCAACAATGAAATAGACACTAAAAACATGCTCCATAACCATTCCTTGAAACAATAAACTTCAAACTATCACAAGACCCACGTATGGTGGTAAACATAAAAACTATCACCTTACTCTTTCAACATAACATATGTCTAAAGATCACTCTTAGGACATTTTATAAGACCATAACGTCTATTTCAACATTTAAAAAAAAATTACATACCTCTATGACTCACTTAGCCCACCTGTAAGACTCACAATCCTTCATTACATGCTTTGACGATTCAAATTAGAAAAAGGCATGAAACTTCTAATGGACTCCAATTCAAAATTTTATACACCAACATGACTCCAAGACACTTTTTTGACAACTTCCAAGATGCCCCTGTATCTTACTCCCAAGGGGAGAAAATAACTTGCCTCCAATGTTCTTCTTCATTTAGATTCTCATACAAATGAGTGTGTTCTTTGTTGCCACACCTATGCCTTTGCTTTTGCATCTAATTGCTCCTTTGCTCTCTCTCCTGATGTTGCTCATACTAATAATTTTACATGAAACCACTCTTCTTTCTTTGCTTGACAAATTATCTCATGTGATCCATTGTCACTTCTCTTCCTTCTATGATTTCCAATGAATCAATGAATTCTACTTCATCTTCTAGTTCTTCACGGATTGACTAAATAACTCATTTAGCATCATTTTCTCCTCTTTGTATTTTTGTACTATGCCTTTCTCTTTTATGAACAAATACAAACTATATTTTCTCATCTTTACACTCTTTTTGTTTCATGGGTAATGGTATTGCCTCATCTTGTTTCAAATTGTAGACTTGAATCTTGACTTGGCTTCTCACTATCTTCATACCTACATATAGAAACTCAAATATAATGTTAGCTATAAAACAAAGACACTATAATGTCCCTTTGTGTGCCTCTTGAATGAACACCTTCTTCTTTCCTTTATCTTCTTATTCAAGTGCTTGCTTTGGCTTTGTTTGTTCTTCCCTCTTCATCTTCTCTACTATGAGAACTTTTTTAATACTTCTTAATCCTCATGTTGCTCTCTTGATAACTTATTTTTATTTAAACCTATATGAGATTTTATGTTCATAGTTTCCTTCTACAAGGCATTAATCTCATGTCCTCTCCTCTTCAAGAGCATCTCTATGG
This sequence comes from Torreya grandis, assembly GCA_037957365.1. Classification (NCBI taxonomy): domain Eukaryota; kingdom Viridiplantae; phylum Streptophyta; class Pinopsida; order Cupressales; family Taxaceae; genus Torreya; species Torreya grandis. The sequence continues at coordinate 1,001,018 of JARHVA010002628.1, forward strand.
GCCACTTCACTCCTTTATTCATCAGCCATCCTTGCCATGGGCCTTTTGCCTCTTGTTGCCTAACCCATTGTTCACAATCTTCTAGAAATTCCATCATCTTAATCTCAAAATTCATAAAATATTTATTTAATTCCCTCAATTCTCTATCTATTTTTATCTCTTCTTTTTCTCTTCTTGAATTTTCTCTTGTGTGTTTGTTCATCTGAACCTTGTCTTTCTCTTTTCTCTTTATTTCTCCCTTCATCTTCCTCTTGAGTACCTCACTTGGGTACACACTCTATCTCATCTTGTTTGGTTGGCCTCACTTGGACCACTTTCCTATTTTTGTTCACTCCTATAACCTCATATATTATATCTCATATGGTCCTTCCAACTCTTGTCCTTCACTCTAGGACTGTCTCTCTTTCTCAAGCTCTTTTTATGAGCTTGTCTCTCTCACTTGAGCTTATTAATAGCTCACTTATTTAGGGTTGTCACTTCAACATTCACTATTTTTTTCTTGAAATTTTCATTCATCATCATCAATTCTTTCATTCAATAAATTAATTATATAATACCTCATACTTCTCAATATATTGTCTCAACTATGTCCTTTCAAAGTCACCTTCTTGATCAACTCCTTTCCTACAATTTTCATTCACATGCATAGTAAACAAATTAAATAACTAACCTATACCTATAATCACACCTTTCCTAAGGAATCTCTTGGCTCTGATACCTAATGATATAAACCTCTTACCATTTCTCTCAACTCTACCTATATCCTTCACTTGCATGTACTTATTCTTGTTTACGCACTTGTCAATCTTTCTTGGCAAACTCCAAATCTATTTACCCAAATAGACCAAAACACAAAATCATTAATTATCAAAATTATAAACACATAAAACATAAAATATTCTTATAAAAACTATCTCAATCACATCACTCATTAATGACTAGAACCCAGATTTATCTTGTTTCACTATTTCTTCTTTGACAACATGCTTTTATTGGTTCTTTATGTCTCTTGATTTGTATATGGTCATTAGTTCATTGATTATACTCATAAAAACTCTTATTACCCCTAATTCAATATGTATATTTTTAAAAACACTTATACTTCCCTTTACCATTAATTAAGACAATCATACATAACTTTGTTATGCCTTTAAACCACTTCTTGTAGCCCTATTTTGTTCAAATCCTTTTTGTACAGAAATGTACAATAGCACAATGGAAAAATATCACCTGATAAAATTAATATTTTACAAGATTCATCTTCATATGAAGTCTTGTTCCTCAAATCATTTCACAAACCAATTTTGGTTACAATTTTTGTTCCCTGTTAAGTGTAAATTAGGTCTATTAGGTTTTCTTGCACTGTTTATACACACGGTCAGTAATATAAGTGCAAATACGTACCTATCTAGTCAAAATACCTAAAAATATATTGATATATCCTCTTAAATTTATAATGTACAATATTTGGACCTTTTCATTGGTTACTGTCTCCAAAATATGGTTTTATGTCTCACTACATTACCTAGGGTTTCATTACTCTGTTGATAACCTGAGAGGACAAACAATGTACTTAAAGGCTTATTGATGATTTTAAATCATTCAAAAGACATTTATATAGTATTTTAAGCATGTCTATACCTTATTAAATGTTCAAATCTCTTTATTTTCTCTTAAATAAGTTCCATTGATGGATTTTAGAGTTCAAAATAACACTTAGTGTACTTAAAGGTTCTGCAATAGGGGTTTTCAACACTTATAGACTCAATAATAGTATTGAAAATTTTCCTTTAACATTATTCATCATTGATAAATAAGTTAAACATTCACATGGTTCAATCTTGAACCATTCCTTAGGTTTCTTGACAACTGACTACTCAAAACCTACACATAGGTTGCTAGTACATTTGTATTAGGGTTTTCCTTTCAAGTTTTCCCAATGTCCAACATAATAATTGCATTTAATTTGAGTTTAAAATTTAAAAAATTAACACTAAAAATTCTTTAAGAACATTGAAATGCATATTTGCATTCATCAACAACATTTCCCACTATTTCTAGATAGTCTCTCTATTGTAAGTGCTCAGTCAACTTTTTTCAGTCAAGGAATAGGGTATGTACATTACCCATTTACAAAGACACTAATTGTTTCAAATAAAATATTTAGAATGTTATACCACCTCTAAAAAGGTTTACTTAAGACATTGGAAATCTCAAAAACCTTTCCTTATTGAATCTTTCCTCTACACATAGAATTTATTCAACTCATACATAATAGTGACCTGTTAAGACTGCAACAATTTCTCAATACAAAAGGTAATATCTCTAGTTACCAAATCACCATTCAAAAATAACTTAAATCATGATATTTAATAAGGAAAGTTTATATAAAAAACAACATAATTATCTACAAATTTTATTTATAATAAGAGGGACTCTTACAGTCCTATACATAGTCTTTGGTAGACCTTCACCATGTCTACCCTATTCTCTCTATATATCTCATTCCTATGGACTACCCATTATATATATTACCTTTGTAAAATTAAATATACACTAAAAACATGCTCCATAACCATTTTTTGAAACAAGAAACTTCAAACTATCACAAGACCCACATAGGGTGGCAAACAACAAAACTGTCACCTCACTCTTTCAACATGACATGACTAAAGACCACTCTTAGGACCTTTTATAAGACAATAAGGTCCATTAAAACATTTTTTCAATAATTACATACCTTTATGACTCACTTAACCCACCTAAAGGACTCATAATCCCCCATTACATGCTTTGAATATTCAAATTATAAAAAGGTGAGAGACTTCTAATGGACTCTAATTCAAATTTTTATAAACCAACATGACTCCAAGACACTTTATTGAGAACTTACAAGATGCCATTGCATCATTGTGAAAATTGAAATAGATGTACAAAGTATAGCTTCAATACTGTATAGCATTTTGGATTCCATTACTTTAATGAGGGATAAATTAGCCCCACAAATAATTGAAGTAGCTAAATTATTTAATTATTTAAATGAATATGTGAATATGATACAATTACTTATTCTTTACACCATGAATACAACATATAACCATCTTAATTTAATGACACCATTGTAGGCATCAAATTCCCTCAACCTAGTTATTATTTGGACATAAAAAACAAGGGAATGGGTCACAATAGTAGAATAAATAATTCTTAAATATAAAAAACATGAGATATTTATTTATAAAATTTTATAGGAGCTTAAAATCTCATAGGCAAGCTAATTAGTAGAGTTGGTTTTGACCAACTTCTCAAACAAGCCTCGGCCAACTTTAAGAAAAATGTTTAGGGATTAACATTGGAGTAGATTGAAGCTAAGTTGATTTTTGCATGGAAGAAATTCATAGAAGTGGAGATATTCAAAATCAACATTGGGATCACTAAATCCCAACTTGCACACCTAATGGAGCAAATAAGTAGGGTAAATAGACACCCACTTTTAAATATGTACACCATCAGATATGAACATGATGTCAAATTTGATTAATATCAAGAGTTATAGGCTAAAAATAAATCTAAGGATCTATCTACCACTTTAGTTCTAGTCACCATCTTAGCTCTAACTACCAATTCAATTCTACCAACCACTTTATTTCCTACATGATGACAATCATTACCATATAGTCACTAAGCATAAATAAGCCTTAGCTATTGATGGCTAATTTTATTTTTATTCATCCATAAAGGATTAATATATGTAATTATAGTTTACTTAAACTTTATGTATGAATGTAGAATTTATCCTGGGAAATTTATAAGCATGCACATGTTACATGGCACCACATAGGAAAACTTATTTTTAGACATAGTTGTAATTTAATTATAATTGTGCATCCTGTTTTGGAATTAGAATTAGAACTAAAGTTCTAATTAATAAATGTAAATTTATGTTTATGAACTTGAAGGATGAGGTGACCCCTTTTCAAGTCTATTTATACATTTAATCCCTCGTATCAAAAGGTTAAAAAATTATCAATACAGGAAAAAATTAGTTTGATTATCATGCAACTATGTGTATGTACTTTCCTTCCATTTATATGTAATTAAGAAAACAATTGGTTGTTCTAATTAAATAATTCAAAGTCTCTAATAGATATAGATGAATACTTTTGTTATTATTGATACTCATTTTAGATGTGCAAAAGCTATTGAATAACTAGAAAGTATTATTTATTTCAAGAAATTAGTTAATTATCTTAATTTATTATGTGTACAAGAGTGTTTTCATTTGATATATACTTATAGGTGTGATCCATAGCTTACCTAGATGCCTTTCTAGTCTGAGTTGTAATCTCTTAAGTGAGGGTGTGAAATAGATACTCTAAAAGTAATAACCTTCAGTTGAAACCCTTAAGTTTTCTATACCATTTATCCTAAACTACCTAACTATGTTTTTTTGTGAGTGTCCAACAACTACAAGAAATAAGTATTAGTTTTAGAAACACTTGTCTATAAAATAACCAAACCAGGAAGTGATCCCTTGAAACCATATAGCCTTATTTTTTAATCTACCCTTCCCTCCTTTTGAAGTTTCTTTGATTAAAAGATACCCACTTTATAATATAATCCATCCATCCATCTACTAACTAGGTAATAATTTATTTTAGGATTCATTTCACTACAAGCACACCTAGTTAACCACCTGAATATTTAGCCTACTATTCCATCATGAGGTTATTTAACCCATACCTATAAATTGTGCCCTGGAGTAGATCTTACCTCCATTGAGATCCCAAAAAGTTATAGGTTACCTCATTAAATATGGGGGTGTATACAAGACCCACATCAATAACACCTATTCAATCTCATTAAATCAATTAGAAAAATGAGTTCTATTTCACTATTATTGCCTGTATTCATATCAGTCATATGGTCAATCATATTATAGGACTAAGCACTTAAGGAATAACCCATGAGAAGTATTTGGTAAGTTACAGTTTATATCACTACATGCCATTTCATATAGTATATTTCACCCTTATGCAGACATAAGCTAATACTTAGGGGAGAAATATATATGTATAAGACTCTCCTTGGAGTATTCACTATGTAAGAAGCACTTACTAATATAGAGATCTTTGAGGTTAGTTTGACATTTTGATCCCACTACCCCATTTTTGGAAAGGTACACAAACCTAAGGTGTAGGTCTAGGGTTTGATACACATATAGTCATATACAACATATGAAAGTGAATAATAAAACATCAATATAGATGTCATAGAAAAATGAGAATGCTCTAAGTGGTCTATTTATAATATAGTGACTATTTCATATTGAAAAGATTCATTGGCATCAAGAGCATCGACACAAGTGTTTTAAGGCTAATGGAATTTTCCATGCCTCTAGAAATAATATTTCAAGAATATAATGAATTGATCCTAATATTGTTCCTTCATGATTCTACATATTCACTTCTTAGATATTTATATGCATATGTAGATAAGTTAAGTATTATCTCTTCCTAGTGTTTATGCAATCAAATTACTATTTTGACTGTAATTTTTGAATTTAGAATAATGCAACATTTTAATTCAAAATATTCATTTATCTAATTTTTAAATCAATTTGCCTAATATAGAATAATTTTATTCATCATTTTAAAAATTTTATTCTACCCTTTTAACCATAAACTATAAAACAAACTAAAAAGGGTTAAACATTTGGTGAACCAACCCTTATGTCTCCTTATGCTAAACCCTAGTTAACATAGGATTTCTTGATTTCTAATCTATGAACTATAAATATCTTAACAACCACATTTAAATTTATTCCAAAATATTGAATCATGCTCAATATGGATATATCTAATAATTATTTCATTGATCAATATATGATGGTTGTCATTGATTATTATTTTCCATACATTACTAAAGTAATTAAAAACATTCTCCAATGGTTTAAACAAAATTTTCAAGTCAAAGAGAGTGGCTTATAACAAAATAAAATTCAAATTTCTATTTTTAACTCCTTTTAAAATAATATAAAACCTATATTTAGGCATCAATGTGTGTGGTCTCAACCATTTGTTTCTCCTAGATCTTATTTGAGTGATAACTACCATCCCACCCCCATTATTTTACCATAGTTTATATTGGATTCCTAGGTATATGATGTCACTACACAAAATATTAAGGGTACCAAACCTATCCCACTACTTGTTAATATATAATAGGTTCCTCCTAAGCCTCAATTAATTATCAAATCTAAAAGATATGAAATTATCGACAAATTAATCAATACACATGATAATATTTAAATATTTAAGCTTTTAAAACAACAAATTATCTATAAATATATCTTATATGAATCCTTATGTGAAACCCAAGTACCACGTGATATAAAACTAACCTACTCTATAGATATTATGAACTACCTCAGAAAAATGCAAATCTCATCTCTTTTGATCCAAATATTTACCACTAAAAGATACTATTAATCAAGACTTGTCTTTATTCGTACAAGTTAGTATTCATAATAAAGGATTTTTAGACACTATTTCAGAATTATATAGTATCTCAGTATTGTACACATAGAAAATACATATCATGGATGTAACTTTAGCTTATAGACCTTCCTACTATTGAAAGGCTTGCATACACTATATCTTTATGCTTATTAGTTATCTCTTAGTCTGACCAATTTTATTCTAATGACTCACACCTTATATCATGATCAAAATGTTATAGACCTACTTATCATCTATCTCTACACATTCTATTCTTGTGCTTATTTTCTAGATATTGAGACACCTCCCTCCTAGTTAGACTCTTATGTCGACTCAAGTGTCCCTATCTAACACAAGTGTCTAGTGTCCTAAAGTCATCTAATTTATAAATGAAACATATTATTGTGGTTGGACTATGTTTTTTAATGTGGGATATTATTCAAAGGGATTAGTTTATATACAAGATCAATCCTCATTTATTCTACTCCTAACATAAACTTAGTAACTTCTTACCTACTCATAAGGTAACATACCAAAGGAATTCAATCAAACACTCAAGTGAGAAAAAATACCTATTTTCTCCTATTTCCATATCATTCATAAGGACCTCACATCTATAGATATAAAGTTTTTAAGGGGCATCCCATGAGACACATTTTCTAAGTTAATAGATAGGCCACTCTATCTACTTGGTTATCACACATTGTATGATACATACACAATCCAACACATAGCAAAGAAATACATAATTTTGAGGCCTTCTTTAGACTATTTTCTATATCAACAACTCTCATTTATAGAGGGTTCTTTGGGGAAACTTGACATTTATATACCACTAACCCATTTTTCAATTTTTCTCATAACCAATATAAAGATGAAGAATTAAGTTTTTACTATTTGATAAGGAGTGATAATCTATGACCTAGATCTGAATGCACTATAGCAAAGGCAACATAGAACCTAAACTTGTCAATATATTCATAGCTAGTTTGAGTAAGTATTCCATATTAGACACCTATATCCAAGTCAGATAAAAGTATTGATGTAACCATCTTAAGTCGATGAAAGTGTATATTACTATAGAGGTGTAGTTTCCATAATTAAGTGACTGATCTAGAATTTAGATCCAATCTATTGATGTAGGTTTCATTCACACCAAAAATAATGAGGTAGCCTTTAACATTTTAGGATCTCAATGGAAAATAACTTAACTCTAGGGAACGAGTTATAGGTATGCATTATAAATAACCTATTGATGGAACATCTGGTAGGGTATGCAGGTTGTTGACAAGGTTTTTAGATGGAGGTGTGGTCTCTAAAGGGAAATGAATTCCTACATGAGTTGGATGGATGATTGGTTGATAATATAAAGTGGGTATCTCTCAAAACAAACTCAAAAAAGTGGGAAGGGTAAGGAAAAAAAGGAGACTCTATGGTTTTCAAGAATCACTTCTCTAGTTAGTTTCTAAATGGACAAGAACTTTCAAAACCTATGCCTATTATTAGCATTAATAACACAAACACACACACAATCAGACAAAACTGAGACATCTAACGAAATATAGATATAGGAAACTCATAATCCTTAGTCAAAGGTTACTCCTTTTATAAAAGTTGTTGCACACTCTTACTTAAGAAATTATGACTTGGGCTAGTGAGGTATCTGAGGTAGCTTTGAAAAATATAGAAAACTACATCAAAGCAAGCACTCATAAACATTTAGAATTACGAATCAATTGATTTAATTATCCTAATAAATGTAATTTAGCAATCTTGAAACATCTATTTCATATCTAAGATTAGTACATCAATCAAGATAATTAACCCATTTACAAATTTTCCACACTATAGATTATTAAATCATACAACTAAAGAAATAACGTCTAATTACATAATTGATGGAAAAAAAATACTCAAATGCATGAAGTTGATAATCAAAATGTCTTCACTCTTTTGTATTCAATTTTTTTGACCCCTTCAACTAGTGGATTAAAATTATTTAAATAGGCTTGGGGAAGGGGTTTTCTTATACCCCAAGTTCATCCAAAGTCATTTACATGTGATAGTTAGAACATAAGTTCTAACTATGATCAAAACCATATATGATTAAACTCATAACTATCAATTAACCATACGTTGACCTTTTCAAAACCATGAAATGTGTGTATGTGTAAAAAACCAAAAGGCAAACTTTTACAATGATAGTTTGAACTACTAGGAAATTATAAATAAATAAACCACTACAAAATTATACATGCACAAAATCTAGGCCTTGTTAAGGCTACATTGTTTGAATCATCGTATGTACTTTAGTCAATGTAGTGATTATATTAGTGGAATTTAAAAACACATATGTTGATGCATTACATGAATTAATAATTTAAGATTGGTGGATCTTATTAACTTGGCCAAGGAGTTTTACATGTTTTGCCTTCCTCATATGGAAATTATTGTTAAATATCTCCACCTCAGTGACCTTATTTATAGTAATACTTAACTCATCTTATATCTCCTCCAATGTCAAGCCTTGTAGACTCTTTTTGAAATTATCAATTGCCTCCTAAATGAATTTATCAAAATTGATTTTTCTGATCAATTTGCCTCTGATGTATTTCACTTTTGATAACTTCAGACCATCTAAAATTTGAATAACTTGGGCCTCATGTGTTTGATATTTGGGGATTAAATATCAAAGTAATTGTAACCATTCTCAAGCTTCTTCTTGACTAATAAAAACTAAACTAAGAGCATTAGATGCCTCAAGTGTTGTCATAAGGTTTTGATGACTATACATTTTATTGATTGTGCAGGCAACTAACATATTCAACTAGCTACTATCATCTCTTAAAGAATTAAATAATTTGTTAGTTTTATTCACATGTGGTGATAACTTATCCCTCATGAATTCTAATGATTTTGAGGAGTTTTAAAATTTGGAGGCTACTTCTTGAACCTATGCCTTTGTACCTATAGGGATATGCAAAGTCTTTGCTTACTCCCTCAATTGTTTTACCTTAGCTTCTAGTTCTTGTTGAGTAATTTTTGTTCCCTCATGGATGGATACCATAGCATCCTTGTGTGATTGAGATAGGTCTATAAAATTCTCAACATAGGGAGACTGTCATGGTTGCCTATTCTACCTCTTGGTGAGGGAGAACAATTCCTTTATTTCCTCAAATATTATCTCCCTACCTTTGTCATCATCTAGCTTCCTCTTCTTTATGATCTATAGGCTACTGAATGGTGGGTCAAATATAGTGGAGATGATAGGAAGCTCAGTGATCTTAAAGCTAGTCATTTGGGAGGACTTTCTTCTTAGGTCTATAGCCTAAGGAGGAATGTGTAATTATGATGCATCTAATATTATGACTATAATATCTTCTTGAGCCTCCTCAACTGCTAGATGTTTATTTTTTGCCTTAATAAGGACATCAGGCAAGGAAGGATAAATTATCTTAGACCAATCCACTCCTCCAAACTAAGGGAATGGATGGACTATGAACAATTAGGATTTGGCATTCTTTCCCCTACTATAACTTACTATAATGGTATTGTATATGGAGGTGGTGGATGGAATGGTAAGGGAAATTTGAGTGGATTACATATGTAATAATGGAGTGGCCATGGTATTCTACACCTTTCTATATATCTTATTCTTCTTCATGGCTCTAATGGTGAAAGTGCTAGTGGGGATAAAGGAGGCAGCCATGGTGAATGGAATAGAAGTGGACAATATGCCAATGCAAGTGGTGGAAACATCCTTCTCAACCTTTGGGGTGAGGAGGGGGAATTAGATGAATTTAGTTGGGGAAAAGGGGTTAATGAAAGTGGAATTAGGTTTCCACCTTTAGAGACCTCAACATAAAATAAATAGGAACACTACCCAATACTAGAACAATAGGCAAAGGAAAAATCATAAATTATTAGGTACCTAGGAGAATTTGTGATACTAGTTACACTTCAAGGCTCAAGGCCTTATCCATTTATAGCTCTAAATCCTCCTAAAAATCATCTTTATCTCCAACATCTTCAATTTAAATAGCCTCTCCCTCTACATGTTTTGAGTATTATGGTGTAGGAGGCAAACCCTAAGATAACTATATTATGGGACTCATTGTAGGGGTCTTAGTATTATTTATATATAAAATAAGAGTCTTAAACTATGTAGGGGAGCCTTGTTGAGCTGATGCAACTTCTTCTTGTGTTTATTCCTCCTCAATAGAGTCTAAATTGATGGGATCTCCCACCTATGCTCCCTTAAGGTTGGGTTCAACTACCTTGGGCTCCATTTTCACAATCTTAAGATTCACTTTCAAAGTGAGTCTTTGGGATGAGGAACTATCCTACTCCTTAGATTTCTCCATAGACTATCCTCTCTAAAAGTTTGAATGTTCTCATCCTTTTTAAAGGGCCTTTTACTTGTCTAATTACCTTGTAGATACTGAAGGGTCATCTTGGATCATTCTTAAATGATCCTCTTTCAATCCCATAATCCATGCTCTTTATAATCCTTCCTTGTTATCCTTGGTGTTAAAAAAAAAAAAGTCATATGCATGAGGGGCATGTCTATAAGGGATATTAAGTCCATGTAGGTGATTCTAAATATAACTATGTGGATCCTAGCCCCTATGTGGAAGTGTGTGGAAATGATAGCTCTTCCACTTACCACCTACTTCTCCAAAATGCTTATTTATGGTGTATACCATTCTATTGATGACTACATGGTGGCCAAATTAGGAATGTTTCTTTCCTTTTATGGACAAATCTTCTTCAATGCTTCACCATAGTTGAAAGGTGATCTCTTGTTCTGCTAGCTTGTGTAGAACATATATTGGGAGACATAAGGGGTCTAATTTGTTTCCACAGATCATTATAACTATGAAATTTGGATATAGGAAGTAATCCCCTCTTTTATCTAATGTTTTCCTAATATTCTCTCCAATTTGGGGCATGGGTGAGCTATGGATGTCTTGCCAAACCTGAGGATATACATCTTCTACTATTTTCACCATGTTCTTTGTGTAGGAATACACATGCATAAAATAGAAGTGGTCACAAATAATATTCTTGATTTGATCCATGGTTGGACACCATAATTCACTAAGGACTTTGTATCAAGTTCTCATGATAACACTAATAAATAAGACATCATATAAAAATGGCTTGCAGGCATGGGGTACTTGTCCTTATGGGTTATTTGTTCTGTCAATAAAAAATTGATTATTTCTCCACATATAAACTGAGCATCACTAGTTAGCAACATGTGAAATAATGGCACCCAATCTAGATTGACAAAATGAATGCTCATGATACCATAAAGTTTATTTAATAGATCTATGCCAATGAATACTCCCATCTTAAATTTGTATATGGGAAAATTTCCCTTTGGAATATTTCCTTTGAAAGAGATGGTCTATTCAAGGAGCAACCATGAAGACATCACCTTCTCAATTATGTTTTCTTCATTCTATGACACTAACCTGTGCTTGTTGAAGTATGCATCATATGTGTTTAGGGATAAATATCTTTGTAAGTCAGCTCCTAAAATGTATGTAATGACTATATTTTTCTAGAATGATGAAGGCATCCTATGTTATCTTACTTGGTAGGAACAAATCTGATAGGAGGTTGATGAATGGTTTCACCTTTAGCTTGGCATCCACAAAGCACAATCTTTGTATTTTTAGGGAAAGTAAGTCCTTGATAAACACTCACTCAAAGAGAATGATATTATCTAAGTTTAGTGATAATATATCTATAGAATTGATAACATCTCATAGTTTTGAATAATTTACATATCGATTATCAGAAATGGTGATGTCGAAGACTGTATCAATAATTTTTGTGAGATCCTTGATTGAGTAGGGGGATGGTGGATTTTCTCCTCAAAATGTCCTGGATAAAGACACCATCACTATTGATATCAATATCCTTCTTCATGTTATGTGTTGTATGATCAATTGATTCTCCCAATGTAGTCATTAATTCTTTATACATTGTTCTCAAGATACTAGCTAGGGCTCTTTTACAATGTAGAAGAGTAGTAAACTTTGAATGCAAGTTTTTTTGAGAGCAATGATGGATCCAATGGCTGCATATCACATATATAAGATTTTTTATTGAATACTAGTCCATGTAGTAGAAATTCCCAACATTCAATTCTTTTATATTCATGTATAATTTAAATGTTTTTAGTTAGTATTGGTACAAAATTTTAAAATATACTATTAAGAAACATTGTATTTGTCTAAGTATAGCAAGTCTATGTATTGTTCTCAGCAATCAGGTATTTATGTTTTATGTTGGGGATCAAAATTTATCAAAGAATCACAACAAAAAACTTGAAGACCTATTTTTGTTGAACAAAATGTCTGAGGTGCTAATTCTGAATAGCTATTTTCATTAGACAAAATGTCTATGACAAAAAAATCCAATAATAATGAATTATTTCAGGGAAATTGTTTTAGATAAAATATCTGATGCAATTTTTTTGAAGGCCAAATTTGTGCAAAAAAAAGGTTTTAATGACCAAAGTCTGAATGAAGAGAAGTGCTAAAAATGCAAACCCTAAAAAGTTACAAGATAAAATACCAAAACATAGTACCCAAAAACTAAACCTATCAGACATAATACTTGAATAGAATGCCTAAATAAAAAGTATAATGAGTGAAATCCCCAAATAAATTCCTTTAAACTACCTAAGTCCTCAAAATATATATTCAAAACCCATGAAAGGAATTAGTGAAGTTAGTCCATAAAATAATACATGAATACCATGTCCATTTCTCAAAGTATGAATATTAATAATCAATTATCCCCAAAATTTATTGAATAATATAAAAGAGAGGGTTGAATCTTAAAAAAAGTGGATTCCAATTTATCCTTAGGGAAAGGGGGTGTTGGATACAAAAAATGGTGACTCATAGGGGGAATACTCATGAGTATTTAAAAAGTTAGAACTTTGGTTATTAATCCTTTGATCAGTTGTGAAATTCTTCATAGAAGAATAATTAAATCAAAAATATGGAAGAGACTCGTAAGTTGATTCACACAACATACTTGCCTTTCAATTTTTTAGATCTGTGTGTGTAAAACATGTAATTCATTTAACCCCTACTATGATGAGTTTTTCAAAGGCTTGATGAAGTTGTAGGTTTTGATCAAATATCTACTAAATCTCATTAAATCAAGGGAAGCTTAGGCATTAATCTACTTTTAACCAGGCATTTATAGCCTTGATAGAGATACCTTAGTTCTTTTTCTTCTTATTCCATTATTTTATCTTAATCATGTTGCATGGTACATTGACCTTATTTTATCATGTGAGCCTTTTGATTTTATTTTTCTCTTTTGAAATCATTGGTTCTTTTATTCTTTTGATTTCATTTTTTTATTGAAAGAGAAGATCTAGAACCCTAATTAACTGTTATAATTATAAAATAAATCATTACTAGAACATCCCTACTAGCCACATCTATACCCATAATTGTCACTTCTAACAAGTATTTAATAAGATAAGTGTACTTGATCTAATAAAATAAGAAAAATTTATAAATTTGTATGAAGTAATATAAGAGCAATTTCACATGCTTGGTGAAGTATTCAACTATGATGCTATCTAGAATAATCCATGATTACCTACCTTGATCTTGAGGACTTAAAACATAGAAATACAACCAATTTATGGAAAAGTCCAAAAAAAATTATTCCTTTTTGCTTCTACCCTTTTATACAAGTCTATTTGAACATAATCTCATTTTGATTGGACTTCATCTTGGTTTCATCAAAACAAACACAATTCAGATTGTCATAGAAAGCAAAAAAATAACTAGTCTAGAAAGCATTGAACCCTAGTTTAAGAAATAAAGAAAGTAACCTAAGAAAGAAAGAAATCTATTCTATAAAATCATGAAATATAATCTAAGAAATTAATAAGTCTTATCTAATCCTAAATCTACATTTACCACTCTTCTTTATCAGTTTAGGGTACCTTCAAATGGTACAACCATGAACTAATGTTTTAGAAACTATGCATTGCTTGGATAGGTAAGTTGATTACCATGTAGGTAATTTAAATGAAATGCATTAATTACCATGATATATAAAATTTGACATGGTCCCATCCATAATAGGGAATGCTTATCATGTTTTCCTTTTTTCTCATGGGATTTATCCCAAAGTAGCACTAGATCTAAAATCTTGAATGCTTTGACCTTTGTTCTCTTATCAAACCATATCTTAACCATATCTTAGTGTTTGTTGAATTTCTATAGGGATTCATTTTTTGAATATTCCATTTTTATTATGTCCACTAATTTAGACTCTATTTGGTCATTTAGGTCCATGTAATCTTGCATGAACTAATAAGTAGGTAGTTTCAATATGATAAGGAAATCTCACTTGCTTCCATATACTAGTAGGTAGGGTGAATATTTAAGGGCTTACTTATACCTAGTTTGATTTGTTCAAAGGGTATACTTAAATAGATTATGTTAGTCCTTAGGCTTACCCCCTATCAATTTCTTAAATGCATCTATCAGGTTCTTATTCGTTTATTTTACCAGTCTATTTACCTAGGGGTAATGGTTAGAGGCTAACCTAATAATAATCTGGTTGTCATGTGACCACTCAATAAATTCTACTAATATGAAAGTTTTTCCATTATCACAAACCAAATAAATAGGCATGCCAAATATAGTTGTTATGTGTTAATCCAAAAAATGAATCACATCTTGTGTTATGCAATTCTTTGTGGCTATGGCTTTGGTCCATCTAGTATAATAGTATATAAAAGTAAGCACAAAATTATGTCGTACTAAAGAATTTGGGTTGATGACACGAATTAAACCTAAAGCTTATTTGGAAAATGGCCTTCCTTTAAAAATTAGATGTAGGGTCATTGCTACATTTACTTCTCTTTTATCTAGAGATTAACATTCATGGCATGTTCTAATGTGAGGATGCGTATCTTTAAAAATTGTTGGCCAATAATAGCCTATTCTTAAGATATTATGCACTATGGTATTCCCAGAAGGATGACCACTATCTATTTTTTGATGTAATTTTTCTAAAATTTCTTTAGCTTCCTCTATAGATACACACCTAAGATAAATGCCTTCATAGTTTCTTATATAAAGGATCCCTTTATTGATCATAAAATGGGTATCTCTAAGCCTCAAAGATTTTATCTTCTCTTTTCTAATATTTGGGGGATAAGTGTTTGTAATCAAGTACTGTATGATATTGGTATACCATTCCCCTTTTGATACTTTAGCTTCACACACTTCTTCAATGGTGACACTAGATCCAATTTAGTCATGAGCTAAATGATGCCTTGAACTTGAATGATTTTTTTAGGCTTGATTTTTATATCAAATTCTTACATATTTACCATCCATTTACCTCAATGTTTCCCTAATTCATTTTAGAATAGGGTAAGCTTGATGGCAAGATTAGGCATGATGTCAATGATTTTATTCCTCAAGATGTGATGCTGAAATTTCGTTGCTACTTTGATAAGGGCCAAAATATATTTATCAATCATAGAGTATCTGAGCTCTACATCCTTCATATTTGTGCTCATGAATGCAATTGGATGCTAAGTTTCATCTTTAATTTGCATTATGAAAACAATAATTATATGTTCTAAAGTGAATGAATATATGTATAAATATTTCATGAAATCTTGATTGATTAATACTGGATCCTCTGATATTGCATCTTTAATGTCCTAGTATGACCTTTGGGCTTCATTTGTCCATTCTATTTTAACATCCTATTTGAGCATGGGATTTAGGGGTCTAACAATATTTGAAAATATTGAGATGAACCTCTTTATGAAGTTAATCATTCTGAAGAATGATTTGAGCTCCTTTTGTTTGGTAATCTGAGATAACTCATGAAGAGATATTTGATTTGATCTTCTTCATGTCTTTGACAATGTTATATCCTACCTTGGAGGTTCCTCCTTGGTCTGAGGCTGATCACTTCCTCGTGAAGGAGGTGGATTGTTGTTAGCTTTAAGATTAAGTAGAATTGTAGGAGTATTTAGAAGAGTTGATGTTATGAGTGGTTGCTTATTTCTTATATTATAACCACCTTTCTATAATTGATGGAAAGTGTGAAATTCATTTATGTTGTCCTCCAACTCATTATCATCTTCACCTAAAAATGGAAAATCATGAGTTTCAAAGAACATGGTAGTGCTAGAAGGGTCAAGATCTAGATGATGTTTAAGTGGATTATGCATTTGGTCTTGCCTAACCACCTCTCTTTAAAAGATATCAAATGTTACATAGAATTCAATGCATTTGAGATCACCATGCTCAAAATTATTATGAATTTTTCACCAATTGGAAAGAGTTGTTTCTACCATGTTGATCTCTAGAAGCTTGTTGGGTTGATCTATATTATTCATAGGGATATTGAATGGTCTATTGTATCTCTAGAATCTAATGTTTTGATTACCAATTGGGCCATTCACGGTGCCCATATTCCATTGTATATTTAACAAGTCATTTCTCAACTTTTGAACCATTTTTTGAATAGAATCTAGTTTTGCCTTTGTAGATTCAATACCTTGTAAAATAGAAGTATAAAGCACAACTGATTGTTGATTCTATTGGTAACCATTACCTAATGCATGATTGTTAAAAAATCTATAGTTTGAATTGTTATCTATATCAATGGAGGTATTGCATAGAGCCAATTTTGATTGAATGCTAGAACATTCTGCTTTACATGTGGTATCACGTTTAATTCTAGGAAGCCATTATTGACATTAGCTAAACTAGGCATCTGAGCATTGAGATGCCTATCTAATGATGAACTCTTTATATTATAATGCTAAACTATTG
Organism: Torreya grandis; assembly: GCA_037957365.1. Classification (NCBI taxonomy): domain Eukaryota; kingdom Viridiplantae; phylum Streptophyta; class Pinopsida; order Cupressales; family Taxaceae; genus Torreya; species Torreya grandis. The sequence continues at coordinate 1,018,371 of JARHVA010002628.1, forward strand.
GCCATATCTACCTTTCTCAATAAAATGACAGTGATTGGGTCAAGAGCATTCTTTTACATTTCCAATACTAATATAACCTTTCATTTATACTTTGGGGTTAACGAGTTATACATCTTTTGAAACCTTGTGTTGAAATCATGGATAGGTTCATTAGGCTCTCCCTTCATACTGGTGAAGTATTGGTATACCAAATTATGATTGGTAACCTATCCAAATTATCTAAAAAAATTAGGAAGGAGAAAAATATGGTAGGTAATTTTTAGGATTCCTAGATAAATCATGCACATCTCTGGGGATGGTAATAGTAGATCCAACTAACTAGGGATGAGCCATCAAATAATGAATAGGTAAAGGGTTCCTTATGGGTAAATGGTTTCCTGTTATAGGACGTGGATTATTCTGAACTATGGATTTTGGTAAGGTTCTAGGTCTCTTATGATTTGATAGGGGTGAGACTAGAAGACTAGCCTATGAATTGTATCTGGTCACTCTCCTAGGTGACTCCAATGCAAATCTACACAAAGAATAACTACTATTATTAGAAGGTTCATGCCCTCTTTCTATTTCTAGTGAAATATTGATGTAGGTTTCATGCACACCATAGATAAAGAGGTAGCTTATAACATTTTAAGATCTCAATATAGAAGAACTCCAATCTAAGGCTCAAGTTGTAGGTATGCAGTTTGAACAACCTATTGATGGAACAATTGGTAGGGTATGTAAGTTGCTGATAAGGGTTTTGGATGGAGGTATGGTATTTAAATGGTAGTGAATTCCTATGTGAGTTAGATAGATTGATGATTGCTAATATAAAGTGGACAAGTCTCAAAACAAACTCAAAAAATAGGGAAGGGTAAAGCAAAAAAGGAGAATCTATGGTTTTTAGGAATCACTTCCCTAGTTAGTTTCTAAATAAAAAAGAAAATTAAAAAATTGTGCTTGTTGCTAGAGACAATCAGACACATAAAATTAGACATGATTGAGAAATCTAAAGAGATATTGATGTAGGAAACACATAGGAGTTAGTCAAAGGTTTCTCCATTTAGAGTAGTTGTTGCACACTCTTACTCAAGATATTATGACTCAAGCTAGTGAGATATATGAGGTAGACTTTCAAATACATGGAAAATTACATCAAATAAAGCACTCATACACATTTAAAATTATGAATCCATTGACTTAATTATTCTAATCAATGTAATTTACCAATCTATCAACAACTGTTACACATCTATGATTAGTAATCAATTAAGATAATTAAGAACCCATTCGTAGCTTTTGCACACTAAGTATTATGGAATCATACAACTAGAGAAATATCATCTAATTAAAAAAAGAATGGAAATAAAAAACTCAAATGCATAAATTTGACAATCAAAATTGCTTCACTCCTTTGTATTCAAAATCTTATAACCTCTCTAACTAGTGGATTACAATTGTTTAAATAAGCTTGGAGAACGGGTTGCATCATCCCCCAAGTTCATGCAAAGTCATTTACATGTGATGGTTAGAACATGGGTTCTAACTGTGGTCAAAACCATATATGGGTAAACTCATAATTATCGATTAGCCATAAGTTTACCTTTTCAAAACCATGTAACATGTGTATGTGTACAAAAGACAACCTTTTACAATGATAGTTTGAACTACTAGGAAATTATAAATAAATAGACCACTATAAAATTGTAGATGCACAAAATCTTGGCCTTGTTAAGGTTACATAATTTGAATAGCCATATGTACTTTGGTGGGTGTAGTGGTTAGGGCAATGGAAGTTAGAACTATAAATGTCGATGTGGTACTTGAACTAGCAATTTGAGATTGTTTCTTCTTTACCTTATTCTCCTTATAACACTTGTCTAATACATCATGTTTTTTCCATATGATGTTCAAGTTAAGAAAAGAGGGTTAGTGGATCCTATTAATTTGGCCTAGGAGTTTTTCATGTTTAGCCTTCATCATCTGGAAATTATTCTTGAATATCTCCATCTTATTGACCTTATTTCTAGCAATACTTAACTTAGCTTCTATATCCTCCAATGTCAATCCTTGTATAATATCTTTGAAATTATTAGTTTCCTCTTGAATGAGTTTATCAAAATTGATTTTGATGATCAATTTTCTTGTGGCATATTTCACTTTTCATAAGTTCATATTGTCCAAAATTTGAAGAACTTAGGCCTCATGTGCCTGATATTTGGGGATTAAAGCCCCAACTAATTGTAACTATTCTTGGGATTCTTTTTGCTTAATGACAACAAAATTGAGAGATTTATAAGCCTCAAGTGGTGTCATAAGGTTTAGATGACTATACATTTTATTTCCCATGTAGGTAACTAGTATCTTTAGCTTGTTATTATTGTCTCTCAAAGAATTAAATAATTGGTTAGTTTTATTCACATGTGGGGCTAACTAATCCCTCATGAACTCCAATACTTCCAAGGAGTTTTAACATTTTGAGGTTGCTTATTAAACCTCTACTTTTGTACCTACAGGGATATGCATAGTATTTACGTACTCCATCAATTGTTCTACCTCGAATTCTAGTTCTTGTTGAGCCATTTGTATTCCCTCATGGATGGATACCATAGCATCATTGTGTGATTGAGATAGGTATAAAAAATTCTCAACATTAGGAGACTGTCCTAGTTGAGATCTCTACCTCTTGGTGAGGGAGCACACTTCTTGTCTTTCTTCAAAGATTATCTCCCTACCTTTGTCTTCCTCTAAATTCCTATTCTTTACACTCTATATGTTATTAGATGGTGGTTAAAATAGAGTGGATATGGAAGGGAGCTTAGTGATCTTAAAAATAAGCATTTGGGAGGCTTTTCTTCTTACGTGCATAACCCAAGGAGGAATGTCTAATTATGATGTGTCTAAGTTTGTGACTATAACCTTTTCTTGAGCTTCCTAAATTACTAATTATTTCTTTTGTACCTTGATAAAGACATCAAGTAGGGAAGGCCAAATGATCTTAGACCAGTCCACTCCTCCAAATTGAAGGAGTGGATATACTATGACTAATTGGGGTTTGGCCTTCCTTTCCATACTAGAACTTTCCACAATGGTCTCTTCTATGAAGGTGGTGGATGGCATGAGAATGGAAATTTAGGTGGACTAGATATGGAATTGTGGAGTGGCCATGGTATTTTGTACTTTTATATATACCTTCTTCTTATTCATGGCTTTAATGGTAGAGGTGCCAGTTAGGACAAAGGATGTAGCCATGGTGAATGAAATAAAAGTAGAAAATAGGCCAATAGAGGTGATGGCAGCATACTTCTCAACCTTTGGGGTGAGGATGGTGAATTGGATGAATATGGTTGGGTCAAAACTATCAATGAAGGTGAAACTAGTCATTTCCACCTTTAGAGACCTCAACACAAAATAAATAAGAGCATGGCCAAATACTAGAATAGTAGGTAAAGGAATAGTTATAAAAGATTAGGTACCTACGAGAGTTTGTGATGATAGTTTTGATTCAAGGCTCAAGGCCTTATCCATTTATAGCTATATATCTTCCTTAGAATCATCTTCATCTCTAACACGCTCAATTTCAATAGCCTCTCCCTTTACATGTTCTAAATGTTGTGGTGAAGGAGGCAAGCCTTGAGATAACTTTACTGTAAGACTCCTTATAGGGGTCCTAGGCTTCCTTTTATATACAAGAGGAGTCTTAATCTATGTAAGGGAGCCTTGTTTGGTTGATGCAACTACTTATTTTTTTTGTTCCTCCTCATTAGAGTCTAAAATAATGGGATCTCCCACATGTGCTCCCTTGAGGTTGGGTTTAGCTACTTATTTACTAAATTTGAATTTAGTCAAATTGGGTCAAACCTTACATATTTAAACTTTTCAAAGATTCCCATATGTCTAATAGGGTCTCATGTGTGTCTAAACATCTCACCTATCGTAGCTCTAGCTTTGGTGTAAGCCTAACTTCCTTGTACTTGTCTAGTCAACCAAAGTCAACTCTATTAAAACATAGCAAAAGGATCAAATTATTCTATAAATGTCCTAATATGGTCATTTAAGTGTTTTTAGGTGTTCTCACATCATAAATTTTCCTTTACTATGCTTCATATGCAAAAAATGACTTTTGGTCACATTTTTGGCTCATTAAATGACTTGTATTAATTTTTCAAAGCATAATACTTTTACTGAATAAATATTCTAACATGTATGAGGTTAGAATATGTTAGGAAGTGGTTAGAGGTAATCAATAAGTAGTTTCATACATAAAAATAGGGAAATTTCCTTAAAAGTAGGCACTTAGTGGCACTTATATGGACTTGAGAAGTTTATATTTAGCTAAAAACATGGGACTAATATCTCTTGATATCCTTAAGGTCTTAAATACACTTGGTGTGTAGATATTTAATCAGATAAATCAATTTTTTATTATGCTCCTTCTTTCTTGACTTCAAAAGCCAAGAATGGTCAACTTTGAATGCTGGGTATAGTCCATATAGATGGAGTTGGAGGGAGTGATATTGGGAGTTGAGAGGGGTATTAGTCTAATTCAAATCCATTTCAATAAGTTTGATTTTAATTTATCCTCCCTTATGAGCCATTGCTAAGAAGCTAGGCATATTTTTATGCTCTTACATCCATGACGGGTCCTTGTATGAGCCTATTTTAAAATATTCTAATTTGGTTTGATAGATTTGATTATTTCATGTGTTTATGAGGGATTTTCCATAGGTTTTCCCATTATATTTTAGATTTTATATATCTCAAGAAGCCTTTTCTAGGCTTGTTAGCACTTGCATATTGGTTCCTTCTTCATGGTGAATCTCATTATTGAAAGGAGTTTTTTAAAGCTTATTTTAGGTTGATTTTAGTGTTTACCATGAATTTGGAAGGTTAATAGAAAGTTTTAATTGCTTTCAAGCCTTTTTTAAATACACATATTGCTTCAATTCTTCCTTACTGCCTATATATGCAAATAACCACCTACAAGTGGTCTTGACAGAGATTGAAATGGTCATTTTGGAACTTTTAATCATAAGATGAGCCCCATTTGAGGTCTTAAAATAGGTTGAAGACATGATAGACATTTTTAAGGGAGTATATTGATAAGATATAAGGTGGAAACATGTTTGAAGTCAAATGATTGAATTCTGGGAAATAGTCCCTAAATGTGCAAAATAGAGGCCTAAAGGCTACTTATAGACCTTATGCAACATGCATATGAAGTATTCTAAACCATCTAATAGAATAATATTTAATTATTTTGTATGTAAAATCACTATGCTAAATTTTAAAGAGTAAGGAATAGTGGAAGATGATGTTTGAGGGCTTCAAATATGCCAATAAACACACTAAATTATTTCAATGTTGTCTATAGGTTTGAGCCTAAAAGTGGTTTCTTCTCCACTTAGGTTGAAAATGATACCTTTCCAATGAATCAAGATGATTCATGATGCTTCCAATGAGTTTTAATATTCCAATTACCATCTAAGGAAGATGGAACTATTTTGACTCCCCAAGCTCATACCCTATATGTATATAGGGCAAATAAACACCTACAATTGAGCATAAGGACAAGGTTCCAAGCAAGGTGTCTAAGTGGAGTTTTAGATTACTCAAGGTAAAAAAGGGAATATAAATCAATATAAAATCAACATTGGGGATATTAATGAGGTTTAAAACATTAATATTGATGTCTAATCATGAAATATAACTTACAATAGGGGGTAAAAGAGAAGTGTCTTAGCTGCAGGTAGTGGAAAACTTAAGTGTGAGCAAAGGTGTATGTGAAGGCAAATAAGAAGTTGAAATGAAGTTATAAACAATTGATTATAATTATGAGAACCATAAATAACCTCATTAGATATAATCAACCCCATATAAACCCTTTGAGATCCTGAACACCTACAGGTAGGAGTTGTCCCAGTCAGTAGGGTGTAACCTAGGGGTTAAGGTATTATATGAAGATGGTTCAAGGGGTATAAGAAGAACCATATGATTATATGTAAATATATGAGGATTTAAAGTCACTATTTATAAACCTTAAACAATCATGAATACATGTAGGCATCACTCAAAGTGAAAAACTCAGTCAACTTGCTAAAAGCTCCACACAATCTGCCTTCAAAAAGCCAATTTTAGAATTTGAGAGAGATGGATGGTCAATTGACCTAATCAGAGAATAATTTTGTGTGTAGAGAACCATGGTCCATTTAGGAATCCTAAATAATGGTTTTTTTGTGAGATAGATGGTGGAAGTTCCCCTATTTTATCTTAGATAAGGGGTACTTCCTTGGGTGCATAGACCCTACATTCTTACTAAAGGAGGTAGGAACATGGGCAAAAAGTCAAGGAGAGCCTCAAGGAGGTTTTGGAAAGCTCCAACACATCCATACCAACATATAAAACCAATATAAAAATATTTAAACCAATTAGGGTGGTTTGAGCACCTGAGGTTACAATCAGGACCATAGGGGATGGTAAAGCTTATAGCCAGGTAAGGAGGTCATATTCACTTTTGGCCTTGGATAAGCCTCAAAATTTATTGAATCATGTTTAGGGGACCATTTAAAATATGTTAAACCCTTAGTATGTAAGGAAAACACTTGAAATTCAGTTTAGGCCAAGAGTTGTAGGAAGACCCATTAAACAAGGTCTAGGCCTAGTTTCTAAAGCGGGGTCATCTTCATTTATAATTTTTATGAGCTATCCTAATGATTGAATAATGTTTATGGGATATATACAAAGGTGTGTAAACCTTCATCTTAGACCTTATAGAATGTATAAAAGAGACCTGAGTGGCCAACTTAGGATGCCTGTATCTCCCATGATACTTTTAAAAGAGACTCAAGGTGTTTAGGGGATGTTAGAAAAGGTACCTAAGAAGCCTTCAGTGGTAGTGGTTTAGAAATCCAATGTGTAGTCTTTATGAAAAAAGGCTAAAAAATGAAATGACTCTAAACCCTCTCTAAGGACCCAAATAGGAAAATATTGCAAATGGAGAATCCAAATGACACAAGTTGGCCATGAGACTAATTGGAGGTGATAGAGAACTCTTCAAGGGTCCTCTCCATCCAACTAAGTTATACTACACTTGTATAGATTGTGTATAATAGAGATTTATTTGACATATTTATGTGTTTTATAGGTATGGAGAGGTTTCAAAAGATGAAATAATATTTAGGAGAAATATTGGGACCTTTTTAAGGTCCACATGTTTATATATTAAGTTATCTAAGCTCCTAAGTGTGTCTTCTATCTTCTTCATCTCAGCCAGTCTAGTGAATAGATAGTGAACTCAGTGAAATGATGAAAACTATAATTGGGAAGCCTTTTAAGGCTTTATTCTTGAACTTGATGACATAGAAACTATTGAAAAGTTTCATTACTCCTTGTTCATGGACTTTATTGAATAATTAAAATTATTTTGAGTGCCAAGTGTGAGAGGTGCATGACAAGGAGTTATTTATAACTGCTAAGGATGATTACTCATGGCCAAAATTATATTAATGATTTGAGACTACTCCAATGCATGATGAGGATTTTTAGTAACCCCTCCCCCTCATATCAATCACCATACCTATCCCTATCAGTGTTGAGGTAGTTTAGTGAAGGCAAATCATGAGGGCAGTTTCATAAGCAAGTTAAAGAGCATCTATGCAACATTTGGAGGAGTTAGACAAGTCTAAGAGACATCTATCCTTATTTTACTTAAAATATATATCTCATGATTGATTCCATGCTATTGTAACTCTTTATTTCTTGAAAATTTTCCTTATGACTCTTGAGTTTCACCTTCTCTCTCTTCTCTCACATTTGCTATATATACTAGCCTTTTTGGCTGTTATATAGATCTCTCCACCTGAGTATGGCAAAGCCCTACTTAATTATTTACTTGAAATAATAAATAAACTTATTTTACCCTAATTAATGATTTTATTAAGTTCATTTTATGGTTTTTGGTCTTATATAAGTGTATTTTTCTTACCTTGACATGTTATCCTTCTTAGTGCCTTGTGTAGTTTGAAAGCTCTCTTTTGTAGGTCAGCAAGAAGTGTTTAATATGGATTTTAGGTATTGTGATTATCTTATTCATTAGTGTTTCTTTAAGACCTATTTTCTAAGTCCTCATAACCTATACTCTCTTCAAGACCCTATGCTTGAAACATTGATGTAGAAGAAGAGATTTCAGTTTGATAGATGAAGTGTATGTGTAGTTTTCATTTTGGTTCTAATTGCATTGCAAGTGGTGTGAGTAGACCATATATTTGGTGAATAACCTCCTTATATAGTTTTAATTTAGGCTTATTAACCCTTTTACTCATAAATAAAAGTGTGATTGTGGTGTGTGAAAGTGGTACATCAAGGGAACTAGCCCTAATCTAGAGATTCACCTCAAATTTGGGTCACCCATAACCTTGAGGTATTTCCATTGTCCCACTTGAATGAAGAGAGACTTGTAATTTCCTCAAGGGATGAAAGTTCAAGTTACAACACTACCCTAAGCTCATTTTCATATTCTTAAACTTCAATTTCAAATTAAATCCTTGAGATGAAGAACAAGTCTATGCCTTAAGTTGCTCCTCGAACTGTCCTCTCTAAAATTTTGAATGCTCCCATCCTTTGTAAAGGGAATTTTATGTTATTTAATTATATTACAAATACTTAAGGGTAATATTGGATCATTCTTAAATGATCCTATTTCAATCCCATAATCCTTTCTCTTTATAATACTTCCTCATCATCCTTGACATTTAAAAAAAAGTCATATGCATAGTGTACATGGATGTAGGGGATATTAAGTCTTGTAGGTGATTTTGAATAAAACCATGTGTATCCTAATCCCTATGTGGAATAATGGGGAAATGATATCTCTTCCACTTACCTCCCACTTCTCTAAAATTCTTCTTCATGGTGTATACCATTCTGTCGATGACTACATGGTGGCTAAAGTATGAACTTTTCTTCACTTTTTTGGACAAATCTTCTTCAATACTCAACTATAGTTGAAAGGTGATCTCTTATTCCACCAAATTTTCTATAATATATCTTGGGAGATATAGGGGGTCCACTCTATTTCCCTAGATCATGATAACTATGAAACTTGGATACAAGAAGTAATCCCCTTTTTTAGCTAGTGTTTTCATAATATTTTATCCAATTCAAGGCATGGGCAAGTCATGGATGGCTTGCCAAACCTAAGGATATACATCCTCTAATATCTTCACCATGTTATTTATGTAGGCATACACATTTATAAATTTGAAGTGGTCACAAATTCTATTCTTTATGTAATTCAGGTTGGACTCCACAATTCACCAAGAACTTTATAGTTGGTTCCCATGATAGCATATAATAACTAAGACATCATATAAAAATAGCCCATAGGCATAGGGTGCTTGTCTTTATGGGTTATTTTTTCCTTCAAGTGAAAACTTATTATTTATCCTAGTGTAAATTTAAAATCACTGGTTAGTAACATATGCAACAATGGCACCCAATCCATATTGACAAAATGAATGCTCGACATACCATAAAGTCTGTTTAATAGATCCATGTCAATGTATACTACCATCCTAAATTTTCTATGGGAATATTTCCCTTTGACTTATTTCATTTTAAATGGATGTTCTATTTAGGGAGCAACCATGAAGACATCACCTTCTCAATTATGTTTTCTTCATTCCACAATACCAATCAATGCTTGTCTAAGTAAGCATCAAGTGTGTTCAGAGATAAGTATCTTTGGAAGTCATATCTCAAAATGCATGCAATGACTATTTTATTGATATAATGATGAAGTAAGGAATCATGTGTTATCTTACCCAAGAAGAATAGATCTCATAGGAGGTCGATGCATGACATCACCTCTAGCTTGGAAGCCACAAAGTGTAGTCTTTATCTTCTTAGGGAAACTAAGTCCTTGATAAACACTTGTTCAAAGAGTGTGATATTGTCTATGTCTAGTGACAATATATCTATAAAATTGATAACATCCCATAACTCTAAATAATTTGCATACCAATTATCAAAAATGGTGATGTTGAAGACTGCATTAATAAATTATATGTAATCCTTGATTGAATATGGGGATGGTGTATTTACTCCTTGAAATGTCCTGGATGAAGATGCCATTGTTGTTTCTTGAAATATCCTTCTTCATACTATGTGATGTATGATCAATTCATGATCCTAATCTAATCACTGATTCTTTACACAGTGCTCTCATGATAGTAGCTAGGGTTCTTTCATCACGTAGATGACCAGTAGACTTCAAATGAAGTTTGTTCAAAATTAATGATGGCTTAAATGGTTTCATATCACATATATAAGATTTTACATTGAATACTAGTTCATGAAGTATAAATGCCCATTTTTCACTTCTTTTATATTCATCTATAATTCAAATGTTGTTAGTTAGTATTGTTAGGGGAGTTTAGCATATACTATTAAGAAACATTTTATTTGGATAAGTATAAGAAGTCCTTGTATTGTTCCTAATAATTAGGCATTTAATTTTTATGTGGGGATTGGTCTTTATAAAAGACTCACAAAAAAATCCCAAATACCTATTTTCATCGGACAAAATGTCCATTACAAAAAACTTTGATAAGAATGAATTATTTTGGAAAAAATGTTAGATGTAATTTCTCTAAGGGAAAAATTTGTGTGGATCAAAATTTTTAAAGACCAAAGTCCAAATGAAGATAATTTATAAAAATGCAAACCTCAAATATTTACAAGATAAAATATTGAAACATAGAACCCAAATACCAAACCTATCAGACAAATTTTTTGAATGGAATGCTTGAATAAAAAGTTTGATGAGTTAAATCCATGCATAAATTCCTTTGAACTACCTAAGTCCAATAAATCTACATATTCAAAACTCCTGAAAGGCATTAGTCAAGTTAGTCCATAAAATAATACATGAATACCATGTCCATTTCTTAAAGTATGAAGATTAATATTTAATAATCCTCAAAATTTGAAAAATCATATAGAAGAGAGGCTCAAAAATCAAGGCTTGAATCTTGAAAAAAGTGGGTTCCCATTTCACCTTAGAGAAAAAGGTGGGTGTTGGATACAACACAATTTACTTACACCTTGTTCTATATCCAGATCTATATTAGCATCATAACCAATTTAGTATATTATTTTCATTATCATTACAATGTATAACACAACTATACTTTTTATATTTATCATAGATCATTATAATAAACTTAGTATATGTTTATCTAATTTTTTTAATTAATTTTCTTTTTTTAGAGATAGTTTGTCACCATCTTGCCCTAGACTATCTTTACCCATTTAACCATATATTTCATAATATATTATTTATGTTTAAAAAATTGGTGAACCCAATCTATATGAATTTAAATTTATATGATTCCTAGAGTTTAAAACCTCATAGGGTTTTAACTTGTTCTGATTTATTTTTCATATTTAAAACTTTACCCTAGGGTTTTATCATTATTTTGTTGTTAATATTCATGTTCAGACACTTGCAAGTTGATCCTTCCTTTTTTGGCACATTTTAGCTTCAAAATAGATCCATTTTAAAATTCCTTAGAGATATTTTCTACTTAGGTTGGTATACTGAAAAACATATTTTAAGCCAAATTTTGGTATAGAATTTTCAATTTTTTTAATTTACTAATATTAGTAAATATTGATATACAAGGAGAATGGTGTACTTATGTTATTAATTTTTAAATTTCATCAAAATTTAATATTTTATTAGAAAACCTCTCTCATATCTCTAAAACAAATTCCTAATTTATAAACATTTCTAATTCTTTATTTGGAATATTATAAGAGTTTACTTATGAAGCATTTCACATTGTTTAGCCTATTTCTCATTTATAATAGATGAAATTTAAAATTCCTGATAGGTTTTATATAGTTATTTTGATATATATATATATTAAAAAAAATTGAAAAATATTGTACAAATTTTGTGAATTTAGCATTTTACAAATTTTAGTAAATCTAGGCCTACATATTGTAAATTATACCTTTATTTCCCTATTTTTTTAGATTCATCTCATTTCCCATTTTTCAAAAAAAATATATTTTATATTCCAAAATTTCTTAGCCAATCACTTTATATTATTTTTTCTTCATTTGACACATTGTGGTGACATTGACCTTTTGTCTCAAAGCCCTAGTTGACTTAGGGTTTCCTAGTTTACTATTTTCTGAATCCTAACTTTAAAGTATTTAAATTTAAAAAAAATGAATTTACCCTTTTATATAAATAACTTTAATATGGATATATCCCTTAGATAATTCAATTTTATAGTACAACATGATAGTTTTTACTTGTTATGTTTCATGTTTAATAAAATCAATTAAAAGGAGTGACCAACTTAATCAATATAATGAGAGGGTTTTAAAACAAAATAAAAATTTAGGTCTTGTTTATAAATCTTATTATAGTAGTATTGAGCCTCTTCCTCCTAACCCTAAGGAGGATGATAACTACCATCCCTCTAACTAGGTCCATGTTATCACTCCTTCAAGGGGTAAGGTAGATGGTACATACATGAATATTTAATCTTAAGAACATAGGATATGTGTTTATAAATCCATAAAATATCAAATAAAAAATATGATTAAGTAAATAAAAGAGTTACAAAATCATATTTCATACTTACAAAATCAAAAATGTGTTATTTTTAATCATGTCTTTGCATTTTCCTCTAGTAATGTCATACCTAATAAGGATTCACTACCAAATGAAAAGTTACAACATAATACATCTAAAACAAGCGAATAAAATATTATACCAAATTCTAATAAGAGTCCAAGTGAAATCTTAAGATAAATGCTTAAAAATAAATTGATTTAATTTTGTCCTCTACATCCTATAAGGAGATCTAAATATTATTATTTATATCATAAAATTCATGGCTATCATATAGATTATTATTTTACATTATAAAAACAAATTCAAAATCTCAAAGATAATGGTGATACTTTGATTGATACATCACTCAAGAAAACCACTCACATTATGAGTACTTCTTCTAAAATACAAGTGCCCAAATAAAATATATGGTTATCAAAATATAATTCAAAGTAAGAGAAGGGTCAAAGAACAAAAAATAGATAAAATGCCATTACCAAAGGAACCAATGTTATTTAAACCACCATAAACTAAACCATGTGAGGTCCCTATGTTGATTAATACCAAACAAAGAAGGTCACAATTCCAAACTATTATGATAGTGGAGATAATATTCTTAATACCAATATGGCCTATAAATAGTTGAGAAAACTTTATGTTGATCTACTTGATACCTTACCACATGATCTATTTATACCTACATGAACTCATAAATATTAGCTAAATTCATCTCCACAAAGTATAGAACCAAATGGAGATAAAGGAAATGTAAACCATATAGCTTAGGATGTTCATAAGGTATTGACATTTGAGGTTCACATAAATACAAGTAATGGCATACTAGTACATTCAAAGGGCATAGAACATATTGAAAAAGAGAAACTAAAGGATTCTTGGAGTAATGTGTTTTTTTAAATCTAGCATCACTAGAGAGCAAGAGGCATAATATATTAATCACTACATCCCTTTGATACAAAAACATGATACACTTTATGATTCTTATATACACACATGTGACCCATTTAGTTTAGGAAATGTTATTCATTTTACCACTCCTCTATGATTCTCATCCTCATTTTAAAATCATTTGGTAGTTTTTAGAATTTCTAAATATTACAAAAATACCAAAAAAAATTAAAAAATCTAAAAATATTTGTAGGATTTATATATTCTATTAATTTTTTGGTATGTATGTTGTTGGTTCCATGTTGGTAGATAACATATCATTTATTTCTATTTAGACATGTGTTTTACACATCTTTTTATTGTGATTTAGACATACACACATACATGATTTATGCACTTTCAAATGTTTGGCCTTCCCTCTAATCATGTCATATGCACATTGGGGCCATTCGCTTCTTTGATCATGATACATCAAGTTTATATAATTCTATGGTCACTTTAAATTATCATGTTTGATATTATATACTACACATTCCTTTATCAATGCTTACATATTTTTTGGTGTACTTGATATGTTATGTACTTAACATTTTTTTCTAACACATGTGATTCATGGGCTAGTATGCTATGTTATGTTAATTTATTATTGTATGTGTTTTCCTTTATGCACTTCCTTTATTATCTTGTATTTTTTGTTCAAACATTTAAATATGCTCCATTGTTTTCATCTCCCATTTCTTTGTTTTCATATTTTGACATTTGTATATGTCATGGTTTTCTATATTTTGACATTTTAATATGTCATTCCTTGATTTATGGACATTGACTAATTCATGTCCCTTAGATTGTGCAGTATTTGAACATGGCCTTTGTCTGAGGTCTCCTTTGACCATTTTATTTTTATTTTCTTTAGAGTGCTCTTGTGTGTGCACTTGATTACTTCATGATCTTGTATTATTACTATCTAGACATTGACATGATTCACATCATGTATCTTAGTAATTTATGTCATCGCATTCCTCATGGTTTAATAATATATATATAACTAGACATGTTTATCATATATGCTACATGATACATTTAGATTTTTCATGGTTATGTTATCCTTTTGAGATAAGGTAATTACTTATTTCTACTTTCTCTCACCTCAAAATGAAGGGGAATGTAATAGAGGCATGGATTCCACACTCTTCATAGATTCATATGTACAATGGGGGAATGTTTTAGAAACACTTATCCAAACTTAAGCTAGTTCTTAATTTTAGATATATAGTGGGGTCATGCTATGCAAACATGTTCTCCACACTCATAATAGTTCTAGTTTTAGATATATAATGGGTACATATAATGGAAACATGTTTTCCACACTTACACTTATTTTTAGTTTTATATTATAGTGGGGACATGTTTTGTAAACATGTTATACACACTTATATAATTTTTAAATTAGACAAATTACATAGTCATATGATTTAGACACACAATTATGGGAGAATTATATACATTGGTACAATTATTATACCAAAATTTTAACATGAAACATATCTAAGGTGAATATGTTATATAATGTGCACCTGAAAATATAAAATGAAACCAGTTTCATATTTGAAAACACTTTTATGGATTTTCATCACTTACCAAGTTAGAATTTTATGGATTGTATTGAGCTAATCTAGTGTAGGAGTTATTTTTCTTATGGTATGATTGAGGTGGTTAAGTCACTCAATATTTCCAAGTTTATGCATTGGACTTGATTACATCATCTAACATCAAATTTTTTATAGTTTGAGTTGACTTGGTTCATTAACACTCAACAGATGATTAGGTTGCATGGTTGAGCCAATCTCAACTACTGAGTGGTAACCCACCTTTTCTCCAAAGTTGGGGGCATGTGTCCTCCAATCTCACTTTATATATCTAGACATATGAAATTTCCATATTTTTTATTTTTTAATCATATATCTAATGATTTGTAATGATACATGTTTTTAAATCAAATTGCTAAAAGGAGGTCGTATCGACACATAAGTTTACTCCAAAACCTTGCTCATTTTTAATAATTTCAATGCTTTCAATTTCAAATTATATACACTAATTATACACTATTACATGCTCTTGGTTATAGGTTAGTTGCCAAAAAATCAATAGAGTTAGGCTCAAGTAAAGGCAATGTGTGTTATACACACCTAGGTACACATTATTTTTCCTTTAAACTATCAATTTCATTAATAGATTAAATGGGGGGGGGATTTAGACACTATTTATAACTTATATATCACCTAAATCTTGTACACTTTTAAAATATATATAATGGATCTAAATTTATCTTCTGACTTTCCCACTACTGAAAGACTCACATACACTATCTCTCTATGCTTATTGCTTATCTCTTAGTCTAACCAATGTTATTTTATTGACTCATACCTTTTATCATGCTTAAAATGTTATAAACCTACTTATCATCTATATCTATAATTTCTAGACCTATGTCTATTTTCTAGTTGTCTAGGCACTCATGGCCCAATCTTATTTCTATGTCAATGTAAGTGTCCCCATCCAGTGTAAGTTTCCAATGCCCTAAAGTCATCCAATTTGAAAATGAAACATATTCCTGTTGTTGGCCTAAGTGACTTAATATGATATATTATCCAAATATATTGGTATACATACAATATCAATGCTCATTCATTGTACACCTAACACATGCTTAACAACTTATTATCTACTCATAAGGCAACATACCAAAGACTTTCAATCCAACATAAAGTTGGCAAAGTTTCCCTATTTTATCCTATTACCATATCAATCATAGCAAAAATACATCTAAAAATCTAAAGTATTGAATAAATATCCCATGAGCCACATTTTCTAAGTTAAAATTTAGGTCAATCTATGTAATTATTTATCACACATTGCATGATACACACAAAATCCAACACATAGGGAAGAACTACATAGGTTTGAGTCCTTCTTTAGAGTATTGATTATTTAGGAAAAACTCATTAACAAAGGGTTATTTGAGGAATCTCAACATTATTTACCCACTAAAACATTTATTCCATAGCTAATTTAAAGATGAATAACTAGGGTTTTTGTATTTGATAATCTATGACCTAGATATGAATATACTAGAGTGAAGGAGATAGAATGTAGAAGTATCTAGGTGGTCACATCTTGTTTTAGTAGGTATTATATAATGGACACCTGCATCTAATTTATTTATAAGCATCAGTGCAACCATCCCATGTTGATTCAAGTGTTTATAGTTATAGAGGTATAATTTCTAGAATTAGGTGACTAATCCAAAATTCAAATATAGTCTTCTTTCCTTTTTTTCTAGATCCATATCTATATTATCATTAGAACTAGATAAATATCTTATTTTTATTATCATTATAATATATAACATAGTTGTATTTTCTATTTTTATCATATCTTAGCATTAAAAATTTAGTAAATGTTTATCTAAGTTTCACAATTAATTGGCGTACTTTAGAGATAGTTTACTATCCTTGAGCCCTAGGATATCTATACCCATTAAACCCTATATGACCCAATATATATTAGGGTTAAATATGAATCAAAATAGAGATAGCTAATAATTGATATTGCATAAACATTTATAGCATGATATTCTTAACATGAATGGACACTAGCACCAATCTTCTCCAAAAACTAGACATGCATATCAAAGGTTTTGGTAATTCATGTGGCCCACAAATTGACCAAGTAATATTAGATGTGACATTGGGATGAAAAATGGTGCCAAAAATATTCCAAGTAATGTCTCAATGATTGCATTATAACTTACTCTTGGGTTGACCTTTAATACATATAATGGAGTTTGTCCCATCTACATTGCATCAATATGTCCAATTCATTCATGATGGGACATTATGGATAATGTTTTTCAATGACGATCCCTTCAAAGTTTCTAAAATGATAGTGTGGTAGTGATAATTTTAGAGCCTATGCAAGATAATAAATCAAATACACAAATACTTTCCTATTTTAAAGACTAAACTAAAACCTCAATTAGATCTATTCATCAAAAGAAACAAATCAAACATACTTACAATGTACCCTCTTGCCAACAAACGAAATCACCTTCTCCATTAGTGAAATTTGATTTTATCTCATAATGTGACATGTGGATGCTCAATTCATTCTTCAAGGTAAACGGAATTTCAACAACATATGGATTTAATTTTTTTATTTTTTTATGAATTCATAGGGTGATTCCGATCAAACTTTAATATCTTAATGATGGTGTGTGAGAAACAATGAAGGATGAAACTTAAATTTATATGATTTCAAGTGAGAAGATGGATGGCTGGGATAAATCTAGATTTATTGGATGTGTTAATTTTGTAGGGTTAGATTTGAGTTATCATCCAACTAGAAGAGACATATTCCTCATGTGTTTTAGAAATAAAGGGCAAGTTAGTTGATAGTGTAAAGTTTTCCATTCATGATTCAAGGTAGTTATATGAATAACCATGTTGGTTGAAAGGTTCAATAATGACTCAAAAATTGATTGAAGAAGTTAATGAAGTGGTTGGATGAATCAACACATGGTTGAGAGAAATGTGGAAGATGATTAGCGACTTTAAAATCTATATTTCATTTAGTTTTTAGAAATATGTCTACATTATTAATTAATTGATATGGAATGATTAATTATTTTAAAAAGGGAGGGAAATTTTATTAGTTGACTTTAGGATAAAATTCAAATTTAGGGTGGTGGTTGGATTAGTGTGTCAATATTAAGAAAGGTTAATTATGACACTAAATGTGGTAGAATTTAGGTTTCTACATGTGCCCCTCTTTGAAAATATGTTTTGACTAGACTAAGAAATGCATTTTTAAAGAGGAAAGAAAAATATAGTGGAAACAAATATACAAAGTGGATTCCCTAGGTGGATTAAATGATTATCAATGATGCCCTTTTGAATGGTCATGTAGGGAAAATGGATGAAGATGAGCACTTGAAATGAATGAATGGAATAAATTTATACATAAATTAGGATATTTGATACCATAATAAATGCAAATACCAATCTTGATAAAATGTTTGCATGATTTTTAGGCATATGAAAGTGATTTTTCTTGAGTGGATGGCTTTTAGGGAGCTGATTGGAGAAATAATATTTCTAGAGATAAGATTATGCTTGGATTTAAAACCATGAAAAATCACTACATGTAATTAGATGTGTGAAATATATATCCCATCGATAAGTTGTAGGATGCAAATAAAATAAATAGATTTTCTAATGAGCTGTGATCAAATTTATTGGAGTAATTTTCAAGAAAATAATAAATAAATTGAGTATTATGATTATTTGGTTATATGAGGTGGATTGAAAATGAGGTGATATATCTATGAATTAGGTTAAAAATATTGAGGGATGGAAATTAAAATTATTTTTTATTATTTTTCACCTAGGATTTGCATTGTGCTCTAGATTGTGAGAGGTGAGAGAATAAATATAGACTGTATCAATGGGTGGGTAATGAGTGATAAAGGGTTGGACTAAAATATGAGGTGATGAATGGATAGGAAGAGGTTGATGGTATGGATTATATATTTTAATGAAATAAACCCATGGATGTTATTAACCCACTTGAGATAATGCTTGACATATTGATTGGATTTCATGATGAAATGAGTTTCTTCAACAAACAATATATGAAAGGAGAGAATTAGAAATGATATACCTTAAGATAAGCTACAAAATTTGATGTGCCTAAAGAAATGATATATGTAATAGTGTGGATGTGGGAATGGTATATACCATTGAAAAGTTCTGATATTAGATCTCATTGATTGATTGATTTGAAATAGATGTGATAAAATATGGATGTCATGATATGTTGGTTCTCAATTGATAGTTAGAGGAGATTGAAATGGAAAGATTAAGGAAATGAGTAACTGAATGGTCTTATTTAATTTTAAAATGTGCAAGCATAACCCAATAATTTAACAGACTACATGAATTAATGATGATTGATCACATAACTAGAAAACATGAATTTGATTTATTGATGGTAGATAAAGGTGATTATGAGATGTATGGTAAAGTTAGTTAATTATTATTTAAATTTGTTGATGTATGTTAGGGATGTGATGTTTATTTGGAGATGAGATAATGATGTTTATTGGGTGAATATATATATTTTTAGTCTGTACATAGAGTGTTGAGCATTTTCAATGATGTCAAAGGTGACAAAGCCTTGCTAGCAGTGTCTGATGAGACAAGATGCATTGAGAAAAGTGTAGTCATGAGAACTTGAGAAAAAGAAAGAATATAAAGGAAAATAATGTATTATGGTTGAATTAAATTCAATTTAAATGTCAAAGATGATGTTAAAGGTGTTTAGGTGCATGAAAGAGAGATGTTAAGACTTATGAAGCTTGGTCATGTGGTTTTAGTTTTGATTGAGGTTATGGAAGATTATTGTCATCAAAAATATATTGGTGTATTGATATGAGTGTGTTTTGATATCTTATGTCTACTTTGTTGATTTTTTTTGAGGTCATAACATGGAAGGAACATATCAAGTTTTCAAGTGCATTAGAGGCTTGAGCCCAGTCATGGCATGGTGAAGGTATGAGCTAGTGGCATGATGAGGTGAATAATATTAGGCATGTGAGAGATCATATGGAATTTTTTGAGAATGTTAATAAGGTGTATAAGAATCCATGAGAGTCTTAGGATGAGCTTACAAGGGTAGGACCTCTAGACTAGGTTTGCACCTAGACCACTCCTAGAACCTACCTAGCCTAATGAGGTATGAAGATTAGATTTCAAGAATATTATTAATATGTGAGGATGTATAGAGGAAATATATGTTTTTTAAAGAATCTTCACAAATTTTTAAGCGATAGTTTGAAGGTAATTATAATAAACATTGTTTTGGGCCTTCTCGAGTTCACAAAATGAGGTCTCAAGACTCGAGAGGCACTTTCAGATGTTAGTTGGCATGTTTAACCTCTACATGGGAATGTGATATGTTAAGGACATATTTGTAAGGGTCATATATAATATATCTAGGAATTGTTTTTGGATTTAAGGGGAAATCCTTTATGAATAATCATTAACACCAAAACTTGTGTTAAACCTCCCTAAAATCCTTATAAGGACATGATGTGAAAGATATTTTTTAAAAAGGCCTATAATGGCATAAAATTACTATAAAATGATTTTATCATGTAGTGAAATATCTTAAGTACCTATAAGTGGTGGTGGTTAGTCAAATGAGAGAGAAAATGTGCAGATATAGGCTTATTTATGAAGAATTTATTATAGCAGTCAAAAGTTGCATTGGTCAAGAAAATAAAATGGATGGAATAAGGAGATAGATAGTAATTATAAATTACCATTAAGGTTTATTTATAATTTAAACCTTTATAATGTGATAAATTGGTCTTCCAAGTTAGCTACTCGCTAATAGGCCTAATGAAACAAATAGTGAAAAACCCAGGTAGCAGTGAGAAGATGATTTGGAGTCTATTTTCATGATATAATGATGAAACAAAAGTGAATGAATATGTTTTTAAATAATTTAAATATATTTTAATGATTGGAATAATATTTTGAGGTCATGTGTGTGGAGAAAAAGCTACTCATAAAATGACTAGTCTGGTTCAGATAAGACTATGTAACATGAGGTCAAGAAATTGGTCTACAAGACCAATATTTTTCATTACATCACATGATTTTTAAATTTTAATATATCCTAAGGATATATAATAAACATTTAAATTTATCAAGATTCATGGAAATCATCTACACATGTTTGATAAGTCTAAGTCACCATGACTAGTCTTTGAGTTAAGCTGACAGTTCTAAGTAAGTTACAGAGATGTTTTTGAGCCCTTATCTCCTGATTGGTAGTGTTTAATGAATTTTTTAATTAAATTAAGGTAATTTATATTATATATATGCATTTTATTTATCATTTTTGAGTGGCTTAATTATTTTTTAGATTTAATATTGAAAGACAAACTTTTTAGTGTACACAAGTCTAATAGGACTGAGTACTATTGAGGGGTTTCATGAAGTGGTTTGACCTAAAAGGTGTTATGGAGAATATAGGATGTTAGATAGGTTATTTTTTGGTGTTTTATGAAATTATTGTGCTATTCATATAGTTTTAATAATTTCCAAGGGATCAAATCCTAATGTGTTGATAAGAAGGCCTAATGCAATTAGGTCTCCATGAGACCTAAATGTGAAATGAGGTCTAATAAAGTTATGATAGATCAAAAAGGAATCAAAGATAATTTTAATCATATTTATGAGATGTTATAATACCTATTATATGGATTACCTAAGAGGTTAATGGTGTGTGTCTAACTAATTGGTATATGAATAAGAGATGAGTATGTATTCAAGGCTTTTTAAACATATTTAAATAAGCTTAGATGAAGCAAATGGATTCATAAATCAATGAGCCTAAGGAGTTTTATTAACATGTTGTAAAATCTAAGGAGAGAGAAAAGAACCATTTTATGAATATCATATAGGTTTTAATAATTTGAAGATCAAGGTCAAATGACTTATTCTATCTTGAAGAGGGCTAGTTGAGTGAAGAAGCCTAGAGGCAGTTTTGAGAGAGATCAAGTACAATAAAGTTGAGAGAGTATCATTAATTATTGAGAGACTATCAAATTTTTATAAGAGATGTGTTACTAATGTATGATATTGGATTGATCAGACATATATTTGAGTGGAATATTAGAAGAAATAAGGTTAATTATCTAAGTTGGTGCTTGGCTAAAGAGGGAGTTGAAGCTTCCTTGTGGGTTAGTGCTTGCGTAATTATTCTTGATCGAGTTAGTGTCTGTTCAAGAGAGAATTGGAGCTAAATTAAATGTTGGTGCTTGCATAAGTGTCATATGACTTATTTGGTGCTTAGTCATATGAGGTTATAGCCTCCTAGGAAGTGGGTGCTTTCTAAAGTCAAGTAGGTACTTGATAAATCTAGGGTTGGTGATCCATGTTTTATTGATGCTCAATTAAATTTGATACATTATATTATATGATTGTTTATCAAATATTTTTTTAGTGGGTTTAATCCCAAATGAGGGTTTCCAAAATATGTGATGTGTTATATTGTTTCATGTTCATGTGATTGATTATTAATGCATTAATTCATCATTGTGTTACTTTCATAGTTCATAGATGAGTAGATGTAATTGAATGTTTTTTTTGAAGATTGATTCACCCCCTCTCAATCATTATGATTCCAATAATTAATATCAGATCTTGGTTCTTTGAATTAGGCCTAATAGCTTGAAGGTTATCCCAAGAACAAAAAAATCTTTAGTGATCAAGAAAAAGGAGACAACATGTATTATGAAGAAGTCTAATATGACAATGAAGAAGGAGAAGATGAAGTAGACCTTGAATCTAAGCTCATAAGTGCCCTATATGATTTGAAGAATAAAAATAAGAGGAATAATTAATTGATCGCTATGTTCAAGGATATTAAGGAGTAGACATGTAACTTGAAGATTGACATGGTCAAAGAAACCAAAAAGGATGAGAAGACAATGAAGGATCTTAAGAATCAATTAGAAGGTGTCAATACAAAGTTTAGATCAAAATAAGTTGAGTATGATCAATTAAAGATAGAGATTGATTCCTTCAATTATGATCAATATCATATCATAGATGAGATGATAAAGTATTATAAATAGAATGAGAATTCAAAATAATTCAAGATTGCTAACATGAAGAGACCATTGAATCATCCCAATGTAGTGAGGTATTCCAAATATATGAATGGTTATTATTTTTATTGCCATATCTTTGGTCATAGAGAAAGTGATTCTAGAATGGTCTCAAGGGATGAGTTATCATGGAACCATGGGAGAAGGAGTGAGCAGTTAAGAAGAATCATCATATTGAGACTAAGAGTCAAGATGGATTATTTGCTAAGGAGTAGAATATTAAAGATGAATATGTGCTAGCTCAGACTACATTTCACATTCAAAATGAAGGCATGAAATGGTATATATGTAGTGGTTTATAAATCCATATGGTAGGAGACAAAATTAATTTCATCTCATTGAAGAATAATTATACAGAAACAATGAGATTTGGAGATAACATAGCTGTCAATGTAGTTGACAAGGGTATCTTGAGTTTGGACAATGGAAAAACCAAGATAGAAAATGTGTTTTATAGTTTTGAAACATAACATAATTAGTGTAAGCTAAATTTTAAACCAAGGACACACACAAACCTTTCACAAAAAAGGACATGATATAAGGAGAGCCAAATTAGGAAGCCTAATTGTTAATGCTAAGAAAATTGAGAATAATCTATGTCTTAAATGAGATCAAGAAAGAGAGATGATTTATGAGAAATATGGATGAATGTTGGATATGTCATAGAATATTGTTTCACTTGAACTTTTACAATATGGTCAATATAAACACCAAAATATTTATGAATAACATGCCTATGATCACCAAACTAACAAACACATTTTGCAAGGCCTATCAACATGGTAAGCAGAATAGAATAAGGTTCAAGTCTAAAGAGTACTATAATTTAAGACTTTTTGAGTTAATACACACTAATATCTATGGGATTACATAATTCAAAGCATTCAAGGAGATATCTACTTCATGTTACTCATAAATGACTACACAAGAATGACTTGGGTAGCATTCTTGAAAGAAAAGTCAGAAGCTCTTGACAAGTTAAAGGCATTCAAGTATCTTGTTGAGAATGAGAAGAATGGGAATATAAAGTGCCTAAGATATGATAGAGGAGGATATTTTTGGTCTACTGAGTTTTATGACTTCTATGATGTCCATGGGATAAGGAGACAATTCTCAGTAGCTAGGACACCCCAGCAGAAAGGGGTAGTAGAAAGAAAGAATATGATAGTTCAAGAGATGGAAAAAACTATGCTAAATGAGTCTGTATTATTTTATGGCTATTGGAAAGATGAATTTAACACTCTAGCATATATTTTTAATATAGGATAGATAAGGACTAATGACAACAAAACCCATTATGAACTATGAAAAGGTAGACCTACTAATGTGGAAAACTTTAGAGTGTTTGGGAACAAATGTTTCATCAAAATAGATGAGGAAGACTTAGGTAAGTTTAATTATAGGTATGATGAAGGAATATTATTTGGATACTCATAAATGATTTAAACCTCTAGATACTATAATAATAGGTTGCATAAGATAGTGTAAAGCACTAATGTGAAGATTAATAAAATAAGGAAATCATGCTCACAATCAAATGATACATCATAGAATCTGGATTTCAAAAATGAAGAGGAAACAATACAAGTTTATGAGGAAGAATAAGAATTTGAGGAAAGACAAGACTCAAAATGCCCCTAAATATAGATTCAAGGAGATCATCTTGAATCATAGATAATTGGTAATAAGGATGTATACATGCAAACAAGAAGAAGACTGTTAAATAACATAAATCAAGAGAATATTGCTCTATTGTCTAAGATTAACCCAAAAAACCTTGTATAAGAAATAAAAGATAAGTTATGGATCAAAATTAAACCTTTTAAAATTTCAAGTAAACTCAATGAGGATTCCATAAATGTCAATTTTATGCATGGAATTGTACGGATGAGGGAATAAATCATGTTTTTTATGGAAAAATGCATGTAAAATAAAGTATTTGACATTTCAATGAAAATATAATCAATAGAGATAAAATAATAAGAATATTTATTCATCATAAAATTTTAATTTTATTATGAATAGTCTCATAATTGTCCCAACTAGCACAATCAAAATGACCAATCTACAGGAAAATGGAGCAAAATACACCTAGTCAACCCTATTGACTGAATGGTGAGTGTTTTCTCATCAAAATAAAATATCTTCTAATAATTTTTTTTAATTATATTTAATTATTTTTTCATGTTTTATGGCATCTTTTTTCAGATTTAATGGATTCCAAATGTAATAACATAGGCTATTAGGCCTAATTGTCCTAATAGGCATAATTGGTCAATCAAGCAAGTAAAGATTGGCATTGAAAATATATCAAATAAATTAATTTTGTAGTTACCACATTGCATATATGTATTTTAAATGGATATATCATTATAATTCAATTCTAAAGTTCCAATTCATGAAAGTTGAGCTCAAGTTGAGTTAACTAGTCCTCAAGGGTCAAATCTCTTTGGTTGACTAGTTTGACTAGTTTCATGCATCTCCCATGATTTTCATGCAAGAGAAGGAAGTTAAAGAAATTAAAATCACTTTTATAAAGGATTTATCTTCCAATTTATGGAATTATTATCATGTAAGTAAGTTTGACAAGTCAACATGGGCCCACCACTTCTTAATTTTATGCCAAAAATGAAGAACATATAATTTTTGAGGACTTGGAAGATTTTAAAGCCTTTAATTAATATTGTAAAAGGGATTTTAATATTAATTTAACTCAAAGAAGACCAAAAATTATCCTTTCCATGCCAATTTGGTTTATTTTAAGATTTTAGACATATTTATTAGCTTTTTTAAATCATGTTTTTATAATTCTTGAAGTAGAGCAAAAATTGTAATTGACACCATTTATCAAATAAAGAAGGTTTTTTATATATGATTTTTGGAACATAATAGAGTGTAATTTGAATTTGTACCAAAATAAAATTATAATCTACTTTCCCTTTTTTAGGTCCTTTCCACACCTACTGTGAAAATCTCATCCTCTACAGGTCATTTGAAGAGCTAAGATTTGAATTTGCTTTGAAAAATTCTTCCAAGCCTTCTTGTGAAGCACTAATGTTCAAGATTGAATGAAGAGTTTTATTTTAGATTCATATGTGTGTATTAATCATTTTTAAAAATATTTCAAATAATATCAATCATTCAGGTGCATCACCCCATTTAGACAGGATTTCCCATTTTAGTTGCTTTCTCTCTTTTCATCCCAAAATGTCAAAATACTTTAGTTTTAAAGATAAATATTAAAGGAACCAACCCTCTTTAGAGGTTCTTCTCAATACAGAGTCACCCACACTCTAAGAAGTTCCAAGTTTTTCAATTGGAGAGAGGGTGTGTTTTCCACATCTTCAAACAAGGTGCTCTTTAGAGTGATAATAGTCTCTAGCACACTCGGTGGGACCTTCATTCTAGACACTTGTTTTTTGGAGGCATTTAAAAGAAGATCAGTGCCACTTTAAGCTATATAAAGCTAGTTATGAACATCATGTATCATTTGAATATTTATTACTTTCAACATTTGGCTTACTAATGGTCTCTAATGGCTTATTTCAGTATGGATCCATCTAATCTTTACTATGATCAATATAACATGCCCTATCATGAGCTATCTTACTCATCTAGCCAACATAGTCGTGCACACTTTATAGCTACCCAATCCATAGCAGCACTTAAAAAAACTTTAATGAGCCTTTAAAAACATGCACTAGAGCTATACTCATAGATCTATTATGGCCAAGATACCCCTACTCACCTAATCTATTATGTGAGAGATTTTTTGTAGCAAATAAAAGAGAAATGAACACCTATTGAGAGAACCAATTGGAACCATCTCACTGATGAGATGATGGATGTAGGTTGTTACATTCAAAGTATTGAGGAAAAAATAAAAGGTCTCAAAGAATAATGAAGACAACCTCACTCTCCTTTTATGCCATCCATTCCTTCTCAAGAGAGCATTCTAAGAGCCCCTTTGAGTCTGCCAATTTCTTCATATGTTTCTCAGACCTTCCCTTCTTGGAGCTCTATCCAAGAGAACTATCAAAAAAAGGATATTATTATGGCACAACCTGCTATTGAGATCAGTAACCACTTTAAAGAGAATATATTCTAGGAGAATATTGATAAATAGATGAGAGAGTTGGAGCTGAAGACAAGGAAATATGAGGAGAACCAAAATCAAAAGGTCAAAAAAGAGCCTTTATCTTTCCCATTTTGGAACCAAATCATGGAGTTAAGCAAGAAAGAGGAACAATCAAACATCATTCATGATGTTGAATTCAAACAAGAGATAATTTGGCCTTCATCCCTTCATCCTCATAAGAATAAATCTTTTCCTTCATGGAAATTCATTCAAGAAAAAGTATAGAGAGATGAGGTGAAGGTGATCCAAGAAGAGCAACCTCATGATAAAAATCAGGTATTTATGGTTACTTCTATATCTATTTAGCATCTTATTGAATACTTTTAGGGGTTTACCATGCCACTCTTGGAGTAAGAACCTCTTATTTTTGAGGCAACTGAAGAATATGTAGATAATGAGATAGAGAATGATGATAATTCTAGTGATCAAGAAGAAAAAATCATAGTTGGGAGACCACTTGGCAAGGATAAAAATGATTTAGTTTTCTATGATGAACAAGAAGATGACTTGCAAGAGGATTCTTAATAGTTTTTAGTAGTTGAGATAGATGAAGTACAAATAAATATTTCTTCAAAAGGCATCCATGAAGACAACTCACATAGAGCCATTAATGAGATGGATAATATTCATAATAAAGATGAGTCAAGTGCAACAGATCAAGAAATTTCATTTGACCTCATCCAAAAGGTATAAATATGTAATAAACATGTTTAAAATGGTCAAAATATTGATGAATTTCATATCTTTTTCATTGATCATGATGAATAAGACTTTTGAGATGAATTGGAGAGTTTTTGTGCAAAATTTGATGGTCCATCTCCACCCCAAGTGGAGATTGATGAATGTATTTTAAAGAGTACTACTAAAGTTTATCAAGAAGAAATTAAAGTCATAATACAACCATGTTTGGATGCTTATCAAGGATATAAATAATTTGAAAAAGTACCACTTCAAATGGAGTCAAATGAAGACATAAATCTAGGTATACTAGTTGAATTGCCAATATAATCATTAAATGAGAATGTGTCAAATCATGATCAACCTATGATTGAGGAAGAGATAACACTTTTTCAACCTATGAATGAGGTAGAGATATCACTTTTGATTAAAAAAAGGATAATATGGAAGGAATATGATTGGATATTAGATCCATATCTTCAATCCATGCACCTAAGAATGTAATTTGGAGGCCTAGCTGCATCATCTAGAACACATGAACATATAAGTGCTCCCATTTGCAGAAGAGGGTTATCAAAAAGAAACAATCATGTTTCAAAGTTCCATGGTGCATCAAATAGCTTTCCATTTGATCCAAGAGGGCCAAAAAATTAGAGGTTAGTTTGTACATAATATAATTCTTATTTTTTATTTCTTCTAAGTGCATATCCACACATGCTTTCATTTGTTGTTTTTTCCCTTTTTGATTGTTGTTGTCCATTCCTCTAAGTACACATGTGAACATGTTTGTTGTTGTTTGTGTCTTTGCCCACAAAAAAGTTCCTATTTTAGTGTATATCCAATTTTTTCATAGTCAAAGTTTTTGATTTTATTGACCAGCAAGCTGGTTAACCCCCAAAAGTCACCAAAATTGTTAGTAATTTGACATGTTAAGGTTAAATTACTACCCTTATCATTTAAAACTTTCTTAAATCTCACCAACGTCCCTTTGCAATATTTTAAGCTAATCAATTATGGTATAAAATCACTATTTTTGGTAAAAAAATGTCAAAAATGGACTTTACATGGGTCATTGTCAAGCTCAAATATGCAAATAGTCCATGCATAGGGGGTCAATTTTGAAGGAAATTGAGGTTTCTAAGAGGTAAAACTGGTTTTAGGACCTCAAATTTTGTACACAAATTCAAAATGACTTAGTAAAACTTTAAAAAAAAATTCATGTCCATTGGATGAGTGGAGATACTATTTTGTAATAGTCCTCAGCATGTTCATTGGAGATTGCCATTGGAGCAGACATTGTTCCAAAGTGCTACAAAAGCTTCTAAGTCCTATTAAAAGTCTAAAAATAATGGGATGATGTTTTTAAATCATAATAATACCTTTAAATAGAATCATAACTCAAAATTTTAAGCAAACCATGCTCATACAAGCTTTTGCAAGCAAACAAACATAAAGGCCAAAAAGGGTTTTTTTTTGTATTTTCAAGAAAAATGTGATTTTAGAGTGTTTTGATAGCATTTCACAGACACCATAATTATTTTTTTAGGAATTTGGAAGTATGTGAAGATTTATTTTCATTTTAGTGACTTTTTCATTTTTTGTAATTCTAGACACCCTTTCAAGCCTCCTGTTTAGATGCTCATATCTTTCACCACATGTGTATTTTGTCCTAATTATATTAATATGTTTTTATTATAAATATTTAATTATAATTAATAAAAAATTAAACCATTTTTGGATATTTTCTTTATGAACAATCATTGAGAGCATAGGCAGTTGAGAATGCAGTCAAAACCCCATAGACATATTTCTCCATGTGATAACTTTTCATATCTTTTGTATGGTAACCCAATATTTTTAGGGATGTTAATGGGGGTAAGTGTGATAAAAATATATTATAAGAGTTTTATATTTTATGTTTTTTACTTCATTAACCATCATTTTGAAGATACAGCTTCAAAGCCCTCCTAAACCCTCAAAAAACTAGTTTTGTAAAAAGTTGATTTTATTGTTATAAAATCATATTAGATAAAATTTTAAACTTTTAAAATGTAAATTAAAATCATATATTATTTCAAAAAATTTAATTTTATGCATGGAATTATACGGATGAGGGATTAAATCATGTTTTTTATGAAAAATGTATGTAAAATGAAGTACCTAACACTTCAATGAAATATAATAAATTAAGATCAAATCCTAATACTTTTTATTAATCATAAAATTTTAATTTTGTCATAAATAATCTCATAAATGTCCCAACTAGCTCAACCAAAATAGCCAGTCTATAGGAAAATAGAGCAAAATAGGTCTAGTCAACTCTGTTGACTGAATGATGAGTGTTTTCTCATCAAAATCAAATATATTGTGATAAAATAAGTTTTTATAGGTATATTTAATTTTTTTTTTATTGTAATGGAGTATTTTTTAGGTTTAATTTAGTCCAAATTCAATAAGATAGGATATTATGGGTAATTGTCCTAATAGGCTTAATTGGTCAATCAAGTAAGTAAAGAATGGTGTTGAAAATATATCAAATGAATTAATTTTGTTGTTACCATGTACCATCCATATATATATATATATATATATATATATATATATATATAAAATCCACAAGTTCCAATTCATGCAATTTGAACTCAATTTGAGTTAACTAGTCCTTAAGGGTCAAATCTCTTTAGTTGACTAGTTTGACTAGTTTCATGCATCTCCCATGATTTTCATGCAAGATAAGGAAATTCAAGAACTTAAAATCACTTTTAATATGTATTTATATTCCAATTTATGGCATTATTATCATGAAATTAAGGCTGACAAGTCAATGTGGGCCTATCACTTCTCAATTCTATGCCAAAAATGAAGAACATGTAATTTTTGAAGACTTGAAAGATTTTAAAGCCTTTAATTAATATTGTAAATTATTTTAGTCTTGATTTAACTCAAATAATACTAATACTTATATTTTCCATGGCAATTTGTTTTATGTTAAGCTTTTATAAATATTTATTGGTTTTTTAAGCCATTTTTTCATAATTCTTGAAGCAAAAAGCAAAAATTGTAATTGAAACCATTTGTCAAATAAAGAAGATTTTTTGCATATGTTTTTTGGATCAAAATAGAGTGTAATTTGAATATGTACCATCATATAAGTGACATCTAATTTATATTTTTTAGGTCCTTTTCACATCTACTATGAAAATCTCATCCTCTATGGGTCATTTGAAGAGCTAGGATTTGAATTTGGTTTGCAAACTTCTTTCAGGCCTTCTTTTGAAACAATGATGTTTAGGATTGAATAAAGAATTTTATTTTAGATTCATATGTGTCTTACTCAAATTTATAAAGCTTTCATATAATATTAATCATTCAGGTGCATCAACCCATTTAGACGATATTTCTCATTTCATTTTCTTTCTCCCTTTTAATGTAAAAAAAATAAAATAATTTAGTTTTTAAAGATAAATATTATGGAATCCAAACCTCTCTGGAGGTTCCTCTTAATATAAGTCACCCACACTTTGATAAGTTCAAATTATATTAGTTGGAGAGAGGGTGTGTTTTACACATATTCAAACAGGGTGCTCTTTAGAGTGATAACAATATCCAAGGAGCAAGAAGTTTAATTTGATAACCTATACAAATGTATACTAGGTAGGAAGTCTAGTTTATAGGAAGAGTACTAGTGGAAGAGCTTTCTTCTTATGTGGGTGCCTAGTTTCATGGATAAATAAGAACAAACTATCATAAGCATTATCCACTTGTAAATTAGAGTACATTGCATCAACTTCATGTTATACTCAGGTCCTATGGATGAGACAAACTTAAAAAGAATACAAGGTAGAGTATGATGGCCCTAGCCCTATCTATTGTGACAATACAAGCACTATAAGAATCTCAAAGAACCATATCATGTTCTCAAAGACTAATAAAATTCCCATCAGGTATCATTTTCTAAGGGATCAGATAAGGTAATAAGGTGTCAGACTTGAATGTGTTTCTACATAAGATTAGATTGTCGACATTTTGACCAAACCACTTCCAAAGGTAACATTTAAACACCTAATATAGGAATTGGGTGTAATTACTTCCCCTAACAATCATTGAGGAATCCAAGTACTTAGGGGATCTAATTAGGTGATTAATATGTTCCAAGATAAGGTGAGTAGTGCTAAGAAGGTATGAATGGAGATATGGGGAACATGTTTTTAGTATGACTCATAAACTCATAGTCATGTGTGTTGAGTTTTTTGGTTACAAGGAGTATGATCTAAGAATTTGTAGGCATATCTTTATCTTTTACATCAAAGGGAGAGAAATTTAAGAATGAGGTAGAATTTGTTTATTGAGAGAAGGTTCTAAGAGTGGTTTTCATCAAAGATAAAGGGTAAGATTTTTTAGCATTGTCATTGATGTCAAAGGTGCATCTTGTGAAGGATAATGTCAATGGTGACTAAGCCTAGTTGGCAGTGTGTGATGAGACAAAATGCATAGAAAAAAGTGTAGTCATGAGAATTTTAAGGTAAGAGAGAATTTTAAGGCAACCAATGTATTATGGCTGCGTCAAATTCAAGGTTTATGTCACATATAATGTCAAAAGTGTTTAGGTGCATGAAATAGAGATGCTACAACATATGAAGCTTGGTCATGAGGTTTTAGGTTTACATGGGGCTGTGAAAGATCGTTGTCATGAGCAAAAGACTAGTGTAGTGATATGAGTGTGTTTTGATATCTTATTTATATTTATTTTATGTTTTATTTAGGTCATAACATGGAAGGAATAGGTCAAGGTGTCAAGTGCATTAGAAGTTTACACCCAGTTATGGCATGGTGAAGGTATGAGCTAGTGACATGATGAGATGAGTAAACTCATGCATGTGAGAGATTTTATGGAATTGTATGATCATTTGAGTAAGGTGTAGAAGCATCCATGAGAGTCTCAAGATGAGCCTATAGGGGTAGGAACTTTAGACCAAGTTTGTACTTAGACATCTCGTATACCTTACTTGGCCTAATGAGGAATGAAGATTAGATTTCAAGTAAATTATGAATATGTGAGCACATATATAGGTAATATATTTATTTTTAATAATGTTAACAAATTTTGAGGCCATGGTTTGAAGGTAATTTCAAGAAAGAATATTTTAGGCCTTCTCGAGTTCATAGAATGAGGTCTCAAGACTTGAGAGGCACTTTCAAACAGTCATTGTCCTGTGTAACCTCTACATGGGAAGATAAGATATTAAGGATATATGGGGAAGTTTCCTAGATAATATCTCTAGGAATTGGTTTTATATTTAAGGGGGGTGTCCTTTATGAACAATCGCTAACACCAAAACCTATGTTAAACCTCCTTAAAACCCTAATAAGGCCCTGATGGGAAATATCTTGCTAAAAATATTGTATAAGGGTCTCAAATGACTAGATAAACTATTTTATCATGTATAAAACTATCCCAAGTACATGTATGTGGTGGTGGTTAGTTAGATGAGAGATAAAATATGTAGATACAAGCTTATTTATGAAGAATTTTTTGTAGTAGTCAAAATTTGCATTGGTAAAGAAAATAAAATGGATGGAATAAGGAGATAAATACTCATAATACATGACTATTAAGGTTTATTTATAGTATCCACCCATATAATGTGTTAAATTGGTCTTTGAAGTTAGCCAATTGCTAACAGTCTTAATGAAGCAAATATTAAAAAACTCAAGCAATGGTGAGAAGATGAATTGGAATGTGTTTTAATGATATAATGATGAAAAAAGTGCATGTATATTTTTTTAAATAATTTTAATACATTTTTATTTTTGGAATAAGCTTTAGAGTTCATGTGTGTGGTGAAAAAGTTACTCATAAAATGACTAGTTTGGTTTAGATAAGAATGTGAAAAATGAGGTCAAGAAAGTGGTCTACAAGACTAATATTTGTCATTAGATCATATGAGTTTTAAATTTTAATATGTCCTAAGGATATATAATAACCATTATCATGCATCAATAATCACATAAAGTGTCGACAAAGGTGTCGGAAGTCTAAGTCACCATGACTAATCTTTGAGGTAAACTAGTAGTTTTAAGTGAGTAAGCTGCAAAGATGTTCTTGATCCCTTAGCTCCTAAGTGGTAATGTTTAATGAATTTTATAATGACCCTAAGTCATTTATATTTTTTATATGTATTTTATTTATCCTTTTTGAGTGGCTTAATTATGTTTGATCTTTAGTATTGAAAGTCATACTATTTGGTATACACAAGCCTAATAGGACTAAGTACCATTGAGGGGTTTCATGAAGTGGTTTGAATTAAAAGGTATTATGGAGAGAATAGGATGATGGATAAGGTATTTTTTGATGTTTTATAAAAAAAATTGTTCCATTTATATAGGTTTAATACTTTCCAAGGTGTCAAATGGTAATATGTTGATAAGAAGGCCTAATGTAATTAGGCCTTCATGAGACCTGAAAGTGAAATGAGGTCTAATAGAGCTATGAAAGACAAAAAAGGGACTCAAAGATCATTTGAATCATGTTTATGATATGTCCTAATATTATTTTATGGATAACCTAAGAGGTTAATGGTGTGTGTATGACCAAATGGTTTATGAATAAGAGATGAGTATATATACAAGGATTTTATGCCTATTTGAATAATCGTAGAGGAAGTTGATGAGAATTCCATATAGCTCATTATATATATATAAAAATATACATAAGTGTATCCTTTTGGTTATATATTTCATTACATTTAATATTTAAGGTCTTATCTAAGTAGGAAATGAATGCAATTTATCTTTTGTTGTATGTGATACATTGTTGATTCTTTATATTGTTATTATGTCTAACTTGGATGAAATGAACATAGTTTTGTGTACAAAAATACATCCCTATGGAAATATCATTTTGAGAATAAATCAAACATTTTTGGAAACTCTTTTTGGCTATAGTTTTGAGGATTCAGAGAATGATATCTAAAGATTTGATGCTCTAAAGACACTCTGAAAATGCTCCCAAGGTACTCTAAAGATGCTTCAAAGGAACTTTGAATACTTGTATAGAATGCTCCAAAGATGCCCAAGCATGATCTAAAGATGTATAGATGGATCCTATAGATCAAGATGATGATTATAAAGATATCTATTATATATAAATAGACTTTCCACATGTAGATATCTTATTTTAGACATTACTATTCATAGTAATGGTCTAAAATGATCTTGATATATTTGTACTTCTATTTTGTAAAATTGGATAAATATCTTCAAATATATGCTATTTATTTTCCATCTATTATTAGTTGAGTTAGTTCCAACACCTTCCTTCCTATAAGTGTGGAATATGATTCTTAGATCATCTATATTTTGAATAAATAGATTTGACCATTTAGATCACTAGATTTTGTATTTTGTGAATAGATGTTGAGATATGATTTAAATACATGTCTCTTTGTCTTACAAGAGGGAGTAAGAAATTTGTTAAAATTATTTAATCAATCAAAAATCAAAAAAATAATTATAGTGTAGTTTCTCATATATGTATATGTTCCTTTAATAATGAGATAAGTTTAGCATTCCTTTTCATTACTCGATAAGCGTGTTCCTATTCTAAAGAAGGAGCAAGGGCCCACTTGTCTCTAAAGATCAAGACAAATCAATAATTTTTAGTTTATATTTTAGAAGTATTTCTTTAATTTTGGTATAATTCATTTACTGAAAGTGTAATTTCCTTTTAAACACAAGAGTGATTTCTATTAAATGTAAGTGTGAATTTCCTTTTCACCATAAGTGTGATTTCCTTTTCAAAATCAAAGCATGAATTTCCTTTAATTTAAGTGTGTTTCCATTACATGCAAAAGTTGTTTCAATTCAATTCAATTGAGTTTTCCTTATGAAAGAGTATGTCTTTCAATTACACAGAATAAAATTTTGTTAACCTATATCCTTATTTAGAATTTATCAAGAATAATCTAAGTGATAATAGACAGTATCCTCACATTCTAGAATATCACACTATTCTACCTAGTTGGGCAAGTCAAGTGAGGACACCATAATTTTTTATGCTAGATGTTTAAGTTATGGATGTTGATAGTGTGAATGTTATAGGAGGTATTCAGTTAGAAAACCTCATATATTTACTTTTCTAAAGAATAGACTTAGAATATTATTTACTACTCTTAGGATTTAGACATCACATCAGAAACAACCCCTCCCCACAATAATGAACTATAAAATCCAATATCTAATGGTCTCATTGCATATAGCCTTGGATACTAGCCTTGGTATAAAATGACACCAATCCATTGATTGGTTAAATGAGAGGTATAAGAACAACCTATCATTCTTGGCATCATTACTAGGGACATTCATCAATAAGTGTTAGTGATATTTTAAATTAAATTTATACATGGAAATTAAAAAATATTCATAAAAATTAAGAACACAAAAATAATCTAGGAATATTTAGATTTATGAACTGCCCAAGAGATTCTCAAGGATAGTTTCTCTATAAGGGATCCCAAATAAATAAAGTAGAAAGGATCTAATCCTTGCTAGAAAGATTAAGAAGTAAAATAAAGGAAATTGAAATCCGTATACAAACTTTTTATGATTCCTCCCTTAAACAAGGTTCATTCTCACAAACAGATCCTACAAGAAGAATCTTATTCAAAACATTTTATCCTATAGGGAGAATTGATCCTAAAAATCTCATTTATAGAATAGTCCAATTTGATCCACAAGCTCTACAAGAAGAATATTTTATCTCCAATGAAGATTATCCTCTTGAGATAGACCATGAGCACCCAAGAAAAAAATTTAGATTGGATTGATAATGAAATTTGGGAAGAAAATATGGGAGATAAACATGCACATATATAAAACCCTAATCAATAGCCTCAATAGGACATTATTGTTTTTCATTTTCAATCAGTTTAGGTCTTGATGATAGAACTTCCATGAAAAACATTTCACCATCCATTTTACCTACTTTTAGAGGTAAATCCTTAGATGATCCATATCATTTCCTCTTAGAATTATAGGTTTTCTTCCAAACATATTATTATGTCACATATAATCAAAAGTTGAATCTATTCCCATATACACTCAAGTATGCAACTATGAGATGGTTCATGGGTCTTGAGGTTAATTATATCACCAATTTGGATGAAATTGAAATTATATTTTGGGACAAATATTAGGATTATTGTAGAGCTATAGAACATAAGGAAGACTTTATCAAGATCAAACAAAATGAATATGAAACCTTATAAGATTACCTTAATAGGTTTATATTTTCCCATAAATGAAATGGTTACCAAGTCATTGAGGGGGTCATCAAAATAGTATTTCTTAAAAGGTTAGATGATGATGCACATGATGCTTTGAACCTAATGGGAAAGGGTGACATTGATAAGTTAACTTTCATCAAATTTCAGCAATATGTACTAACTACTCCAGGAGAAGACCTAGCATAAGGAAATAAGGGTTAGGAAAATAAATTGAAGTTGGACAATTAAAGGAAGAGTTTACTAATTTAAAAATAGATATTATATTATAATTATTATCTACCTTAGATGGCCACAAAACAAAATCCAATGATACCAACACTGACCAGTTGTCAATATATTATTTTAAATGCGTATTCAAACATCTAATAAAAGATTTCCCTTTAGACAAAATATAGGTATGTGGTATTTTTAACCTAGAACATGACACCAATAATTTCAAATACCTACCTACCATAAGAAACTAAGTAAAATAAGTAGTACATATAGTTGAGGAAGTGGACTTTATCCAAAGATTAAGAAATTAGTATTGTCATCCTCAAAATCAATTTGGTCCAAGATTTCCTTCTAATCCATGAATGACACCATGGGATGGACAAGTCACAACACTAATGTGTGGAAAACCATAACCATAACCATGGGGTCCTTAAGAATAGATGCCATAAATGTGGGGAATGTATTAAAACCCTTCACAACCCTAGGCACACCAACAAAACCAATAGCCACATTCGATACAGTAGTCATAAGCTCAATTGTCAAATCAACAATATCAAAATAAGTAAGGTTTCTTCCACATTAGGCCTTGATTCCCTCACAACCTTAGATGCCACTAATTTAGTAGTAGGTTAACCAACCATAATTACCTATCCCACTAGTGGAAAATCAAAAGAATAGGAAAAATACTCTTATTTATGGTGCTGATCAAGATAGTAATATTGTAAGTATTTTAGCTAAGTGTAATAATGTTCAACTCAAATCAAGAAAGGTAGTAAGAGATTCACTGTTACCATAACCAAAATTATTAATGATGAAAATAAACTTGAACCACTTGTAGTCTAAGAACTAAATGAATAAAATGTATAAGCCAACCATACCAACCATAATTCAAGATCCCCCTACTGTTCTATTTCCTAAAAAAAATTAAGGAAGATAAACCTAGGGAAGATTGTGAATTGATGCATGAATTAAAATAAATGAAGATATAAATTCTACTATTAATAGACGTTAAAGATATTCCTAAGTTGAATCAAATCATTAAAGAATTATGCATCATAGTACCAGAAAGGAAGAAATAATATTCTAAGACAATTTAGGTAACAGACAAAATTATTGATTTACCACCAAGAAACATACTTGTTCCTAAATATGGATACCTAGGAGTCCTATGATGACTGTCATAATTGGAAACAAGTATATTCCAAATGTGCTTGTCAATATAGGTGACACCATCAACATAACAACTGTTAGCTTAGTAGAGTTTATATCTCTTATAGGGCTTCAACCTACCACTAAAATCTTGTAAATGGAAGAACAATCCATTTATACCTTAAAAAAACCACAGAGAATATATCAGTCACCATAGAATCCTAGGAATACCCTATTGATTTCATCATCCTTCAACCTAAACCAAAGAGGTTAAGATAGCTAATCATTCCTGGTAAACCTTGGTTAGCTATAGTTGTAGCATAAATTGACTATAAATCTAGAAAAATGACCATTTATAATTGAATTCATGTTAAATAGATATCTCTCTATCTATTTTCTTGACCTTCAATGGTATTTCTAAACAAATATGGGTGGATCATCTTGAATAAAACTAGACAAGTGTGTCTTCCTTATCCATAGTTACTATTAAAGAACATGTCAAGAGTTTGAGAAATAAATAATAGAATATTTAGACCAAGAAATTTTAACTCTGAAGTTGAAAATTTTTGATCCAAAATTTGATAGTTTTCTCTGAAGTCTGAAAGTGTAGCTTTGAAGATCAGAAGCCTAGCTCTGAAGATTGATAGCTTAGCTTTGAAGACTAGTAGTTTAGCTCTAAAAATTAGTAGTTTAGCTCTAAAGATTGATAACTATGCTCTAAATATGAAAAATCATGAATTGGAATAATCCAAATCCATTATTTAACATCAAGATAATTCTATAAGATCACCAAACATGTTATCTAATCCACAAGACATTCAACAAGCCATAATTGACTAGGCTCAAAATGTGCAGAATTCAATTTTACATGATTTTTATTATTCATTGACCAATATTATTTACACAAGTGAAACCTTTTATAAGGATGTATCCACACTTAAAATTTTAATACCACACACATGTCCATTAAATTCTTTAATTAGTGAACATAAATAGCTAAATTCCATTATTCTAGGCACTAAATAGATTGCAATTCAACCTGGTAAACTATTGAATATAAATAATTGGTTAAATGACAAACAAGATTTATTTATTTATTTATTAGTACAATATACAAAATATTTAGTTTAGGATTACAATAATATGAAATGATTACATCCGAGTGTCTTTACACATCACATCTACACTGAAAATGTTCGATCAATCTAATAACCATAAAGGAGGATTAACTTATCCTTGAAAGAAATTGTTATGAAGCAAATAGAAAATTTACTAAAAGTTGTTTTTATTTATCCCATATCTGATAGCCAATGGGTTTTACCTCTAGTCTTTATGCCTAAAAATAATGTAAAATGGAGAGCTTGTGTAAACTTTAGAGAACTGAATAAATCCATTATGAGAGACTACTTTCTTTGCCTTTTATTGATAAAGTTTTGGATAATTTGGTAGGAAAAAAATATTTTTATTTCTTAGATGTATTCAGTTGATACAATTAAATAAAAATAGCCCCTAAAGGTCAAGATAAAACTACATTCACGTACCCCTGGGAAATATATGCTTATACAATCCTTCCTTTTGGATTGTGTAATGCACTTGTTGCCTTTTAGAGAGCAGTGTTAGCCATCTTTTTTGATCTTATAAATGATGATGTGGAAGTGTACATGGATGATTTAACTATTTAGGGTACTACATTTTATGAAGATTTAAATAATTTATATAAAGTACTTATGAGATGTGAATAACACCAAATAGATTTGAGTCATGAGAAGTGCATCATAATGGATAATGAAGGGATAGTCTTAGGACATCATATCTCTTCTCAAGGAATAAAATTAGATCCCAAAAATATTGAATTAATTTTTAATCTCCCTATTCTACAAACGTAAACTGATGTTAAAAATTTTCTCAATCATGTAGGATATTATATAAGATTAATGTAAGACTTCAGTAAGATAGTTGCACCTACCTTTTCTTTTTTTAATAAAGGATAGTGAATTTTATGAAATGATAAGTGTCAAGAAGCTTTTGAAATATTGAAGAACAAACTCATGACTGGTCTAGTATTGAAAGGAATTAATTGAGAAAACCCTTTTCATATCTATACTAATGCTTCCAATAATGCATTAGGAGTAATTTTAGGACAAAGAGATGAGGATGGAAAAATATATGCCATTTATTATATCAAAAAGAATCTTACTCCCATAGAGAAGAAGTACACTACTATAGAAAAATAATGTTTTGCTGTTGTCTATGCTATAAATAAGTTTAGGCATTACATTATTGGTTATTAGGTATTCATCTATATAAATCATTCATCTATTAATAACTTAATGAATAAACTAGTACTAGGTGGGAGAATAACTAGATGGCTATTAGTATTGCTATAATTTGACATAACTATCATAGATAAACTAAGGAAGTATAATGTTGTTGCTAACTTTATGTCTAGATTGATCACTATAAGTGAGGATGAACATGTGGAAGACTCTTTTCTAGATGAAAAAATATTTTTTATATCTACATATTCCCCATATTTTTTAGACATGGAAAATTACTTGGCAATAGGGATGTTTCCTCACTCCTTTACTTATAAAGAAATAAAACATTTGGTTAGAACTAGTTCTCATTTCAAATAGTTTTAAGGCATGTTGTTTAAAATTAGATCTGATCATGTACTTTATATATGTGTGTATGACATCATAAGATCATGCCATAGTGAACCAAGAGGAAAACATTCTTCATTAAAAAGGACCATTCATAAGATCCTTGGTGCAATTTATTACTAGCCATCTCTTTACAAGATTGTCAAAAGGTTTATATGGCAATGTGATGCTTTCCAAAGGATGGGTAAGCCTACTCTATCCTCTAAAATTCATCTCTATCCTCAAATAAATTTAGAACTATTTGAAAAATAATGTTTATATTTTTTGGACCAATGAACCCACCATCTCAAGGAAAAGACTATTTATTAGTATGTACTGATTATGTTACTAAGTGGGTTGAAGTGAAAGTACTCACTTTTGTTAGGAAGGAGATGGTTTCTAATTTATTTTACCATAAGATCATGCTGAGATTTGGAGATCTTAGATCTATTATTTTAGATAAAGGACCCCAATTCATGTCTAATATGATAAAATATTTTACAAAATTGTACCAAATTAATCATAGGACATATTCACCATATCATCCCCAAACTAATGGGAAAGTGGAGGTCACAAATTAAGAGTTAGAAATCATTCTAACCAAAATAGTGAATACTAGCAAAAAATATTAGGTATAAAAAGTACCTAAAGAAGTTTGGGTATACAATATAACATGGATGGAAACTACAAGATTCTCTCAATATGAAATTGTGTATGGAAAGAAACCTTTGTTACTAATAGAGTTTGAATTATAGATATTAAAGATAACAGTTGATATGGGAATTGATTTTGATGAAGTATAGAAAGAAAGAATCATACGACTAAATGGGTTGGATGAACCAGAGAAAGTAGTGGCATGACATTCACATCAGAGAAAGATAGTTTCAAGAAGGAGTTTGGGCACTTCTATTTGATTTTAAATTCCATAACTTTAAGGGTAAGCTTAGGATAATATGGTTGGGACCATACCTAATCAAAACCATTTTTAGTAATGGCTCTATCTAGCTTCAACCAATTGATGGTGACCAAAAGACACTTTTGGTCAATGGTCATAAGATTAAGGTGTACAAAAGACCTTTCAGCAATGAAGAGTCTATTGAACATAATCAAGACTAATTTGACCTTGTGAAATAACCTAGTTCTTCCACTAAGGCCAAATGATCTTTATAGCAGACATCTAGTAAAGGAGTGTTGAAAACCAATAAATGGTAGTTATCCTTCCTTAAAAATACAAAAAATATAAAAATGAGAAAATATAAAAAGTATAAAAAATAAAAAATAAAAATAAAAATAAAAATAAAAATAAAAAAATTGAAAGGTAAAAACCAATAAATGACACTTTTCATAAGAAAATTTATACAATAAAATATGAATTTTTTTCAACTAACTTATCTTCTTAGACCTTTTTCTCTTTGTAAGACACATGAAACCCCTATGAGATAAGCATGGATTCATATGGTAAAGGTACAATTTTGTTTCTTTCCCAAAAGGTTAGGCATTTTTTGTTTCATGTCATGCATGTATAATCATTAGGCAATCGACACTTTTTCAAATAGACAAGTTTTGGTGATGTCAAGTGGATGTGATGAAGTCAGCATCATCACTAAATTAAAATATTTTATGTGAAGTTGTTTTAAAAAAGGCATAATGTGAAATATTTTATGTGAAATGATGTGGTGTAAGGGTCATAATTTCATGAT
Organism: Torreya grandis; assembly: GCA_037957365.1. Taxonomy (NCBI): domain Eukaryota; kingdom Viridiplantae; phylum Streptophyta; class Pinopsida; order Cupressales; family Taxaceae; genus Torreya; species Torreya grandis. The sequence goes on from JARHVA010002628.1 coordinate 1,061,430, forward strand.
ATATCTTTATTTGTTATTCATTATTGCATCATATCCCCAATTTCTTTCCTTCCTTTTTACCCTATGAAATTTCGAGCTCCATTTTTCATAGCATAATTTGATCTCCAAGAAAATAGTGACAGCTCTAAAGATGGGAGGCATGAAGAAGAAAAGTGAACCAAAATCATTAGATGTGTTACTTTAAGATGAATCAATTAGAGATATTTTTGATTCGGTAGGCTGGTTGGATTTCCCAAAAATGTTTTAGGGTTTTCAAAAAGATATTATGTAAAAATTCTTCAAATTTTTTGATGAAGACCATTCTGTTTTCAAAGGTAAATACATTTTAGTGGATCCCTCTATGATTAGTGGACTTTCTAAATTCCTAAAGATGGTGTATTTGTCACATATAAATAAAGTTTTATTGACTTAATTCAAAGATTCATTGAAGGAAATGAGCTACATCATAGATTGGAAAAATCCCCACAAGGTTTGGTTAGAGGAATTATGAGAGATAGACTTCCATAACCATGGTATAATGTTGCATTTTGGGCTATGAAATATCCTACCTATGATAGTCAATTTATAGTGGTTGATGGAGATGGCATGTGAATTCTTATTCATTTGTGAAAATTTGACACCAAAGTATAGTATCAAGTAAAACATTCATATTTTTTTCACCATGCCCTAATTAATATTAATCAAAAAATAAAAATATGAATTGGATCTATTAGACACGATTAGTTGGTTACCCTCATTTGTTGGCATCATTTTCTAAAAAAACCTAAGGGTGAAAAGGATTGGTCATCCTTTCTCTATAAATCTTCCCAAATTTCTATCAAGAAAACACTACATCTTGTTTATCCTTCCCCCACAACAACAAAAATTGAATAAGACCCATATTATTTTCCCTTAAATCAAAGATGTTGTGCCAAATATCTAAAAGATGAATGGGTATTTCAATAGAAAGCCCTAATCTTCTAGTCAAACTCTAATGAAGTTATCAACTCATTCTGTAGGAAGAAGAAGAAGTATATATATATATATATATATATATATATATATATATATATATATATATATATATATATATATATATATATATATATATATATATATATAGGAAGCTAAGATTTTGGGAAGATTAATATCTCCCATATAATCTATAAATGTTGAATAAGTAGCTGAAGAATAACCACATACATAATAAATTATAGTTGATTAAGAAACCCTTGTAGAATAAATTACAACTCAAGAAGTAGAAAGACCTTTACCCTCTATAGCTGATAATGGTAAAGGTCTTCTTATAGAAGAAGGTCCATATTATCCCTAGCCTACTCATGAAGATGAGAAATTACAACATGCCATGGATCTATCTCAACATGAAGAAACCATTTGGTAGCAATAGGTATAATTACATTTTCTCCATTGAATACTACAAGGTAAGAATAAGACTATTTCTAATTCGAAAAGAAGATGCGAAGAATATATTACTCAAGTTATGGCATAAGAAGTAATTCTTTTAGTAATAAATGCTAAGTAGACTAGAGTACACAAACTAATATTTTTCCAAACTCAAGAATTGATTACCATACAAAATTCTATTGTTAATAGGATACTCAAATTGTTAATTTTCATAATTATATTATTGATTAATAATTTGTGGCATTATATTTCTAGTATAAATGTATTGATCATTAAAAATACTACTATAATCAAGATCTAACCACTCAAACTGTTGAGTTACAAGCCTTTTTACAAGCAATGCAGAGATAGACAAGGGAAATAACTGTCCAGATTAAAGGATCTACAAGGGATATTCTTTCCTTCCCCATTCCACTCCATAAAATGATTTAAGCTTTGTTCCACATAAAATTTAGAGATTGTAAAAATAAAATCCTAAGATTAAAGAGGAGTCTCAACAATAGCTACAATAATCTTAGACTTGCATTCAAAATATTTTTGCAATTTATGAAAAATTGTTATCATCCAGGTAACCTTCCTCTATCTATGTTATTTTTCTTCATGAATAATTATACAAATGATAGATACAATTTGTTTCTCTTGGATTTACTCATATTATTGAGGATGAACACATGTTTATGGAGTATTTCTCAAGAGTACCATATAAAGATAAGATGAAATTTGTGAATTGTATATTTTAACATGCTATTGGGTTATTAGTCTAGTTTTCTAGTAAACTTAATTATAGGGGAAACACAATTGCATGCTTTACTCTCTACTATGAGAAATAAGATAGAATGGAAATAATCCCACAATAAATTTTAAAACACCACAAGTCTATGTACGAGACCTCAATTTCTAGAAGCTCAAAAGCTTTTTGCTACTTTCTAGCCAATGTACCATATTATACATGAAAAATAAATACCATGAATTATTGAGAGCCAATGCAACATCTTGTAGAAATTTTTGAGACAACATTCCACCAATTCCATCAATGTTAGCATATCCAAGTGGGAGACTTTACCTATTGCTTTAAAACATAGGGAAGTCATAAGTCCCACCACCATCAGATGGAGTCTTAGGAGAGCTTGGGTAATTGAATAAATTATCACTCAATTTTTATTTAAAGGAGGCTTAGACGTATGTATTGGAATGATATTTATACCTCCCATTATTATATTTTATATGTCCCCTTGATATATTTGGCATAATGAGGTGGAATTTGAATTTTAGACTTAGATCCACACAGTAGTAAGGGATTATGGATTCTTGCCTAGAGGTCTTCATGATTGGGAACCATTTTTAGATTTATGATCTGAGTTAGCTATTAGAATCTATAATTTTAGATGGAAGACTAATTATCCCACTTAATTTCAATAAGACATATAAAAGGTAATGTGTGGTGGAAAATTGATGAGCATTCAACGCAGCTCAGTATATATAATACAAACTATCCAAAAGTGTTACCTCTTGGTTATATATTGTATTGAATTTAATAGTTAAGGTCTTATCCAAGTAGGAAACGAATGTAACTTCTCCTTTTTAGTATGTGATATATTTTTTATTGTTTTTATTTTTATTTTTTGTAACTTTGATGAAACAAGCACTATTTTATGTAGAAAAATACATCCCTATGACGAGATCCTTTTGAGAAGACATCAAATAGTTTTGGAAACTCTTTTTTGGTATAGTTTTAAGGATTTGATGAATGAGATCTAAATATTTGATTCTATAAATATGCTCTATATATACTTATAATACACTCTAAATAATCTCTAAAGGTGTTCTAAACAACTACACAAAATTCTCTAAAGATGCCTAGGCATGCTCCGAAAATGTCCAGTTAGATCCTATAGATCAAGATAGTGATTGTAGAGATATATATTATATATAAATGGACTTTCCATTTTAGATATATTATTTTAGACATTAATATTAATAGTAATGGTATAAAATTATCCAGATATATTTGTATTTTTATTTTATTAAACTAGATAAATCTCTTCATATCTATGTTAGTTATTTTCCATCTATTATTAGTTGAGTCAATTCTAACACCTTATTATAAGCTTGGGATTTTATTCTTAGATCATATATACTTTTAATAAGTATATTTTTCCATTTAGATCACCAAATTTTGTATTCTGTGAATAGATGTTGAGATATGCTTTAAATACACATTTCCTTCTCATTTGAGATGGGAGTAAGAAAGTTGTTAAAATTAGTTAATCAATTAGAAATCAAAAGAAGCATTCCAATGTATTTTTATATATCTATATATTTTATTTTTATAATGAAATAAGTTCAACATTACTTTCATTACTGAGTAAAGTTGTTCCTATTCTAAGGAAGGAACAATGGCCCACTTCTCTCCAAAGATCAGGACAAATAAGTACTTTTTAGTTGATAGTTTAAAAGTATTTCTTTAATTCAGGTAAAATTCATTTACTAAAAGTGTACTTTCATTGTAAATTTAAGAGTTATTTCTTTTAAATTCAAGTGTGAATTTTATTTTCAATGCAATTGTTAATTCCTTTTCAAAGCAAAGCATGATTTCCTTTTCAAAATAAAAGTGTGAATTTCATTTAATGCAAGTGTGTTTCCAATACATCTAAAGGTTATTTCAATTAAAATCAAGTGAGTTTTCTTTATGAAAGAGTGTGTCTTTAAACTCCATAGAAAGAAAATTTTGTTAACCTATCTCCATATTTAGAATTTATCAAGAAAAGTCTAAGTGCTAATAGACAATATCCTCACATTTTGAAATATCACACTATCCTACCCAGTCAGGCAAGTCAAGTCAGGATAACATAATGTCTTATGACATATTTTTAAGTTTTGGATGTTGATAGTGTGAATGCTATAATAAATCTTCAGTTAACAAACCTTCTAGATTTACTTTTCTATAGAATAAAGTTAGAATTTTATTTACTATTCTTAGGATTTAGACATCAAAGTAGAAGTAAACCCCCATAAATAACAAACTATAAACTCTAATATCCAAAGGTCTCATTTCATATATCTTTGTACATTGTCCCTCATAGAAAATGACACCAATCCATTGATTGGTTAAATGAAAAGTATAACAAAAACCTATCAGAAGCGAATGGATTGATAAATCAATGGGCCTAAAGAAGTTGGGTAACATTTTGTAAACTCTAAAGAGAGAGTAGAGAAGCATTTCATGAAGATCATATAGGTGTTCTATAGTTTAATATAAAGGCCATGTGACTTATTAAATATTGAAGAGGTATAATTGAGTGAAGAAGCCTAGAGGTAGTTTTGAGAGAGATCAAATGGAGTAGAGCTAAAGGAGTGATCATTGATTATTGAGAGACTATCATAGTTGCATCAAGGATCTGTTGCTGATGTATGATAGTGGATAGAGTAAACAAAGAGATGAGTGGAATATTATAAGAAATAAGGTTGATTAGCTAAGTTAGTCTTTGGTTAAAGAGGGAGTTAAAGCTTCCTTGTAGGTTAGTGCTTGTAGAATTGGTCTTATACAAGTTGGTACCTAGTCAAGAGGGATTTCAATCCACCTTGTAGGGTGGTTATTATAGAAGTGTCCTGTAACTGAGTTAGCACTTATTCATAGGGGGTTGTAGCCTCATAAGAAGTGGGTGATTGTTAAAGTCAAGTAAGAATTTGATAAATTTGGGGTTGGTGCTCCATGTTGGGTTGATGATCAAATAAATTTGATACATTATATTATAGGATAGTTTTTTGGATCTTTGTTTTATTTGATTGTATCCTCCATGAGGAGTTTCCAAATATGTCATATGTTATCTTGTTTCATGCACATGTTATTGATTCTTAATGCATTGGTATATCATTGTGTTGATTTCATAGTTCATAGATGAGTGGATGTAATTGGTTGAAAGTTTTTTGAAGACTGACTCACCCCCTATCATTCATTATGATTCCAATAATTGGTATTAGATATTTATCTTTTAAATCAGGCCTAACAACTTGAAGGTGATCTTAAGAAGCACAAGATGTCTAGTGATCAAGAACAATAAGACAATATGTATGATGAATAAGTCTACTATGATAGTGAAGAAGGAGAAGTTAAATTAGACCTTGTAGCTGTGTTCATAAGTTCCCTAGATGATTTGAAGTATTAAAATAAGAATAATCATGCATTGAGATCAGTATGGATAGGAGGAGAGGAGTCAGACTAAATGCACTTGGTAGTTGATACGGGTCCCTTTGTACTTCTATTTCATGGAGATGGTTCCTAAATTGATTATTTGTGCTTCATGAAAAATCACTAATATTATTAAAACCTCCAAAATGCCTACACATCCCAAACACCTCAATTTGGATACCTATTTGCATTGATTGAAGTAAACAAAGAGATGTAGATGTTATTCTAGAGTATGTTCATCCTTCTCATATGGTTTTCAATTGGTTTGGAACATGTGGTCATTGAAGGTAAATAGGAACATCTCATTTTATTGAAAATGAATACCATCATGGTATTTAGTATAGTTTTTGTAAATTTCTAGGGTTTCTTCTCCTATGAGTGGCTTTAGATCAAATCGGCATACTTGTTTTCAATATCTCAATAGCATGGTGATGGTCTTATTAGAGTTCAATAGACAAATGGAGATAAAATATTAGAAATTATGTGAACCAAGTGAAGTTGAAGATTAAAATTACATGCCTAATAGATAGTCACCTATAGTACTATGTAGGAGTGCTTAAATAGTGGGTTGATAAGAGATGTGAAATTCATGATGAAGCTTTGACAAGTTTGAAATTGGTTTTTAGGTCTAGACACATTAAAACATAGTCAAACTACACTCAGACCCTTCATTAACATGCATAAAGGTGCAAAGTTCAAGAAAGTTTTGAATTATATTTTTTACCTTAGTTTCTCTAAAAAATTTCTTTGTTGCACACAATGTCATCTGTTAGTGGACATTTTTGAGGTCTAGGTAAGTCTAGTCATCTTATCCTTGTATCATAGTCCCTAGAAGAGCCATCTTAACAAAAATAGAATATTTCTAAGTTAAGAGAAGATAATGGTTAAATTATTTCAATTTAATCAATTTTGTACTGAATATGCTCAATGAAACATAGTTCCCCAATGCCAAAATGAACTTGTAATAATACAACTAACACCTAATGCATTGAGGTGTAGGTAATTTCAAGTCTTAGGGTACAGACAGATGAATTCAAAAGTGTAAAGGTCTAAGTAACCATATGATTAATTTTAATGTGTGTAACATAGTGCTCATACATATATAAGTACCTACAGGAAACTATTCACTTCTCTAATGCACAACTATATTTTGGCATACACTGTAGATTAACTCATGTTAATTAAGGTGCAAGTTGGTTGATATGCAGAGATGTAATTCAAAATTAAAATTTATAAATAATTTATATAGTGATGATATCACACCTTCATATTATTATTATACAAAGTAAATAGAGAAGTTTGAAATAGACTAGGCATGAAACTCAACTTACAATCAATAAAAATCCTACATATAACCATAGAATCTAGTCTTGAGGAATTTAAAGTGTAGAAGAATTTATAGGTATGATATGGATATGAAAGATAGTATATAAGGTCCTCATCACCTAAAATAAGCCTTAATGGTTTTAATTAAGCCATAAAAATAGGGGAGGTGCTTTATGTTTTGTCTTAGACCAGAGGCACTTACTGAATAACACAACTTGCAGACATTATACATGAAGAGTAAAAAGATGAAAGAAAGAGCCAAGAATGATAGTGGGAAGATGTATATGGTTTATTTTGAGATGAAAAAATATTTAATAGGCCCTAAAATCATTAAAACCCGCAAAGGTGACCATATGCTCAAAAACATGGTCTTACAAACTAGGCCTAAAACTAAAACTGAAACCTAATGGCTTGCAAATACCATTCATAAGATCATGTGACCTTAAAAACTAATTTTATAAAATTAATTAATGAATATAAAGTTTATAATACCCATGATTTTGTATATAATAACCCAAAACTGGTCATTTTAACCCAATTTTCTCTTAGGGGCATCCAAAATGCAAGTATGATCTTGAGAAGACACTTTCTTCTACTCATATCTATATGGACAGTGTCCATGGTGCCTCAAGAACTTAGGGGTAATTTAGGAGGTTCATGAACTCAAAATTTGTGATATTTGTTTGAAGGTTGAATGTCTAACCTTTATGAATCATCACTAAGAACTAAAATGTCCTAAAACCCTCGTAAAACACTTATATGAACTCAATGGAAAAAATAAGAATGGAAATGAATCCAGGAGGTGTAAAATAGACATGAAAGTGTTTTAAATCAATTTAGGACTATCCTAGGATATTTTACACTTAGTTGTTTTGTAACATCACTTGTACAAATTGGCTAAAATCTAGGTTTTCTACAGGATCTGATTTGAATTACAAGTAAAGAAGGGAGTTTATGAATGAAGTTTATTATGGAAGGTGTGTAAGGACTTTTTATTACTCCTAATAATCATATATAACCTCAATGATAAGTTAAAGTTCCTCTACGATACTATTAATTATATGTAGTCTAAATAGGATAATGAGAATAAGTGTGACAGTCAAAGTGTGATAGTGAGAAATGTGATCATGAGTCTCTTGAGGACTATTTGATAGAAGTTTATAAAAAAAGGTTCTGATTAGGTATCTAAAACCCATGCAATGAATCTAAATGAATAATTGTAAGTCACCCTAGTGACAAATATGTGAATCAAGCCTAAAGGTCTAGTGAAAAATTATAAGGAAGTGAATGATAAGTGGTCAGGAGAAGTTCATCAATTAAGGGAAGTATATGACTATCACAAATAATGTCTCCATCTTCTTAGGTCAGAGCACATGTGTCAACAACCTCTAAGATATGAATATATAGGTGAATTATTCATCAAGTAAATAGTTTCAAGAAGGCTAATTGAGTGTCCCTTTACCAACTTCAGGAATATGTCATGTTTAAAATGGACACTTATCTAAGAGGGTTTTATGACCTTGTTTCTTAATTCCTTCTCTTTCATGGTGACTAGTTTTAAACACTTGACACTTGGTTTTTTTACTCTTTAAATATTTTTCTTCTCTCTCCTCTCATATGCTTTATATATGAAACCCATTTCTGTATCTATATCTAGTACACACCTAGTATGGTGAAGCCTTACTGGATTGTCATCTTATTTTGTATTTGAATAAATTTATGAAGTTGATTTAATATCTACAATTCTTGACTAAGTATGTCAAGTAGTGTACTTATATGACAAGTGATGAAAATTGTTTGTCCTTTCTTCCATTCTATTCTTGTATGTATTATGTTAGTAACATATCTTCTAACATGTCTCATGAAGTGTAATATTTTTAATGTGTGTTTTAATTAGTGTCTAGGATCAGATATCCTTTTCAACCACCTCTAAATATGCATATAATCTAACTCCTATAGAAATACTTATGCTATAATAACATTGAGTTGAGGTTAATTTTGGCAATATTATTTCTTAGTGTAAATGTAATTATGTTTGTGGACATATATTTGGTGTATCATCTCCATTATTATAGGTTACTTTCAATTTCTTTCTTCCCTTTTCACCCCTAATAATTGATTAGTCTAGTATATTGTGTGCTCCTAAGAGATATATCTAGAGAGCTAGCCCTTTAACCTAGAGGTTGACCTCTACTATAGGTAACTCATAGGCCTAGAGGTAATCCCATGTTAGCCAAATTTGGATAGGTCTAAACAACCTTCTCCAAGGGTTAAAAATTTGGTCATAATAATACATAGACTTGGAATATGATCAATAGGTCTCTAAAGACACTAAGAAGGAATTATTCACTTCTCAAGAATATAAGCTATTATTCATGTTATGTGACCTAAAAATATGACATCTAATTTCATATAGATAACTAATAAAGGACAAATGAAATGAAACATTTTCTATCACTAGTCAATCATTAACTAACTAAGCACATATATTAAAAACAAGCCATGAGAAGGCAAAACTAAATTTTATTCAAGTAAAAAGGTAAAATATATGTGTTTATCTAAGTATGGCTTCACCATCACTTAGGTTAGTCTCCTTTTCAAAACCAAACTAGGCCATACATATAGAGAAAGTGAGAAGAGAGAGAAATGGGCATATGAGAGAGCAACAGACACATGTCAATCTTCATGATGAAAGTTAAAACAAGATAGGGTTTAAAAATACTCTTAATATTATTTTCTAAATGTTTTCATCTTGAAGATGATAACGCATGATAAGTTGGTTTAGAAGGGAGACACCTCACTCATCTCATTTGAAACTGCTACTACTTTGTTTCTTAGAGTTACAAATTTTATATGTTGATATTTGTAAAGCTTCTTGAAGTTCTCAAACACCACTCCAGACCACTTTGATGTTTCTATAACTATGTTAAGGCTAAGAGATAATACTTAAGTGTATTCAAGTTGGTGAAAACTTAGAAACTAAGTATAAGAGCCTAGTTGGCTCAATAAGACATGAAAACCAATCAATTATCTCATTCTAGGTATAACCTTTGAATAAGGACTACTAACAAATTTTTATAGCCTATTTCACACTTGGTTATAGCTCATCCTCTTTATTCAAACCTGCAAACCACCTTTAAGGATTACCACCTAGCTGTATTAGGTTTCTTGGGATTTTGATAGCCTACTTGACCAACATGAGGTGTCTTGACTCTCCAAAAGATGTGGTATTCACTATAAATCTTCCTCATGAATGTCTAAAAACATTATATTTTCCCCTCCTCATGTCTAGATAGCTCCATTATATCCTATTATGCCTTACCCAATTCAAATGTAAGAGAAAACTCCTAAAACAACCCTTTTTAAACCTATATCAGTCACTTATAGGCATAATATGTACAACCCAAACCTCACACATGTGGTATTGTGACTCATTTAAGTGTCATGATACTTATGAATGCCATATTTTCTAATTAAAAACTCAATTCATTCATTTGGATTCATGTGGCTCATTTCCTCTTTCATAAAGTCATTGAGAGGGTGTAGGGAGATTCAAACATGTCTGCCATCTTAATAATAGTTCATAAAGATAAGGAATTAAAATCATAAAATAATGCCACAAGTAATTGTCACATAGAGTTCCCCTTACATGGATACTAGCCTCAGACACCATGCAAATACTCCTACAAATTCTAAGCACTAAACTAAATATTCTCAAGTTCTTTATAGTACAAAATAAGGTTTTCTGGTAGCTTTTAGTCTTAGAGATTGTTTATAGAGTTGTGACTATGAATGAAAGAATTAATGACACTTGTTTGGGGTATTATACACCCTTCACCATATATAATGGACATATAACCCCATGTAACTTCTCCAATGATTTATGATCTTCTCAAGGTGATCTATCAGGTAGAGAAGACTGTATGCATAGAATGAGAGAGTGTTTCTTGGTTAAAATAGCCTAAAGTGCAATTTCAGACCATAAGAACCTCTAAATAGGTCTAAAATTGTCCATTCATTATTCCAAATTATGTTTAATAGATATTAGTCTCCCAACAACAATTCTTCAACTTGAGTCCATATTATGAGGGTTTGAAAACAATTAGGTCTATATAGCCCTAATGGCCTAATTTTGTCTTTATTTAAGAGTTTTTGGTGTCTAATTTCATTTTTTAGTATTATATAAATATTTATCCACCATTTATGAGATTTTAAAAAACCATATCAAGTCTTTCCCTTGCTTTTCTTTCACCCAAAAGCTGACCAATTTAGCTCATATGCATTATACAGGCCTATGTGATGCTAATTTGACTGTCAACTCTTTATCGTTATTTAAAATAAACTTATCATTAAATTAAATCTCATTATAATTTAGTGTTAAAATGGAAAAAATGATTTCATCATTCATCCTTAAGGTTTGGAACCATGATTGACATGTTAACTTCAACCTATTAAAACCATGTATATAGGTAGTAATCAATAGTGTTTGCAAGAAGTATGAATGCCATCCTTTTATTATAACTTTGATATTTTATAAATAATTATAAAATGATATATATACTCTTTAGACACTATACAGACCTTGTAGACCCTCATTCACTTCACATACACCTCTTTTATACATTCTTTCATTTAAGAATTATAGGTGTTATCTTAGGGTCTATTTAAATGTTGGTATTTAGGAGTCCTTCCTAGATGGTATTTATCAAATTTTAAGAACATGTTTTTGATCTTATCAATTTCTCACATACCTCACCAACCATATATAACCAATATTTATTACCAAATATATGCATGCTTTCCTCAAACTGAGCACAAACCTGTAGGTGGTTGAGTTAGGTCTTGCAAATGGTTATGTTTCTTTGAGCTTATCTATCTAATGGTGACACTATGAATGAATTTCATATTCCTAATGATACTATACATGATACTAAAAGTTTATCACAACTTATTTACCATGCACATTCATACTTTCACATTCCACTTCTTTGACACTAACCTGCAAGTAAACATTTAGGTTTCTTGACCTTTCTAGTGTTTATCTCTTTTTCACATAGATTTTCAAACTTATGGACTCATCATTTAAAGCAGTTTATGAGTCTCATCATGCCCATGTATAATCATCAACTCTACCTATTCCTCCTCAACTTACCAGAAGACTTGTAGATGGTTGTTTTGACTTGGAGCATTTCTTATTCATTACATGATTAGTCTTTTTGACTGTATTAGCACCCTAAAATAGACCTAGACACCATGGAAGATTTTTATTCATTAAAATAAACTTATGTAACATAATTCCGTGAGTGGAAAATTTATTCACACCATGCAAGAGTTTCATTTTATGTATAAAAGAAACATGTCTAGGCAGACCTATAGGCTTGCATTTTAATGCAAGAAGCCTTTCTTGTGGTCTATTTTGAACTTTTACAACTATGACATCATATTTCATTACTTATATACATTTTATGAGGTTAAGGCACTCATAAAACATTTGATGATACAAGAAGAGGACGTTTTGAAACCATCATGTATATAATCTTCAAAACACAGTCATCAAACATGGAATATGAATGTCATGAAGGATTGGTATAGAATCTATAATCAGGTTATTTAAATTTGAATTGGATGAGAAGATATGGATAACACTAAACCATCACCTATATACATTGGAAAATATCAAAACCCTCCAAAACTTCAAGGACAAACTATGATATGCCTTACTTGAGGTTTTTTTTAAGACCATGGAAGCTCACACATGCTAACTTGGTGAAAACAAGAGTAAAATGATTGATATTATTTATATATACCCTATAATATTCCATTCCCTCTCCAATGAGTCCATTTATATAATAAAAGTTTCATAAAATTGAGGTAGTGGGGATTTGAGTCACCTTTTGACCCCTTAAGCTATTAGCGATTATTAATAGAGATGAGGGATTCAATATGAAAACCAATGCTATATATTTAAAGGCCATTAGGATACCTATCTCTAGTTAATATCACAAACCTTGAATCTACCGATATGATCTATACCATCCATTTAAAATATTCCTTTGTGATCTTACAAGGAAATTGATATGAGAAAGAATGAATATTTTTCCTTCTTGAGATATTTAAAAGCTCCATAAACTTAGATAAGACAAATTGAATGTTAAGAGACACTCTAAAAACATATTCACCTAAAAGTGAGCTCTTGAAGTTCGTATAAGTGCCTTAAGCTACCTTTTTAGAGCTAGAACTGAAGTAACTAACCTATTCTAACATGCAAACTGATACCTTGATTTTATCTTGATGACATGCACTTTATATATCCTCTTTAAATGTTTTTAATTTGATAATTTTTTTAAATTACCTATATTTAGCCTAAAAGGTGACTTCAATGACTTTGGAGTGCATGCTATGCATGGTGTAAGACTAATGCATGGTTAGATGACTTGTAGAGTTTAGGAAAGACACCTTTAGATTTAAATGACCATTCACCATTGTATTTAATAATATATCTAATAATATCACCTTACAATGTTCTAAATTAGCCACAATTAAAACCTAGGTTTTTCTAAAAACCTTAAAAAATGCTAAAACACCTTATTTCTTCAAACAAGTTTAACAAGATTTGAAGCAAGTGAAAAAGTGAAAGGATTTGACCTAGTGGAACATGTATCACCTTGATATATCATGACATACTCCTATGACTGACTAGACTAACCTTGAAGTCATTTAAATGCATGGAAAGGACACTACCTTTAACAATGTTAACAAGACTAACAAATCTACAATTCAAGACCTCATAAGGCATGGGATGGGCTAAGAACAAGGCATGAAATCATGACAATTTTTTTTTCACATGTATGGGTTGAAATTTTAACCTTTTGGGTCAAAATTAGTTGATAAATTAGCAATTCATAATGGTAGCATACTTGCTATGCTAAAAGAATAGTAGCCTTATCCTTCCATTGGGTAATGGTGTGACTTGTACTCTATTATAGACCTATTTTTACCTTGACATTAGTTTCAAGACTCTTGGACAAGATAAGATGATTGGTTTACATCCACACACACACAAAAGAGAACAACACACATAATAAAACAAAGAAATAAAAATACACACACCATAATTGTGATACAAAGCATTTAGGGAACACAACAAACATAAGAAATTTATTATATACAAACTAACCTACCAAGATTAATACTTCTAGATCAAAAGGTAAAATATTTTAATCCTCATCTTCATTTGATGAACAAGGATGTGAAACAAGCTACCTCTTGGACCTTTATTTTATTTATCTTAGTTGTTTCTTGATTACCAATCCTCTTGACAGACCTTAAAGTGAATCAACAACATCAAATATGTTCCTAATGGACATAATTTAATCTTGATTCTCCACCTTGAATTAATGTTATTATTTCATGTTAGGATAAATTTCCAATGTAACTATAGCTACAACCTCAAAATTTGATAGCTCATTAGGATCATGCTTCTCAATGTGTGTACATCAATCAACTTCTTCTTGAGCCTATTTACTTGAGAGTATAGGTGTTTCATCCAAACTCAAACAAAAAATTTCAAGCTCTTCCTAAAAGACAACATCCTCTTATTCATTTGAAAGGATATCAATTTAGACTTCATTTATGTCATTCTCTTTAGGAATAGTAGTCTCATCAAATGCTTCAATTGAACCATGTCCTAAATTATTTTTGGATTATTCAACCTCTACCTCATGCTCATGATGATTAACAGGGATAGTATCCAAAGTGTCTTCATAAAATATTACCTAATATTTAGATTCAACTTCATTCAAGATCACCATATCATGATCATTTTATCTAAGATCTACCTCATGATCCATCATATTTATCTTTTCATCTTGTTCTTCAGGAGATCCTCTACTAGTGAACACTTCAAGCTCTCCCATGAATTCATGATACAAATTCTGCCATGAATTCTCCTAATCTTTCTTGTTAATGGCCATCACTACTTAATCATGCTTTATTAGAGTTGTAGATTTCCCATTTATGTCTTCTTTAAGGCTAATCTTTGATGGTTCTTCGACAACCAACTTTTTCAACTATTTTTTGCTATAAGAAATAACATCATCATCTTCAATGAAGAAAAGTAATTTGAATCAAATATTAAACTCTTCTTTAGATCCTTATTTAGGATTTTTTGTAGCTAAAACCTCATATTATAACTTTAAAACCATATATTCTTGTTGAAAAAAGGAGAGAGTAGGAGGGAAAGATAACTCCTTAGGTTGCTTGAAACTTGACAAAATATGTTTTAAACTTAATATTTGGGTTTAAGATTATTGGAATATTATTGAAGAGGATCTTGAGGAAGGGAACATGAGTTCATTGGTTTCAATTAAAAAATATTTTATATTTATTGGTATTTAGTGGGCATAGGAGAATATTCAATCAAAAGGGTTGGCATGGTGTAACCAGGAGTCATAGTCCATGAAGACTTCCAAGATAGAGTGATCTTGTGTTATTATGGAAGGGTGGATGTAGATTGAAGGAGGTTTGAAATCAAAGGAGTTTGAATAGAGATATGAGGTGATGGTTGAGTTTTCTTGTGTTGATTAATTTGGTTTTCCCATCTCACTAACTTACTTTCCATGAATTGAATTGTGTCTCTTATCTATAGCCCTTCACTTCTTAGGATATGTTGGTTTTATTTTTCAAACGATGTCCACTCTCCCTCTGCAAAATGTAATGAGTATCTTAGATTTTTTATGGGGTTTATTAAAAAAATATTTCCAAGATCAACTCTCCTATCCATCTTCCTCATTACTATTTCATTTTTTCACTTTTTCATGAGAAATTGAGTGTTTTGGTTCTTCCTAGATTAAATTTACCCATCTCTATATTTTTTCTCAAACTTTAACTCTTGTTGATAGACAAATTTATGATATGGAAGCTCTTCTTGTTGCTTATGGTATTCCCTCATTCTATGATTCTCTTCCATTTGCTTCTAAAAATCAAGAATCGGATTTTTAACACCTTGTTTAGGTTAACTAGGAAGATAATTACCTTGAAAAGGCTAATTGAAAATATGTAGAGGAGGAGAATGGGAATAAGTATTATGATAAGAATAATATGTTGTTGGATGGACACTTGAGGATAGACCATGAACATCGTCAGTCTGATATGAAGAATATGAAGGTATGGAATATGCATTTTCAACAAATGGAGATTAAGAAAACATACCATTTTTTCTTATTTTTGAGGAAGTTAAAATATTTATGATAGATTTAGTTCATTTAGAGTCACCATTGATGTTTTTAAAATGCTTATAAAGGCTGATATGTAGAAAGACAACACTAACAATCCTTACACTACTTTGGACCTTGGTCCCACTAGGCATGCCAAAATTATTATCAACCAAATTTACATCCTTTGGAAGGTAGTTCAAGAATTCAAAATTTATAATAACATAGAATCACCTCAAGGTTGTGGGTGGCCTCTTTTAGAGGTGGATCTCTAGGTTAGAGGGTTAACTCCCCTTAATGAATCACTTAGGCTCAAACACTAATCTACCACATCCTATGAAAAGGGAAAGAAACCTATTATAATGGGGGTGATACACCAAATATGTGGTCCTAAACCTATATGTCATAACTAAATACATGAAATACAACATGAAAAAAATTTCACTACTCAAAAAGGAAGGTATCTAGGCATGAGTGTTTCACATAGAGGCTAGTGCATGGTGTATATACTAGGAAGCTTATCAATAGGTCTCCAAAGACACTAAGAAGGAGATATTCACTTTTATATCACACAATATATTAATCACACTATGTGATCTAAAAATATGACCACTACTTGTATAGAGATAACTAAGAAAGGACAAATGAAATAAAACATTTGATATCACTAATCATTCATTAACCAACTAAGCATGTATACTAGACACAAGCCGTGAGAAAGAAAAAATTAGTTTTATGCAAGTCTAAAGGAAAAATATAAGTGATTCTCTTATTAGGGATTCCCCATTACTCAAGTTAGGATCCTTTTCAAAACCAAACTAGGCCATACATATAGTGAAAGTGAGAAGAAGATAAAAATGGATGTATAAGAGAGAAAGGGACATATGTAGCTATTCACGAGGTAATTTATAAAAATATAGGGGTAATAAATAGTATTTATATCCTTCTCCACTTGTGTTCATATTTTAGATGATATCCCATGAGATGTTAGTATAGAAGGGAGACACATCACTCATCTCATTTGAAACTACCACTACTTTCTTTCTTGGAGTTATAATTTTTGTATCTTGATATGTGAAAATATTATTGAAGTTATATAATGACACTCTATACCAATTCCACATTTATCTAACTATTTTAGAGCTATGATCTAAGACTCGAGTGTCTTCAAGCTAGTGGAAAATTACAAACTGAGTATAAGAGCCTAGTTGGCTCAATAGGCCATGAAAACAAGTCAATTCTCTCTTTATAGGACTAGCCCTTTCATAAGGACTAATAAAATATATTGATAGTCTATTTAAAACTTGATTATATCTCATCCTCTTAATTCAAACTTTAAAACCACTTTCAAGGACTACCACTTAGTTATATTGGGTTTCTTGGGGCTCTTGATAGCCTACTTGACCAACACTAGGTATCTTCACTCTCCAAGGGATGTTGCAGTCATTGTATCTCTTCCTCATGACACTCTATAAATATTCTCTTCTACCCTCATAAGGTCTAGATAGCTCCATTAGATCTTACTATGCCTTACTAAATTCAAATCTAAGAGAAAATTCCCAAAATTACCCTTTTTAGGCTTGTAACAGTCACTTCTAGGCCTCATCCATACATCCAAAACCTAAAACTTGTGGTATTATGGCTCATTTAGGTGAAATGATAATTAATAATATCAAATTGGTAATTTCATAATTAAATTTTTTCATTTAGAATCATTTTGATCATTTACTCTCTCATCGAGTCATTGACAAGGTATAGGTAGGTTAAAACATGTATGCCATCTTAATAATAGTTCATAAAGATAAGGGATTCAAATACTAAAATAAATCCACAAGTATTTATACCATATAGGTCCCCTTCCATGGATACTAGCCTTAGACCCCATGCAAATCCTCCTATAATTTTTATGCACTCAATTGAATTTTCTTAAGTTTTTCATAGTGCAAAACATGGTTTTGAGGTAGCCTTCAGTCTTAAAGATTATTTATAAAGTTGTGAGGGTGAATGAAAGAATTAGTTCCACTAGTTTATGGTATGATACCCCCTTCACAATATACAATTTTCATCTAATCCCATGTAACTCCTCTAATGAGTTCTAAGGTTCTTAAGGTGATCTCTTAAGCAGAGAAGACCATGTATATAAAAGGAGAGAGTCCTTCTTGGTCAAAATAGCCTAAAGTGTAATTTATGACCATAATAACCTCAAAATAGGTCTTAAATGGTCCATTCATGATTCCCAATGATTTTCAATAGATATTAATCTCCCAATAAGAGTTCAACAACTTGAGTCCATTTATGAGAGTTTGAAAATAATTAGGTATGTGTAGCCCTAATGGCCTATTTTTATCCTTATTTAAGAATTTTTGGTGTCTAATTACCTCATTTAAGATTATATAACTCTTTATCCACATTTTTTGAGAGTATACAAAACCATAACAAGTTTTTCCCTTTCTTGTCCTTCACCCAAAAGGTGACCAATTCTGCTCATGTGCATTATACATGCCTGTGTGATGCCAACTTAAATATCAAATATTCATCATTATTTACAATAAACTTTCCATTAAATGAAACATAATTATTAGTTAGTTTTCAAATGGAAACAATCATTTCATCATTCATCCTCAGGGTTTCAAACCATGATTGACATGTTGACTTCAACCTACTAAACCATGGCTATAGGTACTAATCAAGAGTGTGTATAATAAGTATGAATATCATCCTTATATTGGAAATTTTATGATTTATAAATTATTTTAATATGATATAAAGACTCTTTATACTTTGGAAACCCTTATTCACTTCACACACACCTCTTTTCTGCATTCTTGCATGACAGAACTATAGGTGATAGATTTTGGTTTATTTGAATGTTGGTATTTAGGAGTCCTTCCTTGATGGTCTTTGGTAAGTATTAGGAACATGTTTTTTATCTTATTAATTTCTCAAAAATATCAACAACCATCTATACCCAATATTCAATACCAAACATATGCATGCTTTCTTCAAACTAAGCACAAACCTATAGGTGGTTAAGTTAGGTATTGGGGATGGTTGTGATTCTTTGAAATTATCTATCCAATGGTGACACCGTGAATGAAATTAATATTCCTAATGATCCTATACATTATAATAAATGGTTATCATAACTTAGTTACCATGCACATTCATACCTTTAACATTCCACTTCTTTGACAGTAACCTGCAAGTAAACATTTGAGTTTCTTGACCTTTATAGTGTTTATCTCTTTTTCACATAAATTTTAAAACTTATGGAATCATCCTTTAAAGTTTAATGGTGACACTATGAATGATGTATTCATATACCTCATGATCCTATACATGATCCTAAAGTATTATCATAACTTAGGTACCATGCACATTCATACCCTTCATAGTCAACTTCTTTAACACTAGCCTACAAGTAGATATTTGAGTATCTTGACTGTTCTAGTGATAATATCTATTTCACATAGATTTAAAAACTTATTAACTCATCCTATGAATTATAATAAAATTTAATGAAGCTCCTCACATCCAAATCTCATCATCAACTCTAACTAGTACTCCTCAACTTACAAGTAGACTTATATATGGTTGTTTTCACTTAGATAATTTCTTACTCATTACATGTTTAGTCCTTTTAATTTTATTATCACCTTCAAATATACCTAGACACCATGGAAGATGTTTATTCATTAAAATAACCTTATTCACCATCATTCTATATAATTGGAAACACTATTCACATCATGCAAGAGTTTCATTTTATGTGCAACAAAAATGTTGACCATTTTGCTCCTGCAAACCAAAATGGGTCTCCTTTCTTTCCTTGCTATCCTGAGCCATCAATATTGGATGTATTACCCTTACTACAATTGTGTCATTTCCCTTTATAATAGACTTTTTTGGTAAAGGGCCAAGTAAATTGAGCTTTGTAGATGTTTCAGGTTGATCCAAAGGTTTTTTTTGCTTTGGGTAGTTGATTTACACAAGCCTTTTAGCAAAGGAATGGGCCAATTTCAAAGGATACGAGTCTTTTGATAGGCTTAAAATGACAAAGTGCCCTTATATAGGGAATTTAGGTTACAAATTGGACCATTCTAGTAGGATACGGAGGGAAATTATAGACCCAAAGGTGCCTTAATAGAGGTCAGAGAGCACCTTTGAGAAAATGACAAGGCCGAAGGGAAAGTTTCCTTCAGAAAAGAGATGAAGGCAAAGGATTTATTTGGAATTTTTGTCTAAAAGAAATCCATGGAAAAAAGGAAAAGGTCCTCCGAATAAAATGTCCAAAGGAAAATACAAGGGATGAAGGCGAATTCATTCAAACTTTTTGGCTGAAGGAATTTATCCAATGAAAAGATCCACAAGAAGGAAAGGGCCAAGGCATGAAGAAAGATTTCCATCAGAAAAAATGTTTGAAGGAATTGCTTTAAAATTTGTCTGAAGGAATTAAGAAGACTAAGGTAGGCCGAAGGAACCTGAAGGGCAAGTGCCCTTGCAAGGGACTCTCAACTGCCAAAAAGGGACCTTTTCCAAGTTCTAATGGGACACCTTTTCCTTTGGGAAGGAAGAAGTTACAAAGGGCCAAAGGAATTACAAATGGCCAAAGGTTCAGTTATAGAAATCCAAAGAAATTGCCAAAGGGGTGACGGGCCTAAATATGTCAAATTCAACATAGTGAACTAGTTTTTGGAGTTCAAACATCTGATGACAGGCATGTGAATGTCAAATTCAAGGTAGCAAACTAACCATTGACTTTCAAATGGTGACGAGCTTGTGGATGTCAAATTTATGATGATGAAATAGTCATTTGGTTTTTGAATAGCGATGGGCCCATAGTCATGAATTTTTGATGGGATACATCAGCCATTGAGGAGAAGCCAAAGGACTGATGCCTTCATGATAAGTGGTTGAAGTCTCATGGTGCAAGCTTGAGTAAACTCAATGACTTGATGAGAAAGGATCTTGAGGAGCTAGCAAAAGATGAGAGGAGTAGCCTGAGATATCAAAATTTCCAAAAAAAGACAAGGAATAGCAAGGAAAGAGGGAACAAAATAGTGAAATCATGACCACGCACACATAAGTCAAGTACAAAAAATAATAGAATAGCCAGGTGGCAAAAAAGGTGTCGACATAGGAAGTTATTGCACCAACCCATGATTTTGTAGTAACACTTAATATGACCCATGATTTCATAGTGATATTAATATAGGTTATGTACTAATGTCAAGACCTATGACACCCACAACATGCTTATTTTAGGCTACTTCTAGAAGGCTGATATCAGCATGAGTGATTTCCTCTTCCCTAGGCTTTCAATGTAGCATAGAATGATTATTTTAGAAGGTGCCAATAGTATTGATTTTAATATTATATATTGTAACCTCTCAATAAGAGGAATATATCTCTCATTTTTTAAGGTGAAGCCCTACCAAATTCCACCTTTGAGAAATAAGAATGTTTTTTACCTCTATCTAATTGGCTATGCTTTTGAGTGTGTATGTATATCAATTTTCTATTTAGTCATTTTAGCTTGATGCTTCCACAAATTGACACCAACACACCTACTATATCCAAAGCCATTTCTATAGTTTAATTGGAAGTGCTTCACCTAGAGTGCAGAGATAGAAGAGTATCTATTAGACAGTGTGTTTTCTACAGTGCCTATGGTAAGTTACTTTTCCTATATGTCTTCATTAAGCCTCCCTTTTAAGTCTCCATAAAGTCTGGTCTTCTGCTAGATAAAGTGTATGTTCAACCCCTTTCTAGTTTAATGTGTGAATAACTAGGTAGAACAACATCATTTTGTGCATCACCACTTAGAGTAGTTTTCTATTCTGGTTATTCTTTCTCCCTTTCCCCCTAGTATTAGTAGTAGTAGAAAAAGACAATAGAGATGCATCAAAGGGAGCTAGCCCTTATCTAGAAATTTTCCCCTCAGTTTTGGTAGAGCCACAATAAGAGGGGAGTCTTCATTGTGCTGCATGGAAGAGAGAAGCCTAGCCTTGTTTCAAGGGTGTAATCCACAACATCAACAATTTTTGGCACACTCAGTGGGACTCATTTTAATACTCAAGAAAATTCTAGGATTGGTGCTAGTCCTGTTACAGTAAGAATGAACCACTAATCAACATCTAGTGACTCCATTTTTAAGAATATCAGTCTCTGATCATAGATCAGTCTGACATCCCATGCCTAAGGTCACCACAAGATCTTTTACTAAGGGTGTCCCTTTTGAATTCATTGAACTACCATTAAACTCAGCAAGGTGACTAAGATTTTTAAGGACCCATCCCTATATAACAAGTCATTTTCCTAGACCTATAAAATATACTTACGTAAGAAGATCCCAACAGAACCTGATTGTCACCATGGCTTTACCTTTCATAGCTTTTCATGGTCAAAGCCCATTAAATCTTCTGCATTATGAAACAATCCTAGGAATGGCTCTTAAGAGTGTTCCTCCTTTTAATGGGGAGGGGCCTATTAATGCCATTGAATACATCAAAAATATTTTCAACCTCTATAATATGCATAATGTTACTAAAGAGAACATTGCTATCAAGTTGTTGGCATTGTCTTTTATAGGTAAAGTTCTAGACTAGTATGGGATGTTGCATATGAATTTATTCAACACATGGAATGAATTAGGCACTCTCTTAATGAATAAATTTAGGGAGAAGAGTGATTGCCTCTCTCTTACTGAGAAACTAACCACCATGAAGAGAGCTCCACACAAATTCATGTAGGACTTCAATACTCAGTTTCAAAATACATTGGACAAAATCCCCATTTGGTAAGGCTAACCCCAAGATATGCCTTCCTCTATTATTTAAAAGCCTTGAATAGTGACATTGTTGTCATGATACAGTCCATGGGAGGGTACGTGTTGCTAGCTACCTATGAAATAGCCATAATAGCTAAAAATTGCTTATTGGAAGAAATAAAGATAACTTTTAGAGCTCATATGCCACTCTTACCTAAATTACCACCTCCAGTCTAAATTGCTACACCCACATTATCTCTTCTACCTAGCATAGAAAATTTGACTGCTACTTTTCCCAATGACCTTCAAGAAGTTAAGAGATTACTGTAAAGTGTGACCAATGAATTAGTGGCTCTCAAAAGGTAACAAGCTCAAAACTATCAGCCAAATTAGGGATATCAGTAGTTCAGACAAGCAAATAAACCCCCTTTTTAGAATTATAATCAAGGATAGGGTCAATTTACACAAGCCAGACCATATCAAGGGTATAATCTAGGTGCTCCATCATCCAAGGCTCTTGTTCACACTCAAAATAATCTGGTACAAAAACAACTAAATTACTCACCCCTGAGATATGTCAAGATCAGGCTAATTATAAAAATGAGATGTTGAGTCAATATATGAATGCACAAGACAATCAAGCTACCCAATTCCCAAGCTTTGAGACATCAACACAATCTAGCATGGGAAGTAGTCAGGCTTAGCCTGATTCCACTCTCATGAATCACATGGAAGGTGAATTTTGTGTAGTCAACTACATGGGTAGTATGAAAAACCAAGGTGATTATGTTGCAACCAACATAAGGTCCAAAAGAAGAGCTATGGAGGAAGCTCAGGCAGCTACCCAAACATCTGTAACACCTTTTTCATCACATGAGAAATAATTATTTCAAAATTATAAGCTGTCAATTGTGCCCTCAGCTCTTTAGCCAGTGCCCCAAGCTGTAAGCACCCCCAAAGAAAATTTAAAGGGTAACAACCCTTAGATCAATGTGGTGGACCAGATGAAAAAGCTACACATGAATATCTCTTTGTGGTATTCATTGGAAATGCTAGGATAAAAGGACATTCTCCAGAAGGAGTTGTATGAGATGTATGAACTAGCTATTCCAACAAGGGCTAATTACATTTTGATCATGAATGGGCACCCTTCCATGGCAGGCCAAGTAAAGAAAGATGAAAAAGTCCCCCATTTCTATCTATCTTTAGTCATAGGAGATTTGTTGGTGCACAATTACATTATTGATAGTGGGGCAAGCACCTTAGTAATGCCAAAATGTATAGTGGATAAGTTGGGACTCAAATACAAACAAATGAACAAGGGAGTTTCGTAGTTAGTTGGATCACTAAATAAGATAGTAGGAGTGGTGAGAGGCTTGAACTTGATGCTCCATGCCTGTCCAACTTTCTTAGTTCCCCATAATGTGGTGGTGGTGAATGTTCCTCCCTACTTTACCATTTGCTTGTCCAGGGATTTCACATCCAAAATAGGTGGGTACCTAGCAACAAACTAGTCTTACATGGTTTTTAGGACCAAATATGGGACTAAGGTCAAGATTGAGTCAGAGATAATCCATAAAGATCATCTAGATCTATACTCACTCAAAGTAGTGAATGTCAGCTACACCATTATTGATGAAAAAGATTTCCAAGTGGATCAATCTCAACCTTCTACCCTTGAAGGAGTTGTTGACCTGCTCTTAGATGAATGGGGAAGTGACAACTTTGAACATGACCCATACAAGTTCATAGAAGAGGCAGGAATTAGGATTTATTACATGCATGAAGAGGGTACTTTTGTACCAAATTTGATGAAGGCAAACCAAGAAAGCTTGGGTTTATGGTAACTCTTCTTTGATAGCTCAAGAAGCAAATTGGGAGCTGGTGTTGGAGTAGTGTTAATTTCCCCCTCAAAGGAGAAATACTTCTCAACTTTCAAGTTATAGTTCTGTTGCATGTGCAATGTTACATAATATGAGTCCATCATTCATGGTGTAGAGTGGGAAAAGAAAAGAGTAATTAAAAATATGTAGTTTTTAGGGATAGTGAGTTGATCCTAAATTAGGTGAGAGGCCAAAATATGACCAAGAATTCCTTGCTAAAGTCTTACAAGCACAGAGTATGGGACTTAGTGGAGAGTTTCCTATCTTTCAATGTTATTTCCATACCAAGAGAGTAGACTAAGCAAGCGAACATACTAGCAATAGTTGGTGCTCAGTTTGACATCCCCAATGGGATAGGCCGAGACAATAGTCCACTCCATTTAAAAGTGGTATTCAGACCATCTGTGCTTGATAACATCACCAACTAACAAGTGTTTTATAGTGATCAGTAGATAGCATTCTTATTGTAAGAGGAGGCCAATTTTTCCTCTATAAATTAAGCCCAAATACAACAATAGTATGGTAGCCAGATTTTTCATTTAAAGAACAACAAACTTCCCAAAGGCTTGGTCACTCTTAAAAGTATCTTCAACGAGGATGACCAATTGAAAAATGACAAAGCAGGAATCACAATGAAGAAAGAAAATTATGAAAAGGTTGAGATATTCAAGAATAGGCTGCTTGCACTTGGGAAGGTATGTATAGATCATGAAAAGTAGGCTTTCATCTTATTTTGCTAGGAATTTGCCAATGCCTTTGCTTGGGATTTTAGCAACTTGAAGGGTTTTGATCCAAGTTTGGCCCAACATACCATTGAGTTGGAGGAAGGTACCAAGCCCATCAAACAAAAACTAAGGATTGCCAACTTGAAGATTGATCCTCTCATGTAGAAGGAACTCACCATGCTGATTGAGTCCAAAATCATATTTCTAATCAAACACTCTTCTTGGTTAGCTAACCTTGTCCCTGTCTAAAAAAAGAATGGGGAGATCAGATTATGTGTAGATGTTAGAGACCTCAATAGAGTCTCATTGAAAGACCACTATCCTCTCCCAAGTATGGATTAGATCCTCCAAATGGTAATGGGTAGCAAACATTTCTCACTCTTGGATGGGTATTCAGGGTACAATCAAATTTTAGTGAAAGACTGTGATCAATACAAGACAGCCTTCACTACCAAGTGGGGGATGTTTGCTTACCAAAAAAATGTTATTTGGACTATCCAATGCTAGAGCCACTTTTCAATGAGCCATGGACATGGATTTTTAAGGCCTGATAAATAATGTTGTACTGGTCTATCTTGATGATGTGACAATATTTTCTAAGGAAGCAGGCCAACATCTGAAATACCTTAGGAAAATATATGAGAGGTGCAGAGAATTTGGTATCTCTCTCAACCCAAATAAATGCATGTTCTCTATCCATGAAGGTAAAATCCTTGGCCATGTTATTTCGAAAGAGGGCTTGACCATTGACCCAAAAAGAGTTTGTGCCATCTTAGTGTTATCCTTGCCTAAGCATAAGAAGGGTCTATAAAGATTCTTTAGCAGAATAAATTTCATCAAGAGATTTATCCCAAATTTTGCTGAGATAGTCAAGCCACTAACCTCCATACTAAAGAAAGATGAGAAATTCACGTGGACAACACAAAGGAAGGATAGTTTTGAAGGGATCAAGTAGGCTATCACCCAAGCTCTTACCTTGATTAGTCTCAAATTCACCAAGGATTTCAATGTTTAAACCTTTGGAAATGAAGAGGTAATCTCTGCCATGCTTACCCAAGAAAATGATGAGAACCTTGAACAACCACTTGCATTTTTTAGCCAAGGTCTTAAAGGTTTTGAGATAAAGTATACATATGTGGAAAATCAAGTCCTTGCAGTCATATAAAGTCTAAATAAATTTATACATATGCTATCCAACAGTAGGGTTCATCTCATGGTGCCACATCCTAGGGTCAAAGATTTCTTGATTAGCCATGTTCTAAATGAAAAGAGAGCGAGATGGATCACCAAAGTAATAGAATATGACATGGACATCAAAACCAGGAAGATGGTAAGGGTAAAAGGTTTATGTGAACACCTTAATATAGACATGAAATAATAGAAAGAAGGCATTTTACTAATCCATTATGAAGCTATAGTAAAAGAACCAATAATCATGAAGGATTGGGCATTATACATGAAATGTTTCCTTCTCACCGGTGAGTGCCTCAGGGCCTTGATAGGTCCAAGAGGAGATATTTTAGACTCTAATCTCTCTCTTATGTCCTAATTGATGGGGTGTTGTTCAGAAGATATTTCTCAGGAGTACTCTTGAGGTGCATAGACCCAGGTTAGGTCGATAGGGTGATGTTCGAGCTCCATGATGGGCCATCTAGTGGTTACTTTGCTCCTAATCCTACAACTGTAAGGACTATGAGAGTTAGTTACTTCCGGCCCACTTTATTTAGAGACACTCATGCCTAGGTATGAAAGTTCCAAAAGTGTGCACTCTTTGATGGGAAACAATGGCTAGTTGCAATGCCTCTACAACCTATTCAATTAGAATAGTCATTCATGTAATGGGGCCTAAAATTCATAAAGATGATCAACCCTCCCTCTAGTACTAGCCACAAATGGGTCTTGACCACTATAGACTACTTCACAAGATGGCTAGAAGTTGTTGCTTTGAAGGAAGCCAACAAAAGTGCAATCTTAGACTATTATGAAGGCCTAGTGATAAGGTTTAGAGTCCTAACTACCATCATTTCAGACAACACATTAGCTTTATTGAGAACCAAAATGAGCTAATGGGCATTAGGATATGACATATATCTTAGCACTTCTTCTAACTACTACCCATAAGGGAATAGGTTGGCTAAGTCCACCAATAAGAATCTAATCAAAATTATCAAAAGGATAATGGAGGAAAATTAGAGAATTTGAAATGCCAAGTTGAAAATACCCCTATGGGAAGATAGGGTTACTGTAAAGAGGGTAGTTGACAATTCACCATACACGCTTGTGTATAGAAGAGAAGCTAGACTTCCTATTTCACTTGAATTTCCAGCCTTGGATCT
This sequence comes from Torreya grandis, assembly GCA_037957365.1. NCBI lineage: Eukaryota > Viridiplantae > Streptophyta > Pinopsida > Cupressales > Taxaceae > Torreya > Torreya grandis. The sequence continues at coordinate 1,089,274 of JARHVA010002628.1, forward strand.
TGCTCACCATCTACAATTGGAAGAAGGCAACAACATGGAGGTCAGGCTATGTGAATTGATGTAACTTCAAGAGACAAGGGACCAAGCCATCATTTCTATGATCAGCCATCAACAACAAATAAAGAAACACTTTGACAAGAAATCCTTTTCAAAAGGCTTCTCTAAAGGTGACATTATCTTAAAATGGGATGAGGACCGAGCTAAGCCTAGAAAGAACACAAAGTTTGACACCCTATGGAGTGGTCTATATGTCATCACTCAGTGTAAGCATTATAATGCATTCTAACTCTCCAAGTTGGATGGTGAAGAACTACATATCCTAGTCAATGGGATATATCTTAAGCATTGTCACTGAGCCTTCTCTCATCATATATATATTTTCCTTGTTTTCCTTATTTTTTCCTAAGTGTTTTTTACATAGGTGTAGTGTTTTTTAGCCTTTAGTGTGTGTGTTTTACTTTGTGTTTGACGTAAAGCTTTGTTGGTTCATATGTATTTAGAGGACTATTGCTAACTCTTTCAAGATACATCTTGACTCCATTCCCAATAGACTTTGAGGCTACTAGTCTTTTTAAGCATAGTAGGCATGTTTCCCCTAGGAATCACCAAATTTGTTGACCATTTTCATCTTATAGGCTAAAATGGGTCTCCTTTCTTTCCTTGCTATTCTAAGCCATCAATCTTGGATGTATTCCCCTTACTGCAATTATGCCATTTCCTTTTGTAGTAGACCTATTCTATAAATGGCCAAGTGACTTGAGCTTTGTAGATGTTTCAAGTTGATCTAGAGGTTTTTTTTGCTTTGGGCAATTGATTTGCACAAGCCTTTCAGCAAAGGAATGGGCCAATTTCAAAGTATATGAGTCTTTCAGTAGGCTTCAAAGGACAAAGTGCCTTTGTGGAGGGTAGTTAGGTTATAAACTGGACTATTTTAGTAGGCTACGAAGGGCAATTATGGACCCAAAGGTGCCCTTGTAGAGTACAGAGAACACCTTTAAAAAAATGACAAGGCTAAAGGGAAAGCTTCCTTTAGAAAATAGATAAAGGAAGAGGATTTCTTTAGAGTTTTTTCTGAAGGAAATCCATGGCAAAAAGGCAAAGGTCCTTTGGACAAAATGACTAAAGAAAAATACAAGGAAGGGATGAAGGTGAATTGCTTTGGACAAAATATTGAAGGAATTCCTTCAGACTTTTTATCTGAAGGAATTTTTCCAAAGAAAAGACCTGAAAGAAGGAAAGGGTCAAGGCATGAAGAAATATTTCCTTCAGACAAAATGTCTAAAGGAATTCCTTTGGAATTTGTCTGAACAAGGCAGCCTGAAGGAACCTAAAGGTCAAGTGCCCTTATGGGGGACTCTTAGCTACCAAAAAAGGGACCTTTTCTAAGCTCTAAAGAGATAGCTTCCCTTTGGGAAGGAAGAAATTGCAAAGGTTCGAAGGAATTACAAAAGGCTGAAGGTTCAGTTGTAAAAAGCTGAAGAAATTACTAAAGGGGTGATGGGCTTGAAGACGTCAAATTCAACATAGTGAACTATCTATTGGAGTTTAAATTTTTGGTGATGGGTGCATGAACATCAAATTTAAGGTAAAAAACTAGCCACTGGCTTTCAAATGGTGACGTGCCTATGGACATCAAATTTATGATGATGAAATAGTTGTTTGGTTTTTGAATAGTGACAAGCCCATAGATGTCAATTTTTGATAGGATGTGTCAGCCATTAAGGAGAATCCAAAGGACTAATGCCTTCATGATAAGTGGCTAAAAGCTCATGGCATAGACCTAAGTAAACTCAGTGACCCACTAAGAAAGGAGCGTGAGGAGCTATTAAAAGATGAGAGGAGTAGATCGAGAGCTCAAAATTACCAAAAAAAGACAAGGAATAGCAAGGAAAGAGGGAAAAAAATAGTGAAAGCATGACCATGTACACATAAGTCAAGCTTAAAAAATAATAGAATAGTCTAGGTGGGAAAAGAAGATGTTGACATAGGAGATTATTATAGTGACCCATGATTTTATAGTAACACTTAATACGACCCATACTTTTGAAATGATATTAATACAGGTTAAGAACCAAAGTCAAGACTTGTGACACCCACAACATGGTTTTTTCAGGCCAGTTCTAGAAGGATGATATTAGGATGAGTGATTTCCTCTTCCCTAAGCTTTAAATGCAACATGTGTTGCTTGTTCTAGAAGGCACTAATAGTCTTATTTTTCATGCTAGATATTGTAACCTCTCAAGAAGAGGAAGATATCTCTCATTTTTTAAGGTGAAACCCTACCAAATTTCACCTTTGATGAATAAGAATGTTTTTTACCTCTATCTGACTGGCTATTATTTTAAGTGTGTTTGTATATCAATTTTTTGTTCAGTCATTTTATCTTGGTGCTTCCACAAATTAACATCAACACACCCAGTGTAGCCAAAGCCATTTTTCTATGTTAACTAGAAGTGCTTCACTTGGAGCATAGAAATAGAAGAGTAGCTATCAGACATTGTGTTTTCTACAGTGCCTATGGTAAGTTCCTTTTCATGTGTGTCTTCATTAAGCCTCCCTTTTAAATCTCCCTAAAGTATAGTCTTTTGCTAGATAAAGTGTATGTTCACCCCCTTTCTAGTTTGAAGTGTGAATAGATGAGTAGATCAACATTATTTGGTACATCACCACTTAAATTAGTTTTCTGTTCTAGTTATTCCTTCTCCCTTCCCCCAGTATTAGTAGTAGTAGCAAAAGACAATATAGATGCATCAAAGGGAGATACCCCTTATCTAGAGATTCTCCCCTCAATTTTTTTAGACCCAAAACAAGAGGGGAGTCTCCATTATGTTGTGTGGAAGAAATAATCCTAGCCTTCTTTCAAGGGTGCAATCCACAGTGTCAACAAGAAACCTATAGGTCTAGGCAAGCCTATAGGCTTGCATTTCAATGTAAGAAAACTTTTTTGGTGTCTATTTTAACCTTTTATAAGTCTAATACCATATTTCATTTATTTTATACATTTATTATGATTTTAATACACTAATCCAACATATGATGCTACCAAAAGAGGACCCTTTGAAACCATCTTGCAAGCAACCTTCAAAACATAGTCATCAAGCATCGAATATGAATGCCATAAGGGAATAGAATAGAACCTATATGTAATCATGAATTAATCATGTATATAAATAAATAATAACTTAGATAAGATATATCATACCATATACTTTCTATTAGGGACACATTTGTTAAGCGGGAACATGAACAATATGGGGATCTACTAGACCCGATTAGGGGATATCTTAATATAATAGACTATGCTAGGGAGGGTTCCAAAGCCTCTAGTCAAGCATAATCACACAATAACCCTAAGGGACTCCTATATTTTTATATCTCACTAAACTAATAAAAATCAAAGTAAATCAAATCTAGTGCTCACTAAATCTTGTGGTGCATAGTGGGGGTTAGAAACAATATAAGTAAACATGCATAAGAGACATATACTAATGTCAATGTATAAAGAATCCTAATATATAGAATATAAGTAAAAAATAATATATATATACTCTTAGGAAGGAGTAACAAAGTTAGGAATACTTACCTTTGAAGACAAACCCTCCTGGACTTAATCTCTCCCTTGGCTAAGGTACTTCGTAAGAGGTTGTTCTAGTATGTAAGGATGACAAGGACAAATCATCTTTAGGATACAAAACCTATCAATGTATCCAAAATAATTCTCCATAGGACAAGATTTGTATATCCAAATAAAGTATGGAACCCTAATCTTGATCCTAAAGTAGAATGGTCAATAAGTAGATGCATAATATATCTTACTTCTTATCTTTTATCAATAATGGCCAAATGAACTTTTATATATAGGAAACTCTAACTCTAAACCCTTCCAAAAATTATATATGATAGGGTCAACTCAATAGACCTATTATTTTTTAACCCATGCTAAAAATGATCTAAATCGGCATTGTGGGATGATAACAAAATAATATAGGGTCGACCTAGCTGACATAGTTTAAAAACTATTGAAAGGTGATTTAAGATAGGAAACGGTAAATGAAAGTCGAAAATGACTTGAGGAGGGTGAAATATAAAATAAAAATCTTAGGGATAATTTTTTTAGGAGACAAGTGTGTAGATAACAAGTGGAAAAAGGGACAACAATCCTTCGAATCACCAATGGTTTACTCGCCCATTTCCCAGTGCACCATTTAAGGCATGGAATCAGAGATATTGAGGTTTGATGGATTCTTTAAAGATACAAAATTTAAATAATTGATAAAATTTTGAAAATATTATGTGTATATATATTCCTCACTCGAAATTCATCATGTGTCATGTGAGTGTAACATGGGATGGTGCTTTAGGAATAAAACATGATAACACCTAACAATGATGTTAAGTAAAATGTAGTAAGGAGAAAATAAGATAAATGAAAGGACAAAATTTATAAACATGTACCTTTACTTACCTTAGTATTTTAAATAAAGAATTAGAATTCAAGATAGGTGAAGGATTCCAAATGTGAAGAACATTATACAAACCTATAGAAGTTATTGTAAAAAATAGCCAAAAACTAAAAGTTTTGCAAGATAGGTATAAAGTAGTAAAAAATTAATTATTAGAGACAAAGATATGAGGGTATTAGGAAAATTGGAAAATAAGGATTGTTAAGGCAAGGTTAGAACCAAAAATATTGAGGGCAAATGAATTCAAAATGGTGGAAAATGAATTATAATTGATTATAGAACACAACAAATAACATTGGAAAGCATGGAAAACATAAATGGAAAAAAGGAATGTATAACATACTAAATCACATTGGGAAGTATGTAACACATAAATGAAAAAAAGGAATGTAGAACATACTAAGTCATGTTGGGAAGTATGTAAAACATAAATGACAAATTGAAATATCAATGTAAGACAAATATGAAAAAAGATATGTAAGCAAGTGAAAAGAAGCCCCATGTAAGATAATAATGTTGAATCAAACATAAATGAATGAAAATGAAATGTAATTCAAGATGTAAAACAAGGAAGAAGAAGTCATACATAAATATAAACATGTAAGAATGCCAAATGTCATATGTAAAATAAGTGAAGTCTGCAAAAATAAAATAAGAACATGGTGGAGAAATAAAAATAAAAAAGTTCTAAAGGATGAAAACTCAAACTTATTTTTTGTTCTGAGATACAATGTAATAAAAAAAAACCACCTAATGACATTAATAGTATGACAATGATATTGTGTGGAAAATGGTGTAAGGGTGTTTATGAGGAAGGCCTGGTCCTATCCAAGGTCTAGTAATGCAACTCATAAACTACAAACCAAGAGGTATAATAAGGTAAATGTGATTAAGGATGTGATCAACTACAATAAATGTCCAAAAAGGGGAATATAAGGAAAATGTGATGTAAATAAGGAATGTGAGGTGCCACATGGGTGATGTGAACATCCTTAGCAAGAATGAGACATACTATGCAAGTGATAAAGACTAATAACTATCAATACCAAGGACATAGGACATTTTGAATAATGAACACAAAGCTTGGGATAATAAGCTAAGTATATATATCATCACATAAAAGCTATATTTATGAAAATTAACATATACCTACCTTCCCATAACATGTTCCCCATTCCTCAAGACCCTTGAAAGAGCCACCAGTTTACCATGAAGATTGGGTACTTGCATGAAAAAGTGGGTATCACTAAAAAAAATATTCTCCTTTTCTAATATACTAGCCTAATGCACCCTAATGGACCTTGACTCTATGTGAGGCCAAGTGTGGAGTTTGAGCTTTGACTAGAAGATGGAGATGTGCTTTGAATCATGTCTTCTAGTGTGATTTAAATTTTAAGAATTTTGAAATGTTTTCTTATTTTATATCATTACTTTTTATTAAATGATTTGGCTTTTGAATGTTTTTAAGGATTTTTAAGATTCCTCCTCCATACGAATTTGGAATGACCAATCATGAGAGATATAGTGATACACATGAATAAGATTTAGTCTTAGGCTAAATGAAGCTAAGTAATTGAAGACAAGACTAATTAGAACACTTAGAATTGACAATTAACCAACATATTATCTCAAGTCTCAACCATGTATATGCTAGTTTATGAAAAAGGAATAAAGGAGATCCAAATTAGATCGGTGAAAGGAGAATATAATGAGATTAATTGTTTGCTAGTTGATCACATGGTAAAAATGGAATTAATAAATGAAACCAAGTGTGTATAACTAAGTCATAATGACAATTAACCATGAAAAATAGAGATAAGGAAGAAAATTATCATGAAGAGAAAATAATGGAGTTGGTAATAAATAAAATCAAGAAAGGAAGAGAAATCAATGATAAAGAAGACATCTATATGAAAATGTAAATGATAGTATAAGCAATATAGATTGTAAAATTAAAGCTACCATGTAAGATAAATAATAATTTTAAATAATGTCAAATGATATAACAAATAGATAAAGTTAAGATTGGAACACATGTCCAATCTAAATGAAATTATAAAAAATGCCATGCATGTGTTTATAAATAATAATAGAATTTCCCACACACATCTAAACCATTTGATAGATCTTTATGATGTTAGAGACAAATGGTTACTAATGTCTCATCAATCTTAAAAAAAATTTGGGAAAATACTTCACTTCTAATCCCTCAATAGAAAAGGTAAGAATGCTAGATGGATCATGCTGAGAAGGTATATCAGGTAAGTGATGCTTAGAATAATGCATGGGAGTGGAATATATAATAGACGTTAGAATCAATGGTGAGGAGGGATCCACATATGAGGGAATCATAGGTGGATAAGGTTCCATAGGTGAGGGAAGGTTCACGGGTGAGGAACTCATAGGTGGAGGAATAGAAGGTGATGAAGGGACCACATGAGGGGATCGAACCATAGGAGGTAGAACCATGGGGGAAGAAGAGGGAAATTTATTATGGGAATGACCTATGGGAAGAATTATATAAGGGGTAAGAAAAGTTATAAGTTGATCTTGAAGGTATTACTGAAGGATGTTATAATGATCAATGTGAAGGGTACCACATTGGTGCCAAAGACAATACACCTCTCTATACTTAGGAATATACTTAGGTAGTACTATCAAGGGAGGTATGGCCTTATCTATGGATTGAGAGATAAAAGGATGAAAACTATCAATATGTTATCACAACTTCTAACAATGCATAAAATAATGGTTATTTGTGTCATGGAAGTAATAGATATGCTTGTGAGTAGGCTTAGTATAAGTACTCATAAGAAGAGGTGTAAAAAGAGTGAACTAAGCTTGGTAAGTCTCATCATCCCATTTTATGGGAAATAAATAAATCTAAGGTAAAGGAATCAAACCATCACCAAGAGAAGGTGATGGTGGAGAAGGAATGAGACTGGGCTCAATGAAATACACAATAGGATCAGAAGCAAGAAGAGACTCAATGAAATAAAAAAAAAAGAATGGGCTCAAACATAATGAGAGAATAAATAGTGTCAACTATAGTTGGATCTAATAAGGGAGGGGTGAGGTTTGTATAAGGTTTAAGAAGGGTCACATGAATCTTGAGGATAAGCAAGCTATAGTGGTTAGGGTACGTCGAAAAGTGGTAAGGCCTAGTCATAGCATGATCCAAGAGCATACTCATACAAGGTTATTCAAAAATTAGAGTTGTTATCACTATTTATAAACTATGATAAAGAGTAAAAATTCTAAAATTAGGAACTATAAATGATGGAATATGGGAATATACATGAAAATATTGAAGTAAAAAAGAATGACAATAGATAATCTCAACATTATTGTCCTAAATAAGACCACCTAATAATAGACTATCTAAGGAATAACCATTATCATAGTCAAGTGTGTGAAAATAAATGACACACATAGGGATGAATTTGTCATCAGATGAATTGTGATGAATAGAATGCTAATTCTTAGTCAAGACAATGAGAATGTCATCACAAGGAGGTTTGAAAGGATGAGGCTATAAAGAATTAGGAAGCTGAGAGATGAGATGAGGTGAATGATCAGAAGTTTTAATCTTTAGGTTGATCTCATCGATCTCACCATCATCATAATATAATAGGTTAGGAGTATTATTCCCAATGAGTTTAGGATGAGTATTATAACCATTCATGGAATTGATGGGAAAGCTAAATCATTGAGATTCATGGAATGGAACACTAGGCAAATGTTCAAGAGTAGGAATCTTGAAGACACCACGATCTTGAAATTATTCAAAATTTGAAGGGTTAGTGTCACCGAGAATGTTATATATTTATCCATTGTGGGGTAATTTAATGTATTGGTAGGTGGAAGAAGTAACAACTCTCATATGGTGAGTTCATAACCTACCAATCAAGATGTTATAAGATAGAGGAATGTTAAATATCATCACCTTCACATGAATGATGATAGGCAAGATGGTAATGTGAAGCCACACACAAATTAAAGGAGGCATTTACCTTTGATCATATCCTTGACATGTGTTGCATGTGGACTTGATAATTCATTTAAAATATCCAAGAGTTTTGATAAAATTGAGAGCCGTAATATGAGTGCCTGAACCTTCATCAATCAAGTCACACTTGAATTGGATATCACCAATTTGGACACTAATGAATAGAGGAGGATAATTTGCACGAAGTTGAATCTCATTGGGAATCATAAAATTGATAGGAAATTTTAAGGAAAGAGAAGTGTCCATTATTTTTTCAACATGGATGGAGATCTCTTCACATTATTACAATATGGTATCTTCAAATCCATATAAGGTTGCTTTGCATCCTAATAGAGGAGGATGAGGGATGTTAATTTAAAAGAAGAGTTGAATGAGATGGTTTTGATGATGTGGAGAGGTCCTCATAATCCCAAGGAATAGAATTTGATATGGGAGATTAGTAAGTTCCATGATGGTATCCCACTCATCGTAACCCATAAGAAGGTTGTTAGAAATAGATGCATAGTGTTGAAGGAGGTCCTCAAAAATAGGAACTGAAGTGTACTAGAATTTGTGTGGATAAGAAGGAGAAGGTTCAAAACAAGTTTTTAAATTATGTTAAAAATATGTATATGTTGGTTTAGGTTGGTTTTGAGAATTGTTTGAAGAAGTTTTGATAGAAGCTTGATTATCATTAATGTTAAGTAAAGAAGATGGAGGGATGGTAGAAATATAATGGGAAGTGTTATCCAAGTGAGGAATTGGAATCAGTTCATCAAAGTTTATAAGATCATATTTCCCCAACTTATTTAAGTGTGTTTGGTAAAAATCTTGGATAACATGAAATGTGAGAGATAATGGAGGGGTGTAGATAGGTTGAGGGTCAATGAAAGAAACTACCCTTCACATATTAGTCATAATAACCACATTATTTTAGGGATTTAGGACAAAAAGACTTTATATATTGTTGGTAAAATGGGTGGGCTTGTCTTGGTTTGGTTGTTGAGTAGGAAGAGGGTCTTTGTAGATAACCAAATGAGCATCAACTTGATTTAAGGCTTGAGATTTAGTATGTGCTCATAAGCCTTAAAATCAATATCATAGGCTTGTTGACACTTTAAAATGATTAAATCATAATTAAAATTAGGACCAAAAATAAAATCCATATCTAAATTATGAAGATGCTTACATGTCTCATAATAATGACCCCAACTAGCATGAAACCAACAATACTTGTTAGAATCATACCAAGATTTCATAAGATGAATGGGATCAAGTTATCATGGTATAGGCCTAGGTAGATGTTTAAGTAATTTAGATAAGGATAGGGGTTTGTGAATATTGATGTTATTAGGTGAAGATAAGTGAGGACTAGTGTATTATTGAGAAGAGGGAGCTAGTTTTGAGGATTGGTTAGGAACAATAATATGAATAGTGTGAATGCTGTTGTAAGAGTCCATTACACCATCATTGGTAGCATTACAATTTTTTTCTTAAGTAAGATACGAGGACCCACAAAAGGTTGGGGTGTCTTGAATTAATGCATAAGGAAATATTGATGTTTTTCTTGGTCAATGGCCTCCTCCAAGGTATATGGAAAGATAGTGTGAACCCAATATTACAACTTGAGAAAAAGAGCATTGGTAAAGAGATAGAAAACGTTATCATCAACCATGTTGTGTTCACATTTCTTGGACACTGTTTTCTACCTTTTAATGAAATCTTGGGCATCTTCATTTTCAATTTGTTTACAATTTATAAAGTGGGCCAAAATAGTCTTGGTCAGATCACTCATTTTGAACTCTTGGAGTAAAAGATTAAATCTTCCAAACTAGTAATAGAACGAGTTTTAAGTTGGTTGCACCAATCTAAATCATCACTCATGAGGGTTTTGTCTAGGATCTTAGTAGCAAAAAAAAAAATTAATTTGATCCAATCATTATAAATATTTCTAAATATTTTTAGATGAAGGGTAGGATCAATTGATCCATTATAAGAAATAGTAGGGGTGATAACTCCTATATCAATATTATCAATTTGAGTAGTAAGAGGATCATTTTGAAGATGCTTAATGGTTTTGTTGACCCAAGGAGGTTAAAGGATGAGATTTCTTTAGGAATATCAAATAAGAAATGGGGGAGCATTTTTATTAAGCATGACCCAAGATGTTAGTTGAGGATGACTTTGAAGATGGAGAAAGCGATTTTGCATTCTCATCTTTTGATTTGTATTATGAGCTTGAAAAGTATTCATTTGATTAAGTGTTTTTAATAAAATTTGATGGGTTTGATTAGAATTATTATCCTTATTTAAAATATTAGAGTTGGTATAGTGGCTTGGGTACCACTATTGGTGTTGGTAGGAGCTTGAGAGGAACTATTAGAATCTGAGGCACTAGTGGAAAAATTTGCTTATGTGGTAAAAGATGGACTAGTTAAGGGATGAGAAAAGAAATCACTATAAACATGAATACCTTGGGTAGAAAATGATGTACTAGTGGAAGGATTAACAATAGTGGGTACTAGGAAAGGCCCACTCGATGTAGACCCTATCATATTAGTGAAGATACTAGGCATATTGGTACAAGTAGTTAAATAAGAATAGATCATGGTATGAGAAGGGGTCATAACAAAGGTAAGAGGATAAGAATCAAATAAGTTAGTACCTATAAATCCATTTAAAAATGTGGGATAAGGTGAATGTGGCTCTTCAGATTGAACACTAATTAGGAGATGGTAAATGGTAGAAATATCCTTTCCTTGGTATTGAATAAATTCAAAGATAAAGAAGAATATTTTAGGGGTATACTCAAATTTAGTTTGATCTTCTAGTGAGAAGAGAGGATTATGTTAAAAAGAGGAATGAGGAAGGGTCCCATAGTTAATTGTGCAAGTGGCTATATGAACATTACTCTCATCTAGGAGAGGAGCCCTAATATACTTATGGTAAACCCTATGAGGATTGGTAAGACTCATCATGTCTATTGAATGCAACTCAGTGTTGTCTTCAAATGTAAATTTCATGATGAAGGAAACAGACTAGACAAGGTAAGAGATATGCAAAAATCAATGAAATAAAAAGTGATATAAATAGTATAGAGTTAATTGGGTTGACTTATTATAGTAAATAGGGCTTGAAAACTATATAGAGTTGATTGGGTCAACCTATAACAACAAATTGAGGATGAAAAAGTGTATAGGGTTGACTTAGTCAACCTAGTACAATAGGTAAGAAAAAATAGATAGGCTATAAGAGACTATGTCAATATAAATGACTATTACTAAAATAAGAATAATTTTTCAAGTATTTATGAAATCAAGAAATTAAATGAAACACAATCAATTAGATCAATGAAGTTGATCTAATAGAGGCACACAATACAAAACCTTACACCATGCTAGCCAATGCAAATTTTTTCAATACAACATATAATTGAGCAAAGAGAAAGAAATAGACTTGGAAGTAAAAGCTAACTAAGTGGTCAACCTAAATGTTATTAAACTATTAGAGTATAATTATAGATGTGATAGGAAGTTGGATTTAAGGAACTAAAAAATAATCTAAGGATGGTTCTAAGATGTTTAGGCTGAAAGAGATCTAAATTAACAATTATACCAGCTTCGTATTTTTTCCTACCACCTCACTTCACACACCACAATGATAATGGTGTTAGGTGCTTAGCCAAAATATACCATTAATCATGTGTTTATACTTGGCCAGAAAACCAAGTTAGCTTCCCGCTTGGTGATGAAATCCAAGTAGGTAGGCCTTGGGTAGACAATTTTTAAAGTGCATTTTAAGATTTTGTGATTTGATATTGTGTGCATAAAATAGAATATATTGAAAATGAATGGTATATTTAAAACCACCTAATTATACTATGTGATCTATTCTAAGCATGTAAGTAATACAAAATAAATGTGTGAGCTATTTACTAGCATATAAGGGTGTTGGAACAAAACTATCTACTGAGAGAGGGGGTGAATTAGTAGATTGATTAAAATTAGTCCTTTAATAATTTTAATTCAAATAAAAAATTATATGTAAATATCACACACACAAATAGACATAACACTCAGTGTACGTGGAAAACCTAGTATATGAAAGCCATAGCAAAAATAGCTGCTAGAATCTAGTATTCTAATCCAACCTCACAATCAAAACCTCACTATTTATAATGTTTAAGGGTACCGACCCTAAAGAGACACCAATCCGTTGATTTAAAAGAAACTACTCCAAGGAAACACCTACTCCCTAACTAAGAACCAACTCAACTCTTCTGATGGAACCTATCAATGAGATCTATTATGGAGCTATAACTCATGATTATAAAATTGATGAAAAAATGAATCCAATTTTATGTTATAGACCTATTCTATAACTTCTCATAATATTATCTACATCTCTTTTCCTCTCTACCTTTCTTCCTCTCAATTCAAATCTCCCTTTCTACACTAAATGTATATCCTAGATGATGTATATATGCATTGGATGTAAGTCTCACATATTCTCTATGTTCACACTTGGTTGTTAACACATCACACTCCATTTTTTGAAACTCAGTTTATATTTATTTAATGAGAAATTTCTCACTTCTTGAATTCATGCACCACCACCATAATTCTCTATCATTTACTATTTTTATCATATATTAGTCTTGATCTTTGATATGCATGCCCTTTTTCACAATTTAGATTGATTACAACAATCTATATCATTCTTCATGTCATAAAATGTAGCTTACATTTATATTTTATCACTTGACCATTGAGATGAACATATCTTTAAATACTAACCATTAATCTTAAGTTTCATGCCATGATATGATGATCCTCATTCAATTGTCCCAAATTTAAAATGTGACCATTAGATCAAACTCACCCTCTCTATCAGATCCTTACAAGCTTCCAAACTTTATTTCTTTAAATTTAAAATGTATATGTTGATCTAAATATGATAAGCTTATGTGCTCTGTTAGATATTTACAAGATTCCTAACTTTAACTCTTAAACTTTAAGTTTTAACTATTGATCTTTATCTTAGTCTCCCAATATTAGGACACTTAACACTCTTGCATGCCTTCTAAGCACTTTACTATCAGTCCCCATGCTTATGACACTTTCCATCCTCATGTGCCTTCTCTACATTATCAATCCCTACGCTTGTGACACTTGTCACCCTCATGTGCCTTTTACACATTGCTATCAGTACCCACACTTGTGACACCTTTACATTGATCATTGACTATTTGACTTTGACGTGCATTGTAGATTTATTTCTCAAACTCCATGATCATGACACATATCATAAGTGCATTCATTTTTAGGTTATTTGACTTATTGACTTTTCTATTCATCCTTAGATCTTCATCTTGTAATTAAGCACTCACCATTGATCAAACTCAAACAAATATTAAGTTGAGGACTTAAGAATATTAAAGTCTTTGATCATTATTTTGATTTGATAATGACTAGGTCAAATGGGCCAGTTTCACAATGATGAGGAAGGATTAAGTTATAACTTAAGTAACTAGTTCTTGCCTATATCTAGTCAACACAAAAATAGAAGTGCCAATGAATGAAATGAATAAAACCCATAGGGTTTTATTGAGAAATCCTAGTAATGTCTAAGAGAAAAGATAATTCCTTTCTAGGCTCATTTCTCTTCATTTGAATCTATAGACACTTCATTTCTCATGGACAAGACTAAGTAGGACACTTATGATTGACAATGAAGAAGTGTTTTCACTTATTTGGGAATAATGGAGTGTTATTCCTATTTTAGTTAAGTTTTGGATTAATAAACTAGTATATAATATAGAAATAAATATAGTCTTGGTTTGTGAAACTAATTGTCTTTTTCACCTTTCTAAAAATAGCAATAAATAAAAAGAAATATAACTTAGATGGAAAATAGATGGAGATGACTAATAGAAAGTTTTAAAATGGTTGTACAGGACTAAGAAGGTGTTACAAAATTGAATCTAGATTTTGTTGGGAAAAAGGATAGGATCATTAAAAAGTGGACACTTTGGTGTCTAGAATTGTTGTTCATTCTTACCATTGTTTTCTAAAATGATAAAAAAGACCTAAAACTTTCTAGGTATGCATTATGCCTATGTGAGCATGCCTATGAAAAATTGAGGACTAGATATTGTTGAAACTCATTATGGATTTTATTTTCTCTTCAAACCCTAACCCTCCATCATGCTTGATAAAAAAACATTTTGAGTCACTTGAGAAAGAAGGGGGTTAGTGTGAAAGATGTACTAAATGTGTAATCCACACCCCTTGTGTGGGCACACTATGTACATACCAATACTTTGAAGAGGGATCAATCCATATATAGTGTTTGAGGTGGCTAGGGCCTAGTATGAGGATTTGAGTAGGTTTGTAGCTATGTTGGGTGACTGTGTGCAAAGAAGAGGGAATTTCTCCTTAGTGCTTTATTTCTATTCTTTCTTTATTTGTAAGTTTGGTCACCTCCCCCTATTAATGAGCTTTGAGTGGGATTTTATAAGGAACAATTGGTCATGGGTCAAATGTATTTATGCTAGGCTAACCTAATTAAGGATAAGGACTAGATGAAAATGATAATTGGGGCTCAAAGTAGAAATGGATATGACTACAAAAAATGGGACACTTCTATATGGGAAGATATAGTCCAAATGGGGTGCTCTTATCCTATAGGTTTGGGACCTAGGGGAATAATATTGGCACAAGAAATACTATTTGGATGTGGTAGAATGACCATTTAGAAGGTTTTGGATGACTAGAAATGAGTAAAAAGGTGTCTAGAAGGGTTGTAAGATCATGAAAAAAGGATATATGGATGGGGGTGTTATAATCCACACTAAAACTAATAATTTGGACATTTATATGACTACATTTCCCCCCCTTTTATTCTAGTTATGTAGCAAAGTGAAATACAAGGATAAAGGAAAAATAGAAAGTGTACCTAAATTTACCTGGAAGGGTGAATCCCATGAGGATGTGTGATGTTGAGTACGCATATAGAGAGCACAATGTGAAGCTTAAATATACAAGATAAAACAAGGAGTAGATCAATTCTTACTAGACAGATTATGTTTAAAATAAGAACGTACAAACACTGGGTAAAAGAGAGAGGAATAGAAAGGAAAAAATACACCTCATCAGGTACATGAACTAATGCAAAACCTATTGTGATGTTGAGTGATATTGAGTGATGCTAGGTATGTGTTGTACCAAGACTAATATTAAGAATGGAGTTGAAGCTCAATTCCCCAATGGTGGATCAAGAATATAAAGGCTAGCCCTTTAGATCCATCATATCTCACTATGTAGTGAAGCTATGTGATCATGAATGTGTTAATTGATGTTTGGATTGTGTGTCTACTCCCTTTGAGTAGGTGGATCAAGAATATAAAAGTTAGCTAGTCCTTTGGCTCCATCATTGCCCACTATGTGTGAATTATGAACTAATATGAGTATGAATGTGTGTCATATGAGATGGCTCATGAAGCCCATGAATTCTCTATAGTCTAAAAATGTGGCATGAATAGCTGAATGTATACTAGGAAATAGGTCAATCTTGGCCACTTTGAAAGGTGGAGATTAGGATTATATGAAATCCATTCTAAAACTAAGAACTAGGCTTATATGAAATCCACTTCGAAATGATGCCAACCACCTATAGATGGAATAAGGAATGAAAATGCTAAGAAAACCTGGGTAATATAATTAAATAGAAAGAAAAGAAGGTAAATGTGCCATGCACATCACCCCCAATCATTGGTGTTTGTAACATAGATTCTGATTCAAAAGTTGTAACAATTACCCAATATGAAACTGGAAGTGAGAGACATCATGATGTGCATGATTCCCCTTATATCTAGATAATCTAAGTAAAAATTTACTAAAACTACCTAATCTAAACTAAAATATATTTGACAATACTATAATTGACCTTACCTTTCTTTCTATTTCTAAAATTTTTGGGTTTCTAGCTATTTGGATAGGAGCACCAAAAAGTGGACACTTTGCTATAGGTCACTATAGTCTAAATGGGGAATTCTTATCCTCTATAATTTTTACTAACTATTCAATGTTCATCCCTATTTTTTGGTCTATTCTACATGTTTTGAATTTTTATTATTGTTGTGAGTGTTTTGAAAGTTGATTTTGACCAGTAGAGGTCTCTTCTCTCTATGAAAAAACCTATATTTGTTACCCCCTCTTCTAATGGTAGGAATGAAGATCCTGTAATGACTACCCTTAGAATAAAGAACCTTACGATTATGTTATCTACAAAATACATGATATATTAATTATGATCAAAAATATGTTTCAAGATATAACATAGTTTATGTTGAAGGTTGCTAGATCAATAGGGGTATGACTATATAAATATAACAATGTAATAGTATGTGTAATAAACTAAAATAAAAATAGAAATTTAGTTAGTTATCAAGGATGGATGGATCATTATTTCCATCATGACATCTAATAAGGAAAAATAATTCATGATGTGGATCATTGCATTTCAAATAATTGAGAAGAAAACAAGCATGCAAGGCAAGAAGCATACAAAAGAGGACAAGGGGCCAAGAAAATAGGGGACATGGACACATATCACTCAAACTAGGAAAAACAAGCATACAAGAGAGGCCAAGGGGCCAAGAAAATAAGAGACATGGGCACATGTCACTTAAACTAAGAAAAGCCAGCATACAACACATGTTTAAATGTCCACATACACATATAATTAAAAACAAGTAAGATTGGAATGAGGGACACAAGCACATACAAGAGTATAAGTAATGGACATTATCAAATGTCTTAAGTCACACAAAAGTAATGAAATAGGAAATGAGCAATGCAATCACATCTAGTTACTCAAAGTAAGAACAAAAGGCATGTAAATGTTGGAAATAATATCACATCTAACTAATCAAATCAAGAAGTGAAATTATGAAAAACATGTAGTATAAGACTAGGTAGATGCTAATAAATACATAAGTGCTATATACTAGTGAGTGTCAAAAGAATAATTTGTACATGCTAGTAAGTAATGTACATCAATAATGATAACGAGAGTGTAAGGTGTAGGAATGACATAACATGCATGGTGTAGTATGTCTCAAATTAGAGTGAAGTGATCAAGGAACTGGTTATCACTACACACACTCAAAGAATATCAAGTGAATCATGGTAATTTAGATAAATTGATAAATAATAGCATAGAAAATCAAAATGTAGGTCTAGCATGGTAGTAGAAATGTAAAGCATGGATAATGCATATAATTGAAAAGTTTTTAGTGTTTTGAGTTACTTGAATGTTTTTGTATTTTGATATGTTATATTATTTTTGGTATTTTTAAATATTGTACTATTTTAGGTATTTTGAAATAAGCTATGTACAAGTAATGATAAGGAAACTATATACAAGAAAGTGAAAATAAATTATGTACAAGTAAGCTGAGAAATTATGTACAAGAAAGTGAAAAGAAACTATGTACAAGTAAGTTGAGAAATTATGTACAAGAAAGATTGAGAAGAAATGATACTAACCAATTAGTCTCATAAGAAAATTCCTATCATGGTATCCTATATCAAGGAGAGGGATCATGTGTGATCATGAAATACGATGGAAAGGATGATCCTATGACTTTTAAAGTTGTGTATTCTATAAGTGCTTTGAAATATATGTAGTGGAAATTAACTATGGGGTCCCCCTATAATTTTGAGAATTGTATGAAACTATGGGGCTCTTAAGGACCCATATGGTAGTATAAAAAGCTCTCTATAAATGTGATCTATGTGTAGAGGCATGAGAACTCAATGATACTACCTTGGGTGTGAATACTATAGCTAGAGACTATAGAGTCCTAAAACTATCACTGATGTAGTGGTCACACTAAGAGAGTTGTCCATGGAAGTGTATGAACTCTCTGTGCCAGTGAGGGAGGCCTCGATTATGTTTAAATCTCAATTAAAGGAAGAACTACAACTAGTGGAAGAGCTGAAACTGGTGAGTATAGAGTAATAGATGGATTTAAAGTGGGGAGTGGTAGCTCATACCAAAATCCACCAACTATAACAACTTGATTAGTGTGAATGTATTTCATGTGTCTATGGACTATAAAAGGTAATGTATAAAGTTCTTGGATCCATGGTAAACCAAGAAACACATCGAAGACTCTTACACTATGAAAAATAGTAAATGGTGTGGTGACATGTACTAAACTAACCTATAGAGGAAGTACAATCTCACCCAATGAAATTTGTATGTGTCCATTGAATCCACTAATAACTATGTCCATCAGGTTGATATCTTGATCTAAATATCCAAAATATTGAAGTAATATCATAGTGTACATGTTCACACTAGATCTATTGTCTATGAGAACACTATGAATGATATGGTGATTAATGTAAGCTTTGATAAAGAGTGCATAGTAATCCAAATCATCCTCAACTATCTCCTACTCTAAGAAGGACATCGAAGGTCTAGCTAGAACTCTAGAATTATACACACCAGTCATGTTGTTCAAAAGATGTGACTCAACTAAAGGTGCCTGGTATGTATTTGATGGAGGGTGTGCATGATATGCATGGTGAACACCTGATGTGGCCCTATCTCCTATTTAGAATGTTGTGGGAAAGGATCTAAGAACATTTTTAGAGCCTTGTCTTATGTTTGTTTTGCCTAAGGAGGCTTAATTAGATTACTAAGATCAATAAGGTTACCATCTATCAAGTCATGTATCTTTTGCTACAAACTAATGCATCTATTCATCATGTGGCTTGGTGCCCTATGAAATTATATAATGCATTCTAATCATGTCTACATGGAAGAGGCTTTATCTTATCAACTTCTTGAATATAAGGGAGAGATAGGACATTGCATTCTAAAAGCTACTATAAGAATCTAGCTGGAGATACTGGTAGATTGGTAAGGGCTCACTGAAGATACACTGATAAAACCACTCACTAAGGGGTTTTTAAAGCTGCATTAACTTTAGATTGATTTTAACTTTTTCTATCATTAACTTTTACTTTGTATGGGACATTATTGTTACTCTTGTTTATTGTTTCTCATATGCTTGTGTACTTCAGTTTTCCCATTGAAAGTAATTTGAATTCCCTTTCCTTTAGTGTATGACATAGCTTAGTAAAGTAAAAAAACATTATTGACTCATGAAAAGCTAACATAAGACTCTATTTCAAGATATCTTTTAATTCTTGATCAGCCATGGGGTTAGTCATTTTAGCCAAGATAGACTTATATCTAAGAACATAATCTATGATATGCTCATTTGACCTTTATTTCTATTGTGAAACCTAGGCATAAGAAACATTTTCATATATTTTAATGTTGAGATGAGCTAGAAACATGTTAGCTAAAGGATTGAATGATTTGACTGATTGATGTGATAGTCTATAGAACCATTGTAGATCATAATTATTTAAACTACATGGAAATAACTTGGTTAGTAACTAATCATTTGGCACATAGTCCAAGTATGTTGTGTGAAAAGCCTCATCATATATCTAGGTTACCCTTGACATCATATAGAGTGAGCTTGGGTTGAACAAAACCTGGTGGCAATGGTGTAGAAGTAATATGGTGTGCCAATGGTGTATGAAGTAGATAAAAAGAGTCCAAATATTATGTTGGTATAAAGGCACCTTGCTCAAGATGTAGCACCTTAGATTGAAGAGATTTAATCTCTTCCACAAGGGTAGCCACATCAAGAGGCAAAGATGTACTAGCCATAATTGGTGGTGCCACATAGGAAGGTTCGGATACTATAGGGGTTATTGAGATATAGTTACCCTCATAGTGTAATTTATAATTGGTTGTTCTAAATGAATGGAATTTTTAATTTCCATGATATATTTTAAGATAATGGCATGATCTCAGGGTTGTTCCCTAAGTCTCTCTCTAAAACTCTATAGAATCAAATCTTTGTTGATGAAAACATCATCATCAATAATAAGTGGAAATGGATCAGTAGCCCAATGTGGTTGAGCATGAACATTAGTGTGTGTATCATTATTGTTATTCTCATACTACTCATTTTTAGAATTATCCTCATATAAATTAGTGTAATCTAGATGTGTAGAATCTATAGTAAGAAACTAAGATGGTTGTTTATCCATGGTATATGGATAGGTTAGATGAATTTGGGTGTATTTAGGAGGGTTTCCACTAATTCTTGAACTTCATCTCAAAGGAAGAGATGCAAGGAGTTTAGGTGGCATAAGGAAAAAAATTTGAAAAATGAAAGAGAAGATTAAATAAATGTAATCTAGGATTTGAAAAATAGTGAACTAGAATATGCATAAAAAGGATACGAAACTCACTAACATGTAAGGTGATACCTAAAAAATCATATGGGCCTAGTATATTCTATTAAGGTTTAAAATAAATGATTTTTAAAATTACTATGGTGAATTTCAAAAATTAAATTTGAAATTTTGATTTATATATGCAGGAAAAATTAGAAGAATATTACTAAAATTATCAAAGAATTTTCCCTAGGGTTTTTAAGGTTTTTGTGTATAGAATAGGTAAGCTAGGTTCACTAAATAATTTAACTTATTTAGGAATAATAGTTTTTTATTAATATTTTAGATAATGGTCTGGATTAATAAATTAGTATATAATATATAAGTAAATACAGTCCTAATTTGTGTAATTATTTATCTTTTTCACCTTTCTAAAAATTGAAATAAATAAGAAGGAATATAACTTAGTTGGAAAATAGACTGAGATGGATGATACAAAGGTTGAAAATGGCTGTGAAAGATTGGGAAGGTGTCATAAACCTAAATATATCTTTCATTAGGTGAAAAGATAGGAACATCAAAAGTGGATGCTTTGGTGTCTAGTGATGTTGTTGATTCCTACCACTATTGTTCAAACTGATCATAGAGACCTAAAACTGTTTATGTAGTTGTAAAATGCCTATGTGAGCATGTCTATAAACAAATAAGCACTAATTGTTGATGGAACTCACTGTGGATCAGATTTTGTCTTCAAACCCTGACCCTCCATAATGCTTGATAAAATGACATTTTGAGTCACTTGAGAAAGAGGGGGCTTTGTGTGAAAGATGTACTGAATGTGTAATCCTAACCTCTTATGTGGGCACACTACCTACATAGAAATAATCTGAAGAGGGATCTTGTCATATGTAATTCTCCCACCTAGTGTGCTTTGTGATATAGTGTGATGCGAATGTAAATGCCAAATTGATAATGTTTGAGGTGGATAGGGCTTAGTATGAGTATTTGATTAGGTTTACAACTATGTTGTGTGACTATGTGAAAATAATAGTGAAGTTTGCCTTAGTGATTTGTTTGTATTCTTGCTTGCTTTGTAAGTTTAGTCACCTCACCATGTAAATGAGCTTTGAGTGGGATTTTATAGGGAATAATTGGTCATGGCTTAGATGTATTCATGCTAAGATGATCTAATTAGGGATAAGGCCTAGATGAAAATGACCATTTGGGTTTAAAGTACAAATGGATAAGACCACAAAAAATGGAGAATTTATATATAGGGAGTTATAGTTTAAATGGGGTGCTCTTATCCTATAGGTTTGAAACCTAGGGTAAAAGGATTGACATAGAGAATACTATCTAGCTGAGGTGGAATGATCATTTAGAAGGTTTTAGATGATTGTCAATGAGCAAATAATGTCTATACGGGTAACAAGAGCATGAAAAAAGTACTTATAGAAGTGGTGTCACAAGCCACACTCAAAATACCAATTTAGACATTTTATATGACTAAAATAAACATATTATCTCAAGTATCAACCATGTACATGCTTAGTTTGAGAAAAGGGAATAAAAGGAATAAGGAGATCCAAAGTGGACTGATGAAAGGAGAATATAATGAGATTAATTATTTGCTACTCAATCACATGGTAAAGAGGGAATGACTAAAGGTAACCAAGTGTGTATAATGAAGTCAAAATGACAATTACCCATGACAAATAGAGATAAGAAATTAAAAAATCATGAAGAGAAAATAAGGGAGTTTGTAAGAAAGAAAGGAGGAGAAAGCAATGATAAAGAAGACATATATATGCAAACATAAATGATAGTATAAAAAATATAGAGTGTAAATGTAAAGTTACCATGTAAGATAAATAAGAATTTGACACAATTTCAAATGATATAACAAATAGATAAAGATAAGACTAGAGCACACATCTAATCTATTTGAAAATGCAAAGAACACATGAATGTGTTTATAAATACTAATAGATTTACCCACATACATTATCCAAAAAAATTGATAGATCATTATGAAGTTGGAGGTGAATGGTTTTTAATGTCTCATATAAGGACTAAGAGGTAGAAGGATGCAAAGTATCAATATATTATTGTAGCTTGTGATAATGCATGGAAGAATGGTTGTCTATGCTATGGAATCAATAGATATGACTATGAGTAGGCTTAGTATAAATACTCATAGGAGGTGTAACAGGAGTGAAAGGAGCTTAGTAAGGCTCATCATCCTATTTTATGGGAAACAAATCCATATGAGGTAAATGAAGCAAATCATCACCAAGAGAAGGTGATGGTGGGGAAGGAACAAGGCTAGGCTCAATGGAAGATACAAAGGGATCAAAATCAAGGAAAAACTTGACTAAAGAGAGAACAAGAATAGGCTCAAATATAGTGGGAATAGAAATGGGCTCAAATATAGTAGGTTCACTAAGGAAGGGGCAGGGTCTGTAAAAGTCTGAAGAATGGTTATATGCATTTCAAGGATAAGTAGGCTATAGCGGTCAAGATACCTAGAAAAGTAGTAAGGCCCAGTCATAACATGATCCATGAGCATATTCCTATGAGTTTATTCAAAAATTGGAGGTGTCGACACTATATCTACCCTATGATAAAGAGGAAAAATACTAAAATTAGGAACTATAAATGATGGAATATAAGAAGATACATGAAAAGACTAAAGAAAATAATAATGATAACAAATAATCTCAGCATCAAGGGTGTAAATAAGACCACCTAATAATGGATTATCTAAGGATTAATCATCATCATAGTCAAGTGTGTGAATATCAATGACATATATAAGATGACTTTATCATTCGATGAAGTGTGATGTATATAATGCTGAATCTTGGTCAAGATAATAAGAATTTCATCACAAAGAGGTTTACAAGAACAAGGCTACAAAGAAGTAGGAAGCTAAAAGATGAGAATAGGTGAGAGATCATAAATTTTAATCTTTAGGTTGATCTCATCAAGCTCATCAGCATCAAAATCTAAGAGGTTCAGAGGAATATTCCCAATGAGTTTAAGATGACCATTGTAACCTTAGTGGAATTGATATGAAAGTTGAAGCATTAAGACTCATATAATGGAATACTGAGCAAAGGTTCAAGAGTAGGAATCTTGAATATACCATGGTCTTGGAATTATTCAAAATTTAAAGTGCTAGTGTCACCTTGAATCCTATACATGTCTCCATTGTGAGGTAATTTAACTCATTCGTAGGCAAAAGAAGTAATAACTCTCATATGGTGAGTCCAAGACCTACCAATTAAGAAGTTGTAAGATAGAGGAAAGTTAAAGATCTTTACCTTCACATGAATGGTGATATGTGGGATGGTAATGAAACACTAGGAAAAGGCTCAAGAGTGGGAATCTTAAAGACACCATGATCTTGGAATTATTCAAAATTTAAAGTGTTAGTGTTACCTTGAATCCTATAGATTTCTCCATTTTAGGTATTTTAATGTATTGACAAGTGGAACAAGCAACAACTCTCATACGGTGAGTTCACAACCTACAAATCAAGATTTTATAAGATAAAGGAATGTTAAATATCATCACCTTCACATGAATGGTGATAGGCAAGATGGTAATGTGAAGCCACACAACCTAAAGGAGGAATTTACCTTTGATTATATCCTTGACATGTGTTTCATGTGGACCTGATATTGAATTCAAAATATCCAAAGGTTTTGATAAAATTAAGAGTGGTAACACAAGTGCCTAAACCCTCATCAATCAAGTCACACTTGACTTCAATGTCACCAATTTAGACACTAATGAATAGAGGAGGATCATCTTTATAAAGTAAAATCTCACTAGGAATCATATAAGTGATAAGAAATTTTAAGTAAAGAGAAGTGTCTATTATTTTATCAACATAGATGGACATTTCTTCACATTATTGCAATATGCTATCTTTAGATCTAGATAAGGCTGCTTCACATCCTAATAGAGGAGGATGAAGGATGTTCATTTCAAATAAGAGTTATAGAGATGGTTTTGATGATGTAGATAGGTCCTCATAAGCTCAAAGAATGAAATTTGAAATGGGATATTAGTGATTTCCATAATGGTGTCCCAATTATCATAAGAAGGTTATTATAAATAGGTGAATAATGTTGAAGGAGGTCCTCAAAGGGAGTAACCAAAGTGCATTGGAATTTATGTTTATAATAAGGAGATGGTTTAGAACAAGTTTGTAAATCATGTTACAAAGATGTAGAAGTTGGTTCAAGTTGGTTTTGAGAATCGATAGAAGAAGTTTTGATAGAAGCTTGATTATCATTAGTGTTAGGTAAATAAGATAGATGGATGGTAGAAATAGAATGGGAAGTTTTATCAAAGGGAGGAGTTGGAATTAGTTCATTAAAGGTTATAATATCATATTTCCCCAAATCATTTAAATGAGTTGGAAGATCCTAGATAACACAAAATGTGCAAGATAATGGAAGGGTATATATAGGTTTAGGGTTAATAAAAGCAACTAAGCTTTGCATATTAGTCATATTGACCTCATTCTATTTAGGATTCGGGTCAATAAGACTTTATACATTGTTAGTGGAAGGGGTAAGCTTGTCTTGGTTGTCTTGGTTAGGTTGGTGATTAGGAAGAAGGTATTTATAGATAGCCAAATGAGCATTATCTTGATTCAAGGTTTGAAATTTAATATGTATTTTAGGAGCCTTAAACGTAATGGCATAAGTTTGTTAACACTTTTGAATGATTAAATCATGATCAAAATTAATACCAAGAATAATATCTATAGTTAAATTATGAAGTTGCCTACAGGTATCATGAAAATGACCCCAACTAGCATGAAACCAACAAAACTTTTTAGGATAATATTAGGATTTCATAGGATGAGTGGGATAAAGTTCTCATGGTAGAGACCTAGGTACACATTTAAGTAATTTAGCTAAAGATAGGGGTTTGTGAACATTGATGTTATTAGGTGTAGATAAGTGAGGATTGGTGTATTGTTGAGAACAAGGATCTGGTTCTAAGGATTGGTTAGGAGCAATAATGTGAATAGTGTGAATGGTGTCATAAGAGTCCATGACACCATCATTGGTAACATTAAAAGTTTTTTTCTTAAATAAGATGTAAGGACCCAAAGAAGGTTGGGGTGGCTCAAATTGATGCATAAAGAAATATTGATATTTTGCTTGGTCAATGGCCTCCTCCAAGGTACGTAGAGAGAGAGTGAAGACCTGATATTGCAACTTGGGAAAAAAGAGCATTGATAAAGAGATGTAAAAGGTTATCATTAGCCATGTTATGTTCACATTTATTGGAAAATGTTTACACCTTTTAATAAAAGCTTGGGAAGTTTCATTTTCAAGTTTACAATTTATAAAGTGGGCCAAA
The DNA here is from genome assembly GCA_037957365.1 of Torreya grandis. Classification (NCBI taxonomy): domain Eukaryota; kingdom Viridiplantae; phylum Streptophyta; class Pinopsida; order Cupressales; family Taxaceae; genus Torreya; species Torreya grandis. Next base: position 1,115,388 of record JARHVA010002628.1, read on the forward strand.
ATATTCTTGGGAAGATCAATAGTTTGGAAATCTTAGACTGAAGCATTCACTAAATATTCCAAACTAGTAATAATATGATTTTTAAGTTGGTTATACCAATCTAAAGCATCACCCATGAGGGTTTTGGATAGGAGCTTGGTAGTGGCAAAGGTGTTTAATTTGACCCAATACTTATAAATATTTCTAAAATTTTTTAGATGAAGGGTAGGATCATTTCATCTATTATAAGAAATGGTAGGGGTGATACCTCTTATATCAATATTAGAAATTTGAGTGGTAAGAGGCTCATTTTGAAGATGCTTAATGTTTTTTTTACCAAATAAGGTTAAGGGATGAGATTGCCTTTTGAATCTTGAAGAGGATTTGGGGGAACATTTTGATTATGCATGCCCCAAGACATTAGTTGAGGATGAGTTTGAAGATGGAGAAGGTGATTTTATATTCTCATCATTTGATTTGTATTATGAGATTGAAAAGTATTCATTTGATTAAGTGTTTGTATTAAAATTTGATGGGTTTAGTTAGCATTGTTATTATTATTTGAAGTATTAGAGTTGGTATTAGTGCCTTGGGTACCATTATTGGTGTTGGTGGGATCTTGAGAGGAACTATTAAAATGTGAAGCATTAGTGGAAAAAATTGTTTATATGGCAAAAGATGGAATAGTGAAGGGATGAGAAAAGAAATCACTAGAAACATGATTACCTTGGGTATCAAACAATGTACTAGTGGAAGGACTAACAATAGTGGGTATTAGGAGAGGCCCACTAGATGTAGAACCTGCCATGTTAGTGGAGATACTAGGAATGAAGGTAGAAGTTAAATAAGAAGAGATCATGGTATGAGAAGGGTTCATAATAGAGGGAAGAGGATAAGAATAAAAGAAGGTAGTACCTCCAAATCCATTCAAAAATGTGTGAGAAGGTGAATGAGGCTCTTTGGATTAACCACTAATCAGGAGATGATAAATGGTAGGATATTTTCCTTGATGTTAAGCAAACTTAGAGAGAGAAGAAGAAAATTTTGGGGTATACTCTATTTTAGGTTGATATTCTAGTGAGAAGAGTGGATTAAATTATGAAGCGGAATGAGGAGGGGTCCCATAGTTTGTTGTGAAAATGGTTATATGAACATTACTCTCATCTAAGAGAGGATCCATAATATACTTATGGGAGATCCTATGAGGGTTGGTAAGACTCATCATGTCTATTGAATGTAACTCAGTGTTGTCTTCAAATAAAAACTTAATGATGAAGGAGAAAGACCAAAAAAGGTAAGAGAGATGCAAAAATAAAGGAAATGGAAAGTGATATAAATAGTATAGAGTTGATTGGGTTGATCTAGTATAGAAAATAGGGTTTAAAAACTATAAAGATTCGACTAGGTTAACCTAGTACAATAAATTAAGGATGAAAAAGTGTACAAGGTCGACTGGGTCAACCTAGTATAATAGGCAAGGAAAAATAGATAATGTATAAGAGACCATGTCAAAAACAATGACTATGTACTGAAATAAGAACAATTTTATAAGTACTTATGAAATAAAGAAATGAAATGAAACACAATTAATTAGATCAATGAGGTTGATCCAATTGAGGCACACAGCATAAAACCTTGCATCAATGATAACCAATGAAATTTTTTATGATATAACATACAATTAAGAAAATAGCAAGAAATCAACTTGTAAAGTAAAGCCAACTATGTGGTCAACCTGAATGTTGTTAAATTATTAAAATATAATTTTAGATGTGATAGGAAGTTGGTTGTAAGCAAGGAACTATAAAGCAATCTAAGGATTATTTTAGGATGTTTATGCTAAAATATATATGTATTGGTAATGGTATCAGCTTGGTATTGGGTCCTACTCCCTCACTTCACACACTACAATGATAAGTGTGTTGGGTACTTAGCCAAAATATACCATTAATCATGTGTTTATACTTGGCCAGAAAACCAAGTCGGCTTCCCCCTTGGTAATGAAATCCAAGTAGGTAGGCCTTTGGTAGATAATTGTTAAAGTGTGTTTTAAGATTTTTTGATTTGTTATTTTGTGCATAAGAGATAAAATAGTGAAACTAAATGGTATATTGAAAACCACCTAATTATACTATGTGATCTATTCTAAACATGTAAGCAATACAAAATGAAAGTGTGAGATAAATACTAGCATATAAGGGTGTTGAAACAAAACTATCTACTTAGAGGGTGGGGTGAATCAGTAGATTAATTAAAATCAGTCCTTTAATACTTTTAATGCAAATTAAAAATTATATCTAGAGATCATACACACACAAATAGACATAAAACTCAATGTACATGCAAAACCTAGTATGGGAAGAACCATAGTGAGAACATCTACTAGAATATACTATTATAATCAAATCTCACAATTAAAACCTTACTAATTACAATGTTTAATATCACCAACCCTAAGTAGACAATAATCCCCTAATTTAATATCACCTACTCTAAGGAAGCACCTACTCCCTAATTGATCACCAACTCAACTCTTATGGTGGCACCTACCAATCAAATCTATTATGGAGATACAACTCCATATTACCATATTGATTTAAAAATGAATCCAGTTCTATGTCATAGACCTATTTTATAACTACTCATAATCTAATCTATATTTCTTTTTCTCTCTACCTCTCTCCCTCTCAATTCATTGTTTTGATCTAGTAATCAGTAGGTTGAATGGGCCAATTTCACAATGATGAGGAAGGATTATGTTATAACTGAAGCAACCAGTTCTTGTAGTCAATAGAAAAATAGAAGTTCCTGTGAATGCCATGACTAAAACCCATAGGGTTTTACTAAAAAACCCTTGTAATGGGTGAGAGAAAATATAATTCATTTCTAGGCTCATTTCTCTTCATCTGAATCTATGAACCATATATATGAGATGTACTTGAAAAAACCATAATATATCTTCTATCAAATTCTTTACAAACATCCAAAAATAGTCTCTATAAAAGCATGACAACTTTACATGACCATAATGAAACTTGTGCAATTATAAAACATCATATCTCTATCAATCTTGTCTGTGATTGATTCTCTTGACATCAATGACAACCATAGTTATAGACAACTCCTTTTTGACATAAATGATCATAATATTTCCAAAACTCTCCCCCTTTGTCATTGATGGTAAAATAAATGCTCTAAGTTCATAATACATGCTATACTCCTCTTCTACAATTGACTATAATTACATTGGCTTCTGATGAATGTGAGATAAAGATGTTCATACCAAAATTCATCTACCTTAAGTAATGGAAAATTTGCCTAGACACATATTAGACACATGTTTTTCTCCTTATTTGATAAACATAAAGCTTTTACAAAGAGCATTTTCATTTTTTCTCCCCTTTTGACATCAATGGGAAAGGGACTCCAACTTTCTCATGGTTTGTCCAAATTAGTCTCCCCCTTTATTAAATAAAGGATTTTGTCCAAGAATATACCTCATCAAAAGTTTGAAAAAATATGGATACCTAATTTTCCTTTCTCTCTTCTTCTAGGGATTAACAAAGTTTCTGTGATCATCCCCTTGACTCATGCTCTGCTACTAAGATCTAATGGTGTGATGTAGGAGAAACCACTCCCAATGTCTACCTTATATACTCAAATTTTTCCTTGGGAATGAGTTTGGTGGATATGTTTTTAACTTGATCCTATCTTAGCACATGTTCCATTGTGACCTCTTCATTTGTAACCTTTTCTCTTAAGAATTGATACTTGATTGATATGTTCTTAGTTATGGGATGCATCACTAGATTATTTGATATGTTAATAGCAATTGAATTATCAAAAAGAATAGAGATAGGTTATTTGTATTCTATCTTTATGTATTTAAGTGTTTTCTTCATCCATAATACTTGAGTGTAACATGCCACTATCACAACATACTTTGCTTCTATTATAGAAAGAGTATCTAACTCTTACTTTTTACTCAGCCATGAAACAAGTTTATTTCCAAGGAAAAATGTAACACCACTAGTGATTATTATATAATCCACACTTCCTACCCAAAAAATATTTGTATATGTTGTCAAATTGAAATCTTCATCTATTGGGATATTAATGGTAGGTGTTTTCATTAATGCCAATAAGGCATGTACAATGACAAAGTGGTCTAGTAAGTGCAGTGAGATGGAGCATGGTGGTCTAGTGTGCTTGGAATATACATTTTGGACATGTATAGGATGTTGAGAGGTCAGATATATGGTTTAAAAGTGTTTACAACTGGTCTGCAATGTTGTTTGGCTCTTGGCCTAGTTGGCATAAGTGGGCTTGTGAGGCCTTGTGAAGGGTCAAAGGGTGTTTATATGTTGGTGAAGCTTGTATTTTCATGGGAGATGTTTAGTAAAGTTTTATAAAGAATTTTTATGATTTTTATGTTAGATAAGGAGATAGAAAGTCAATAAAATTCTTCATGTGCTTCAAAGGTGGCTCGAATGGTACATTTTGAGCTTGAGAAGAAAGTTTCAACATTCATTAGCTCATGTAGACTTTGCATGGGGACATAATCCTTTTGGAGAAGGTCTAAAGGGTTCTTAATAATTATTTATAAGCATTATTTCATGAATTAAGGTCCTATCCTTTATGAAAGATTGTTAAGAAGGTAAACAAGTTTTTTATGGTCTAAAACCCTAGTCTTAGACTTGATTGAGGAAAGCTTGTTGGATATAGACTAGAATGGATTGGTTGACCAATTTTTAATATTTTAAGGTATATGATTCCTCTAGGAATTTTTAAGTTGTATTGGTGTGTTAGGGTAGTGAGCAGAAGGTATAGAAATATGCTTGTCTCTAAAGTTTTTGGTACTATAGGTAGAGTTGACTATGTCAACACATGTAAATTATTGGAGATTGAAGGCTAGGACTTGTTATTTAATTACATAGAGTTTTTTTGGAAATAAAAATTCACTATTTCAATTATTTTTATCAATCAAATTGACTAGTTGCTAATATGTAGATAGTGAAAATAGTGAGAAAGACCAGTTAGAGTGAAAAGATAAATTGGGAAGGTGATCAGGTATTTAGGGATGAATTTGAGAGATTATTAGGGATTAAATGGTTTTATTAACTATATATATGAATTTTAAGTGTTTCATATTCTTGAGGTATGATCAGGGAGTTGACTCAAAGTTGACCTTCTTGGTCCTTTTGAGTCTATGTGAGCTAGTGAAGTGAAAATGGCTTGTAGAAGAGTTTCTGATATTGGAGCCTATGATCTAATTTTAAGAGAGTGATATAAGTTAATTTTAGGTTATTTTTAAGATATTATTTAATACATTTTAGGTGATATAAATTCATGTTTCTATGACTAGTTTTTAGAGCTTACAGACAATTTGAAGTGGCTTATTTAGAGAGGCTAGTTTGAGTTGTTCTGAGCAGAGTTTGAGGTGAGTGAGAGCTTAGTGGTATTATATTATATCATATATTTATTAAATTTATTTTTTATTCATATTTTTCCTCTATTTTAGCTGGATCAGTCAAATATCTTTGACCAAGTTTCTAGTGTACATGACCAGTTTGAGTAGGTCATCTACAGTGAGTTAGTTTAGATGGTTTTAAGCTAGCTAAAGGTGAAAAATGAAATTTTATGTGTTTAATGAGTAATTAAGGACAATTTTAAGGTATTATATCAATTTTTAAAGTGGATAAATTAATATCATACTTTATTTCTTCTTGGTAGTATTTTCAGGGTGTTTGCAAGTCTTGGAGCGAGAGAGAGAATGGCTTGGATGGAGTAGTGGTTTAGAGTTACAAGTGGATTGAACACTTGGGGAAGTGTGAAATGGTATTATAATATCAATATTTTTTTTATCCCTTGGTTTAATTACAAAGTGTTTATCTTTCTCAAAGTGTGAGAAAGTGGTTTTAGGCCTATTAGGTCTATTTAAGCCTAATGGTGAATTTTGAGTATATTTGATGTATAGGAAATTATTAGGATATGAAAAGGTTTTAAGTAAATTTTATTATATTATATAATTATTTATTATTATTTGTTGATGGATATTATTCATGGAGTTGGTCATATGTGGAGAATGACCTATAAGGGCTAATTGGTTCTAATGTAGCCTAGTAGTTGGATAGGTGCCATTTGAAGTATGGAAAACATATGGAGTATTTGAGTTTCCTTGGTGGAGTTTATATGAGATTATATTTAGACTTATATTGTATCTTGTCTAACCAAGATGATATGAGGTGTGGAGAAAGTTATATAATCAAGACTAGTTGTCTTATTTATTAAGAGTAGAGGGTATATGGACTAAATCAAAGGAAAGAACTCAATAAAGGAGTAGAGAAGGGTCATTGAGGACCATAAAAGGTTGAATAAGATCAATAATGTTTATATGATCAGGTTCATGAGATAACAAGTCATTAAACCTAACAGTCTAAAGGGTGACTTGGTTGATCGAATTAGCTAAGAGTGCCTACCTAGAGAAGAGAAGTAGATTGCAAGTGTATGAGCTTCAGTTGTTCCTTCATCAAGTGTATCAAACATAAATTTAAAGGTCGATAGTATAGGTGTTCTATTTTAAGGTGCTTGAGTAGGTGCTACTTCACCTTGGTCAGAAGGACTTGACTAATCTAGGAATAGGTGTTCCTTGTGAGATAGGTGTCTCACTAAAGGTCTCTTGTTTTCTCTATCTTATAAGATAAGTAGTCAATTGGTTAAAAAATTGAGAGTTGGTTTTATTCCCCATGAGGGTTTCCCACATAGATGAGGTGTACTTGTGTTTATTTATATTGATCTTGATTATGTGTTAATTTTATTATGTTATGCTTAAGTGTTAATTTCATTGTAATAAAATGGAATTGATTATGAGATGTTGAACAACTAATTCATCCCCCTCTCAATAGCTAATTCCACAAAAAAATTATCAAATTAGGATATTTGAAGGATGATTAATATACTACATGTGATCCTAATTAGCTTAAGGTATGATGAAGACAATGTTCATCTTATTTTCAGTGATGGATAAGTTTGTGAAGATCAGAGTTAAAGTCTGCATAGAGGTCTGCATGTTGGCACTAGCAATTTCAAATAAGAAAGACTGTAATGAAGCCAAATCCAAGATCAAACTTGATTTATATGGCAGGGATTATTTAATATGGTCTCTTAGTCAACAATAATGATAGGTATAAATATGTGAAGGCATCTTGGTGAAGCAAGAAGGCAGAGGTTTGCAAGTGAAGGATGGGTTGATCATCAAGATACAGAAACTTGAACATGTTGATGAGACCTATTTGAGGTCTGTTTGAGCCATAATAAGGTATAAAGTTCTAAAAGAATGTTAGGGAAGCATGTTTGATGACTCAAAAGTTTCAAGAAGTAACCATTGGAATTTAGATTCAAATGACTATTTAAGTGGATTTTAGAACCAAGAGCAAAGTTTGGAATGTAAAAGTCATGAAAGTGATCCGATCAAGTTGGTATAAAAGGAAAAAATTGGAGTACACTATGTGAGGATCATCCTAAAAATCATCAAGAGTTCTAACAATCTATATAGTTGTAGTTTATATGGGTCAAAGTCAACTTTTGTTGACTGTGTTGTACCAGTAAGTTTAAGAGAAGAAAAAGTGGATTAAAACTTGTCTAAAGCACTTGAATTCATGTTCTAATGATGGATCATGTTGATAACTCATTATTATCTTGTTATATGCATTGAAGATGATTAGGGTGTGATTTTGTGCATGACATTCATTCATAAAATTGACTCTATATGAAGGTTTGTGTTCTTGGTAGACATGAGTGACTTGCAAAGTTGTGTGGAGCTTTGGTCATTGAGAAAGGTTGTTCAAATTTCTTGGTTATGCTCTCAAAGTTTTATAGATCCTATTAATGCTCTATGTATGGTCAATTTTTATCCTTTAAAGAAAGATCTATCTCAAGAGGTGAAAGGTAGAGGATTGAGGGTTTCAAGGTGCTTTATCTCTTCAAAACCTAGGTGTGCTGTCTTGATAACATGTTTTAGATGTTATAAGAAGGTTTAGTGATATGAAGATGCCATAAGTTCTAAGTTTTCACAATATAATCTTAATTATGAGGATGAGGTTGATCCTTTGAGTTAATTTGAAGGGCTTTCATGAAGAGATAGATATACTAAAAGGTTTGTCATGACCTTAGGGACATATAACATGAGTTTTCTTGTTGTGGTATCCTATGTGGAGTATTTTAAAGGAAATATTGATTATCAGATGACTGACAGAGGGTAGGTGTGTATATAAAATTATATGACTATGTCTTTTCATGAAGTATTTTAAATAATTCTTAGCCATAATGGCTTGTGGTGATTTGAAGGAGATGAATGAAGCTATTTATATGAGGTCATGAGGAAGATACTCATGAGTCATTTCTAGGTGGTTTGAGTCCTTGATGAGCTCAGACTCGAGTTTTTTGGTCAAAAGTTAGAGTTGACCAATTTTGGTAGTGATGACTACCTAGAAGGTGCCCAAGGTGTTATTTTGATTATTTATGATGGATATTAGGTTATAAATAGAAGATTCAAGTTGGGCTTGACATGCCAAAGTAGGATAGGAGTTTTGATGGTGTCCATGAGGTGCTCATGTATGAATTTATGATTTTGTTCATTGTGTTTGATGTGTATGAGGGGTTTATGTGCCCATTTTACTTGGTTTCAAGGGTCATCTAATGAATGAAGATGTGTCATGAAAAATTTGTTACTCAAAAAGGTATGCACATGTCTTTAAGACATGTTATAGATGGTTTCATAGGTTGACAATTTTTTTTGCCAGGTGGAGCATTTTGAGTGGTCTCTAGCTCTCCTTCCCAAGAGCATGTGTTTGGAGGATTACAGGAATTCAATGTTCCCAAAGGTGTGGAGGATTTAAATTTAGCATGGAAGTGAGTTTTAATGGTCTCCAAGTGTGGTATTTAGATTAGGTGTCAGCATTGAATGAAGGTTAACTTTTGACCAAGTGTTTGTCTTAAAGCCCAAGCCATTTCAGCATGTTTGGGAAAGTGGTCAAAACTTGGAGTGAAAGACTAAAAGCTTAAAAATAAGTTGAATGTGCCAAATGGGTATCTAAATCAAGTTTTACAGTGATCTAGAAGTGAGTATATTTCATTTTATTCAAGTTTTAGCTTACTAGGAGGCGTAATTGGCTAGTAGGCTAAGGAAGGAAGTATGCTAAAGAGGATGAGTTAGAGGCTTGGTTTTATAATTACTAAGGAGGCATGGTATTGGTATTCAAATATGAATTTTAATGGCTTGAAGTTATCAGGGTAGAGGGATATGACGTCTTTAGTGGCCAGATAGGGCAATAAGGGGTCTAAATAGGCCTAGTGAAGAAAATAAAGATTGATGAAGAAATTTTCCAAAGAAGGTTGGTATTTTTTGTTTTTATTAATCATGTTGGTCTATTATTAGCATGATTTAGGTATGTTTCGATGCTTGGATTTCCCTTGGTGTTCTATGTGGTGACTTGAAAGTGATGATAAGTGATCTTGTATGGAGCTTTGGTGCTCTTATTGCTATTTGAAGTGATGGTGGCTATTCTTAGAGGTCTTGTAGGTGTGCATGGGTTGTATAGACTTAGGGGGAGCTTTCAAAGTGGATCAAAGTCCTAATGGGAGATATGTTACCATGAAATTGGTGATAAGTCCAAGAATCTAGGTAGCTTGGGATTATTTTCTGAGTGTAAGCACATTCCAAGGGGGAGTTATGCTTGTTTGAGGTCATAATAGTACTCTTTCAGATGTAGTCTTGAAGGTGAGCTTGATTCCATGTGTTTTTTGTAGCTTATTTGATTTCTATGGTGACCAATGTTGAAGGGTGTCCACTTTGTCATTTTGGTAAAGGGGGAGAGATAAAAGTAGTATTGCCATCAATGACAAAAGGGGAGATTATTGGGATATTTATGGTAGGTGTTGTCATTGATGTCTATAAGGCATGTATAATGACAAAGTGGTCTAATAGGTGTAGTGAGATGGAACATGGTGGTATATTGTGTTTGGTATATGCATTTTGGACATGTATAGGGTGACGAAAGGTCAGATAGATGGTTTGTAAGTGGTTTTAAGTGGTCTGCAAGGTTGTTTTGCTCTTGGCTTAGTTGGATTAGGTGGGCTTATGAGGCTTTGTGAAGGGTCAAAGGGTGTTTTTAGGTTGGTGAAGATTATATTTTCATGAGAGATGGTGAGGAAAGCTTGTTCATGAATTTTGATGAGGTTTTAGGTTAGAGAAGGAGATAGAAAGTCAAGAAAAGTCTTCATGTGCTTCAAAGGTGGCTCGAATGGTGCATTTTAAGTTTGAGATGAAAGTTTAAACATTAATTAGCTCATGTATAATTTACATGGGGAACTAATAATTTTGGATAAGATGGATATTGTTCCTAAGAAGAATTTAAGCATTATTTCATTAATTAAGGTCTTATCCTCGATGAATGATTGTTAATAAGGTAAGCAAGTTTTTTATGGTCTCAAACCCTAGTCTTAGACTTGATTGAAGAAAGCTTATTGGATATAACCTAGAATGGATTATTTGAAATTTTTTGAATATTTTAAGGTATATATAACTCATCTAGTCATCTCTAGGTGGTAGTGGTGTGTCATGGTAGTGAGTAGAAGGTACAAAAATATGCTTGTGTCTAAAGTTTATGGTACTATAGGTAGAGTTGACCTAGTCAATGCACGTAAATTATTAGAGATTGAAGGCCAAGAATTATTATTGAATTACATAGAGTTATTTTGGAAATAAATATTCATGGTGTCAATTATTTTGGTCAATCAAGTTGACTAATCGCTAATCTATAGATAGTGAAAATAGTGAGAAAGACCAGTTGGAGTGAGAAGATAAATTGGGAAGGTGATCAAGTATTTAAGGATGACTTTGAGAGATTTGTGGTGATTCAAGGGTTTTATTAACTCTATCCATGAATTTTAATTTTTTAATATCTTGAGTTATGATCAGGGAGTTGACTCAAAGTTGACCTTCTTGGTCCTTTCGAGTTTGTGTGAGCTAGTGAAATGAAAATGGCTTGTAGAGGAGTTTTTGCTATTGGATCCTATGATATAATTATAGGAGAGTGATATAAATTTATTTTAGAATATTTTTAAGTATTTTTAAAATATTATTTAATCCATTTTAGGTGAGATAAATTGATGTTTCCATGACTAGTGTTTAGAGCTTGCAGGCAGTCTAAAGTGGCCTATTTGGAGAGGCTAGTTTGAGCTATTCTAAGTAGAGTTTGAGGTGAGTGAGAGATTTTATGTATTATATGAGTCTTATATATTTATTAAATTTATTTTTTCTTCATATTTTTCCTCTATTTTAGTTGGAGCAATCAAATATCTTTGACTAAGTTTCTGGTGTGCATGACTAGTTTGAGTAGGTCATCTAGAGTGAGTTAGTTTGGGTGGTTTTGAGTTGTGTGAAGGTGAAAAATGAATTTTTATGTGTTTAATGAGTCATTAATGATGTATTTATGGTATTATATCAGTTTTTAAAGTGGATTAATGAATATCATGCTTCATTTCTTCTTAGTAGTATTTTTTGGGTGTTTGTAGGTCTTGGAGTGAGAGAGAGAATGGCTTGGATGCAGTAGTGGTTTAGAGTTCCAGGTGGATTGAACACTTGGGTAAGTGTTAAATTGTATTATTATATCTATTATTATTTGTTTTATCCCTTGGTTAAATCCCAAAGTGTTCATCTTTCTCAATGTGTGAGCAAGTGGTTTTAGGCCTATTAGGTCTAGTTAGGCCTAATGGTGAGTTTTGAGTATATTTAATGTAAGGGACCTTATTGGGATATGATAAGGTTTGAATTAAATTTTATTATCTTATATAAGTATTTATTATTCTTTTGTGAGGGATATTATTTATGTAGATGGTCATATGTGGTGAATGACTTATAAGGGCTAATTGGGCCTAGTGTAGCCTAGTAGTTGGATAGGTGCCATTTGAAGTATGTCCAACCTATTGAGATTTTATTTATCCTTATATTTAATATTGGCTGGAAAAGATGATATGAGGTGTGGAGAAAGGTATATAATTAGGACTAGTTGTCTTGTTTATTAAGAGTAGAGGGTGTATGGACTAAAGCAAAGGAAAGAGATCAATCAAGGAACAAAGATAGGTCATTAAGGACCATAATAGAGTGAAGAGGATAAATCATGTTTTCTTGATTAGTTTCATGAGATAACAAGTAATTAGACCTAACATTCAAAAGAGTGACTTGGTTAAGTGAATGAGCTAGTAGTGCCTACTTGGAGAAGAGAAGTAGATTACATGTGTATGAGCTTCAGTTGTTTTAGCATCGAGTGTATCAAACATCACTTCAAAGGTGGAGATTATAGGTGTTCTATTTTAAGGTGATTGAGTGGTTTCTAATTCACCTTGGTTAGAAGGACTTTACCAATCTAGGAATATGTGTTCCTTGTGAGATAGGTGTCTCACTAAAGGTCTCTTGTTTGCTCTATCATATAAGACAAGTAGTCCATTGGTTGCCTTGAGAGTGTGTTGTATTACCCATGAGGGTTTTACACATATATTAGGTGTACTTGTGTTGATTTCTCTTGATATTTCTTATGTGTTGACTTTTGTATGTTATGCTTAAGTGTTTGTTTCATTGCAATAAAATGGAATTGATTGTGAGATGTTGAGAAACTGATTCACCCCTTTCTTAGTGGCTACTTCCACCATCATATTTAAGATACCATAGGCCATAGTCAATTGTACTCTTGATATATCTAAAGATCCTTTTCATTGCATTGACATGTGATTCTGTAGGAGTATCTTGAAATATTTCAACCATGCACACTACCTTCATGATATTAGGTCTTGATGTAGTTATGTATAACAAGTTACCTATCATTGATCCATACAAAGTCTGATTTACATCAATGGATTCATCCATTTTTCTTGAATTACATCCAGCCATCATGGGAGTACCTATTGGTTTATTGTCTTCCATTCCAAACTTCTTGAGCATTTCCTTAGTATACTCAGTTTGAGATATAAATATCCCTTCATCAATTTGTCATATATATAGACCAAGGAAGAAAGAAATTTATCTAACCATGGACATCTCAAACTCATTTTGCATTTGAGTAGAAAATTCTTTGCACATTTTTTTATTGTTTCCACTAAAAATGATATCATCTACATATATAACAATAATTAACATATGCTCACCTTCTAATTCGAAGTACAGATTATTATCTATATATCTTTTATTGAATCCTTATTGTTGTACACACTAGTATAATATTGTATACCATGGTCTTGGTGCCTATTTTAGATCATATAATTATTTATTTAATTTTCACACACAATCTTCTTCTTCTGATAGCTAAAAACCTTTTGGTTGTTTTATGTAGACTTCCTCTTCTAGGTTCCCATTCAATAAAGCAAACTTAACATCCATTTTTTAGACTTTTAATTTATTATAAATAGATAAGGATATAAACATTCTTATGGATTCCAATCTAGTAACTGGAGTAAATGTTTCCTCAAAATATATGCCTTCAACTTGTGAATATCCTTTATACACCAATCTGGGGTTATTTCCTATGTTATTTCCATCCTCATTGAGTTTGTTTCTAAAGACCTACTTTGTACCTATTACATTCTTATTTAAAGGTATTAGAAAATAATTCCCAAGTTTTTTTATTTTTGATTTGGCTTAGTTATTCTTCAATGACTTTTAGCCAATTCTCATCCTTGCTAGCTTCAACATAATTCTTAGGCTCTATTTCTCTTATTTTTTGCTCATTTATTAATTTTAGAAGAAGATAAGAAAATATTAATAAGGGTGTGTTATAAATACCTAGTTGGTGATGTGCACATAATCTAGATGAAGATGGAGAACTCCTCTTTATCTTGGAAGGAATAACTTGTAGATAAGAAAACACTAACAAAGGGGTTGTTAGCAAGATAGTTAGGTTGACTTCCTAGCGTGAGCTTGCTAGGAGGCTATCAATCCAATCTTAATAATAATTAAATTGAAAGATATAAAAGTAAGGTACTTGCATAAATAAAATGAAATGGAATAAAATAATAAAGTATAGTGCTTGTTAAATAAAATGACAAAATATAAACAAAGTGGGTCAATACTCATGTTAAAGTCTATGAAGTTAGATTATAAAATTAAAAAAGGGTCTATAAATAGGTAAGAAAATAGAAATTTAGGTTTGGTTAGGGTTAAGAGGATAAAAAATAACTTTTTATTTTCTACCATAGTGACCATTGGTGGTTGGGTTAAACATCATCATTTACACAGATCATCGATGGTTGGGTAACCATTGATAGTTGGGGGTGGTCAATGGTGGTTGTACTAACCATCAATGGTTGCCTATGTATTTTTGAAGGTACTCAAAAAAGAGTTGTATAATAAGTGAATGGATTGATAATGATTTTTTTAAGGATTTAGAAGTTAGGAAATAAGGTGCAGATAGGTCTAATCAGGTTAGGGGGTTAGAAATCCAATGAAACAAAGAACAGGTAGAATATACCTATAACTTCATAGATGGTTGATGGTTGAAGGCTTGGGAAATTTTGTCAAAGTAATATTAATTTATCTTGAAAAGAAAATTTGGTAGAGGTTTAGGTCTCTTTTACTATTGTTGAGTTGTTGAAAGAAGACTAGACGATAGAGATCTTGAATACTTGTATGCAAGAATGCTTGTGATAATGGATGATAAATCCAAATGACCTCCTAATCCCCTCCTTTTATAGGTAAAGAGAGATGGAGGATAGAAGGTTCCATAGAGGGTAAAGTTATTGATTTCAATGCTTAGAAGTTCATTAGCACTGCACAAGGTGAACATATTTAATTATGCCTCATTACCTTACACATAGCTAGTGATGTGTTAGAAGGGTGAGGACCTGATGATTAAGCTAATTTTAGATGGTCAAGTGTATAAAATAAAATGGGTTAAGGTGAGTTTAAAAGGGATGTTAATTATTAGGTTAGTAAGTTAGTGAGTTTAGTTATCCAAGTAACCAACTAGACTTAGGCTCTAATGGGTTGGTCAGTGGGTAGATAAGGGTTAGGTGGTCCCTAAAGAGTCCTAAGGAATTTTAACACCTACCCCTTTTTATTATGCAACTTTGAATTAACAAGTTTCAAAACCAAAATAGATTACTTAGTCAAACATCTATTTTCCCTAAGTATGCGAGGAGTTGTTCCTCCTCAAACTAGGACTCGATGAGGTGAAACCAAAATCAAGTCAAGGTTTGATAAGTAGTATATGGTGAGTCATGAGGGTAATGAAAAAAGGTGTGGTTAGGTATTTGAAATGCAAACATGCACAAAAAATATGACAAAGTGTGATAGTCAAGATCATGCAAAGACTAAGACTGCTAATGTTGGTAAAAATAAGGTCGATTCTAAAAGGACAAGTGACAGGGTAATTAGTCCACAACATTGGTCATAGTTTATTTGGTGACTATATAATTATCTTAGATAGGGTTAGTGTTTTCATAGGTATCCAAGGTAGGAAGTGTTCCCTTGGAAAACACAAATGGTTCGATCAAGCATGAGGTGGTGCACATTCAAATATTCAAGATGGGAAGGTTGGTTAATGTGATGAAAAAGACAAATGTAACATTCATCATGAAATATGTGATTATTAATGTCAAAAATTGTGAACATCAAGGTGGGTGTGGTCTAATGGTTGGGTGGTGAAGCGTAATCTCCAAAATTTTAAGTGGGTTGAAGAGAAGGTAATCTCCAAAGTGGCATTAGGGTATAGGTACAAAAAAAAGTTTTGTAAAAGGGAAGCTTCCTAATTATCGATGGTCAGGGGTCCTAATTTTGACTATTGATGGTCACCCTAACCATTGATGGTTAGGGTGAAACCTTAAAATCTAAAAATATAAAAAGTGAAAATGAAATTTCATTTTCACTTTTGACATTTCTACCTCTGTGCTTTCTAGTGACTTATCGATTTGGTGTTTTATTGTGAGAGAGTTAACTGAGTATTTACTAATGTGGTCATTGGTGAATGTTTGAAGGTGTCTATTGAGGTGATTATCTAGGACTAGATATGTAGGGTGGATGAGGATGTGGCTTAGTAGTAGGATGTGGGCTCCGACCTTGACAAAGATCAAGGAATGGGGTAGGGAATGTTTTAAAATTGATAGTTGAGTTGATTGGGTGTGATGAACTTGAATTTGGTTATGTTGTAGTTAATTTAATGGGTTTTGACCTAAATTTAGGTTTTGGATGAAATTTGAAATTGGTTTAGGAGTTGGGTTGGTGATGGTTACAAGATAAGAAATGGTAGGTTGTTTTTTTATTTTTGTTGTTTTGTTGTAGTTTTGAGGTAGGTAAGTTTGAGGGTTTTTATATTGATGGTCACACATAGTGACCATCGATGGTTTGACCTGATGGTCAATGGTCAACTTGACTATCAGTGATAAAACATTGAGAGAAAAGTGTTGATAAGACCATTGATGATTAGGCAAACCATTTATAGTTGAGTATTTTTAAGGAAGGTTGGTTGTAAAATATGTTGAGAAGGATATTTTTTTTGTTTATGAAAGGTGTGTGTGTTAATTGTTAGGTATAAGTAGTAAGAGTTATATGTTTTGAAATGTTTGGTGGGTATAGTTAGATATTGTTTGATAGGTTAGGATAGGGTAATTGTTAAGTAGGATTGATGTTGTGAAATAGTTGCTGGTGAGAATTATGTGGGTAAGGGTAGATGTTGTTCAAATGTTAGAGGTAATGTGATATATGTAATGGGTTAGTTTTTAATAGGTTGAAATAGGTGAGTGTATGTTGATAATGAGGTTAATTTAGAAGTGATCAATTGTGATACATGTAAACCTTGATTTTTATAAATAGAAAACTAGATCTAGATGAGGGATCAGGTTTTGAGGGTCTTTATGGAGATCCATGGAGGGATGACTCAGGATGATTGGATTTATATAGAGGAGGTTAGCTTAGGAGCAATGAGATATTATAAATGGTTACCAATAGATGCAGTGATGATTGTGGCCCTCATAGAGAGATGGGATTCAACCATGAACACCTTCCTACTATCGACAAGAGAGATGACCATCCTATTAGAATATGTTCATAGGATTACACATCTACCTATTCAAGTGGAGCCTATTTATCATATTGAGAGTGAGGAGTAGGATGAGTAGATAGAGATACGCTATAATGAGGATCAGGTCCATCTTAGGTGGAATTCAGGGGGTTTTCATTATGGGCCACTATACCAAAGGTCTCTAGATGAGAGGCACTTGATGATGATGATGGTAGTATCCTATTTTGTATTACCTAATTTGAGTAGTGGATGATTTCCCTATTTGCTATTGGGAGTGTTAGTAGAGATGTTGGGGAGGACAATGTTTAGGTGGGCACCAATTTGTTGGTCTAGATATATAAGGAGCTATGGGAATTTCAATCTCATAGATGATATGGTATCAATGTTGGGTGCATGCTTCATTATTGTGCATATTAACACATTAATTTTATTGGACCATTAGGGATACCATGAGATATCTATGCTCAAGTGGACTATAGAGTGGGATTCCTATGATGGAGGGGAGATTATGCTTTGACAAGGGCTAGAGGTGGTGCTAAAAACATTGACTAGTTTAGATTTGTGTCAGAGGGTTTCATTATGGGTGATGTCATCTAGAGATCATATGTAGGTTGGCTTAGGTAGGCCCAGTATAGCTATCATACTCTATATTTGTAGAGCTATAGGTGATCTATGAGAGGAGAGAGAGTGAGACTAAGCTCATCCCATTCAACAAAGTTCAAAGGTAGCATGTCATTTTTTAGGGGATTCCATCTCCTTTCTTGAGGTATAAGAGAAAAGATGTGGAGTTTTTCTTACCCAAGCCACAACTAGAGAATGTAATATTAGACCATGAGGAGTTACCTATGAGAGTAGGGATAGATGATTCTAGTTTTTTTTAGGGATATGAAGCATGGCACAGACCATTTATACAGTGGTTGATTTTGGATGGGATGATGGGTGATGATAGGTCATGGATGTGGATTTAGCTAAAGAATAAGTATAAGGTGGTGGTCCATACAGATAGGTAGGGTTAGTACTAGTAGCTACATAGGCTTAGATTATAGGGTTACAAGGATAGGTGGTGACATTCCAAGGCTAGATTATCACTTTATAAGGTCAGATTGGCAATGTTATAGTAGAGATAGATCAAGTGAGGACATTGCTAGGTTTGGTGACCCAAGAGAGGGATACACTAAGGCAAAGGGTAGGATTAGTATTAGAACCAATAGGAAGGCCACTTGGTATGATTACTAAGACATTATGAGGTTATAGTGCTAGTATAATGTCCTAAGCAATTGAGATGTGGAGAGTATAGGGCTAGTTTAGTAGGTGGACTAGCTATGGTGACTCTAGGGTAGTGGGCCTCTATAGTGAGTGAACATAAAATCATCCTAAGAGGACTAACACTAGATGGTAGTGTAGGTGCAGGAGGGGAAAATAGTAGTGGTGCACTAGGGGCATGATATATGATATATTATGTAGGTGTAGGTATACATGATTTTTATACCATCTTACGTGTTGATGATGTGAGATGTACATTAGAGAGAGAGATTTATACATTATTACATGTATTATTTATTTGATGGACATGATGTATATGATGATTTTTAGGATATAGACGTGATGTATCTTCATGGTTTATGGTTTACGTGTTTTGATGTTTGAATGCTTTATGTTAATGAGGTGCGTACTCAATAGCTTTAGGTATGTGATGACTTATGGATATTTTTTTGTTTTATTCATGGATATGATGATGAATGGTTCAATTATGGTTATTTTTATGGTTTATGATATGATGGTTGATATTTCGATCATATATAGATGTATGATGTGGTTCATGCATATGTTCATGATTGATGTTTGTTGTTCATGATCATGGAGATATAATGTGATTATGGTTTAAGGATATACTAAAAACACATAAATTAATTTAGATAAAAGACAAAATGTATGAAAAAGAAATGAGAATCATGAGACATATATCTAAATGAACCCAGGTAAGGAAAAAGCATGATGCCTTTTCATTGGTAAGGACCTAACAAAACTAAAGTTAGATTAGCTTAAGGAACATAAGCCTTTCAAATGTTTCACATTATCATGCTTTGGTTAATAAAAAAAGGTGTCTTGATCACAATTTTTCAAGTAAGCTCATAATCCCTTGATTTATAGATAGTATAAAGTGGAGATAGGTGATGGATGAAGAGATTGATAAATAAGGTAAAATTATGTGGGTTAGTTTTCACAATCTATATGTGACCTAATAACCATAATTGACAATTCCATGTCTTATGATAGATATATATTAATCGATGCAATAATTTTACTAGTGCTAGATATGAAAGCTGATTACAACTTTTTTGGGATAGATTGTCCTATTTTGATATAGGGTCTTTGGTTGATTTTGTTTTTGATAGGTTGTGAAGTTGATCAATGTAGGAAGCTTAAAATGATTTATTTTGACAAATTGGATGTATCCATATTTTTAAAAGGAGTGGTGAAAGTTTGGATTTATTTATTTTTGTAGTTGTCCTCAAAGGGAGCAGTCTATCTTTTAAGTAATTTTTATTTTTTGGTACAGTTGTCCTTCAAGGGAGCAGTCTGTAATGCTAGAGACATGTGACCTAAGTAATATTTTGGTATACCAAATTATTTTGAATTTTAGGTTTATACATGGACAAGTTTTTTTAAGCTTAGAGGTTTACTTTTATGAGGGTTAAACATTTAGCACAAAGAAGTTATGGTAGGTGAAAGGAATGGTTTGAGGAACAATAATCATGGGATTATATCTAATTAGAGACAAAAAGTATCCATAAGAACCATGTCATGGGTAGAGTTATGGTACCCATATTTATGATTGGGCTATGATTTTTATGGTTAATCACATGGTTCTATGTTGTAATCAGTTGTCCTCAAAGGGAGAGGGATAGGTAGGCATGACAATGAAAATCTCATAAATCAAGGGATGAGCTTAAGTTAGATAGAAAAGTAGTTTAATTCTTATTTAAAAAAAGAGACGATGTATATGTGAAGTATTAAGAGCCTCAATTTTTGGTTTCCCTTTGATAAAGGAAAAATGATAAGTACCTAATCCATACTTATGGGTTATGATGTAGGGTCTAAGCCAATTGAAAGCAAACTTGCCTCTTTTGCTTTTTTCCATATTGGTTACATGTTGGTTTTCCTTTAGGATGAGGTGTTTGATATTGAACTCTCATTCTTTTAGGTGTTTTTTATAAGCACACTTGATTGTCTCTTGATAGACATAAATATGGTTAAGCGTTTAAATGTGATGTTTGTCAAGTAGCTCAAGTCATGCTAGTCATTCTTTAAAATAATTGTTCTTAGAAATTATCTCTTGCAAGGATATGCAAAAATAAGGAATCTGGACTTTGCGAGGAAAAAATAAATTTTATATAAAGACTAGAGAGAAATGGGTAACACTCATAGAGGTGGCAATCCTAACCTGAAGCATTGACTACTTTGGTCAACATTTTATTAAGGATTTTGTTATAAGCTTTTACTTATCCAATTACTTGTGGATGGTAAGGTGAGAAAAGATTAATTTGATGCCAAATTCATAACAAAGACTTTATACTTTTTTATTATTGAAAGATTTACCATTATCAGTGATGATTTTATGGGGAATACCAAAATGATAGATGATGCGATGGTTGATGAAGTTGTCAATTTTCTCAGCTTTGGTAGAAATGAGAGGAATGGATTCTATCCACTTGGTGAAATACTCAGTAGCAATAATGATGGATTGGTGTCATTATGAAGAATGAGGATTGATTTTTTCAATGAGATCTAGGCCCCATTATGAGAATGAATAAAATTCTTTTGATAATTAGAGGTTATGGGTAGGTGTGTGGTGTAAATTTGTGTGTTGTTGACATTTAACATAATTCTTTACATAATCATAATAGTCTTAGTTAAAGGTGGGCCAATAGTAGCCAAGATAAATGATATGTTTAGTGACAACTAAAACACTAAAGTGTTCCCTACATATTTTTTCATGCATTTCCTTGATACCATGAGAATTTTCATGACTATGTAGACAATGGAGAAGGAGGCCATCAAAGCTACACTTGTAAAGGATTCACCCTAGTATGGTGTAATAGGAGGTGCTCTAAATAAAGTCTCTTTAGGAATTCCTAGAGAGGTTGGGAGAAATGATGTCGAGGTTGAGGTAGTTGAAGGTTTTCTCATACCAAATGTCAAATGGACATGCATCCACACTATAAATGCTAGAAAGGTCAGAATGGATATAATATGGGGTGATAAAATGATGGATGTTAATGAAGAGTTTAGAGTTGGAAGGTTGAGATGGGATCTGTGAAGCAAGGGAAGCTATTGTATATATGAATTTTTTGATAGATTATGGAATAGACTGGATGAGGTAATGGTTTAATGATGCTAAGAGTACTTCTATGAGTTGTTTATACTTTTTAAAGACATCATTCTTACATTCATAGGATTTATTGACCTAGTTAAAAATAATTTGGGAATCACCAAAGACACGAATGTTCTTAATTCCCAAGGCTAGAGTCATTTGGAGACCTATGACAAAGGATTTATACTCAACCACATTATTGTTGTATTCAAAGTCCAATTTAAGGGAAAGAGGAAGAGGTTCATCATCAAGGGGAATGAGATTAACTCTGACATCCCCACCATGATGGCATTTAGAACCATAAAATAACATGGTCATTTGGTAGGTAGGGTCCTCTTGAGAAAGGGTCATGATGGACTCATCCAGAAATACAAGAGGAAGTAGTTAGTTATATGGTAGAGGATATTTAAATAATTTATTAGTATTGACTTGCCCTTTAATGGACTTATATTGGAGGAACTCAAGATCAAGCTTAGCTAAGAGCATGAGCCACTTAGCCATACATTAGTTTTGATATGGTTTAAAGTGCATGTACTTGAGTGGGTCAGTGTTAATGATGACAAAAAATTTGTGATTAAGAAGGTAATGGTAAGTTTAGAAGCCACAAAGACTAAAGTGAGGTAAAGTTTATCGAGATGGGTATATCAAGTCTCATACTCTATAAGTATTTGACTTATGTAGTAAATAGCTTTCTCTTTAATTAGTTAATCACAATGAGTGAACATTAACCCTAAAGAATAGTTAGTGGTGGATATATAAAGGTAGAAGGGTTGGTCCTCTTTAGGAGGGGTAAGAAAAAGCGGAGATATAAAGTATTTTTTGAGTGAATAAAAGGCTTGTTGGCATTCCTTGGTCCACTTAAAAGATGTGTCTTTCTTAAGGAGATGGTAAAAGGTTGACATCTATCAAATAACTATGAGATGAAGTGACAGATGGATTGGAGCTTCCCCTGTAGGCTATAGAGTTGTATTTGGTGGGTTAGATGAGGCATCTCCAAAATTTCTCTGACTTTAGTAGGGTCTACTTCGATTCCTCAAAGTGATATGATAAAGCTAAGAAGCTTTCTAGAAAGGACCCGAAAAATACATTTCTTGGGGTTGAGTCTAAAGTGTAAATGGATTAAGTGTTTGAAGATGATGGTGAGAATGGCTAAGTTATCCTTACGATGTTTAGATTTCCTAAGGAGATCATCCACATAGTTCTCTATGATTTTATGGATTAGATCATGGAAGATGTAGGTCATGGCACACTGTAAGTTACTCTAGCATTCTTTAGACCAAATGGCATGATCCTATAATAAAAGGTTCCCCATGGGGTGATGAAAGAGGTTTTATATTGATCTGTGAGGGAAATCAATATTTATTATATCTTGAGAAACCATCCATGAGAGATAACATCTCATGGCTATCTGTAAGATCAACAAGTTAGTTGATGCTAGGTAAAAGGAAGTCATCCCTTGGGAAAGAAAGGTTGAAGTCATGAAAGTTGATACAAAGGTGAAGTCCCCCTATGATTTTAGTAATGGGAATGATGTTAAAAACCTATTGAGGATAATCAATGGGTTGGATGAAGTTGATAGATAAGAGATGTTGAATCTCATCTTTGACTAGAAAGGTGATGTGAGGGTACATCTTATGAAGATTTTGCCTAACAGGCATAACATAAGGATGGGTGATAATGTTGTGAATGGATATGGAAGGGTCAATCCTAGGCATAACTTGATAAGACCAAGCAAATGCTATGATTTGGTCATGAAAAAAAGAAGAGTAATCTTGTTGCATTGTAAAATTTAAGGATTAACCAATCTTGACAATGCAAGGGTTATCCTAAGTACCAAGGTTGATAGTGATAGTTGTTTTGTTTAACATGGTTTGTTTCTCAAGAGGAATGTATTTTTGGATAAAATAGTTCCCCACACTAAGGTAGGTGAGAATTGAATCATCATCTTGTTGTTAGATGTTGTTGATGGTAGGATTATCATTTTCTACCATTTCAAGATGGATGAGAGGAATGGTTCTAGTTTGGACATAATTTTGATAAGTTAAGGGGCCTAAACTAATAATATTGATAAAAAAAGGTTAGATGGGTTGATATAAAAATCCTCTAACTTTAAAGGAGATGGGGTTGGTGAGGATGGGATATCCTCATCGATGGTGGTGATGGGTTTAGGTGAGGTGGGTTCTTCTGGTGCTATGAACCCAAGGCCAAATAACTCACAAGGTTTTTAGGTTTTTATCATATGTAACTCATGAGGTCTATGCTCATAATGGCCTAGGTCAAATCATTTTTAGGTACACCTATGGAGGTATAGCTTTGAAAATGATAGTTTGTCAAGATAGGAGAAGTCAGAGGTGAATGGTTGAGTGATAAAGGTATGGGTGGAAGCAAGAAGTGGATGATCAAGTCCCCCATAGATTAAGTTAGTTTGATGGTTGGGAGGCTCAAAAGGGATGATTGTTTTAATGTTAGGTTCATAACTAGGATCACGGGTGAGGTTCCCATACTCTTGAGGAGTAGGGAAAGCATCCAAAGATAGAAGATGATACTCACCTAATAATATACTTTGGAATGTGGGTTCTAAGGGGTCCTCTATGGGGATATAGGAAGAATTGATAGATGATCTAGTTAATGCTTCATTGTTGATAGGGGTAGAGGTGTTTTTGGTTTTTGTTGATGAGGTGATGTTTTTATTTTTTTCTAGTGAGGTGGATGAAGGAGGAAGATGAACATTATTGGGTTGATAGGCATATTGTATGAGACAAAAGGAGTATGGTCAACTTTTATGGTAACAACTTGACCTTCATATTCAAATTTAACACATTGGTGTGAGGTTGAAGGGACATAACTCATGGCATGGATCAAAGGCCATCCAAGTAATATATTTTATTAGAACCCATCCTATACAACATAAAAGAGTTATAGAATTATGTGGGGTCCTAAGTGGATGTGGAGGACAATTATTCCCAAGGTAGTATCATTGAAAGAGTAGAGGACCATTATAGTTTTTGATATGATATTCTTAGGTAATTGAAGTTGGAAATATCCATGGATGGAGATAATGTTGATACTAGTTCTTTCATCAATCATTACCATACTGATATGGGTTTGATTTTTGTATGATGTGATGAAGAGGGGAGGATCAGGGTCTTCAAAATGGACAAAAGGTATTTCTAAATCTTAGAAGGTGACGAAGGCAGAAAGCTGAAGGGCTCTGAAAAAGGATGAAAGAGGTTGAGGATATTATAGTTTAACCTCAATTAATTATAGGGACTTTATCAATTATTAGATATGATGGCTCACGGTGTTGATTAGTTCATAAAAGCTCATCTTCATTGGTGTTTGGTGAAGTTGTTTTAACACTACTCATTGAATGGATTTAGAAGGGTTGGAGGGAGAGGCACCCAAAATGGCTATTTTGTGTTTTGGAGAAGGTGAAGGTAGAGGTGAGGGTGATTGGTTTTGGTTGGAAGGTTGAGGGGTAGAATAGTAGTTCCATGGTATGGACACTTTTGCTTTTCCCTTATCCTTTTATTGGGCCCGAGATTGGGTAACAATATGGATAGTGTGGATTGAGGCAAGTGTTGGGATAGATGGTTACTTCAATTTCTCTTCATTTTCAAATGAGAGTGGAGGAGTAGATAAATGTTGGATGGGATAATTTGGTGGTTGGGTTGGTAATGGGATCAAGGAAGGTCCATCTGATAACATAACATCCTCATCCATAGCCTATGGACAAGTGTTTGGAGAGATTTACAATTATCTATATTATGTCCATGAGTCTTATGGTATGAGAAAATCAAATTGTCATTGAAACATGATGGTTTAGGATGTGAAGGGTTAAAAGGTTTGATGGGTGGTAGGGTTAAGGAAGAGGTTTGTAATAACCTTTGTAGAATGGTTGAATGAGATTCGGTTGAAGGCATTGAGGGTGTTGGGTTTTTGGTTTTGGGAGTGAGATCCTTATAAGGGGTAGGATTCACCTCATAAATTATATGGGGTGGAAGGGTTTTGGTAGATGCTTTTGGTCAGGATTATTTTGTCATAGTTACTTTGGAGGTTGAAAATTTAGAGATGGAGGGTGAAGGTTTGGTGATAGGTGGGAAGGTAGATGTGGATAGGTTAGTTAAGAATGATGGAGAGTTTGATGATTTGGTAGTAGGTGTGGATAGACTAAAAGGAGAAGGTTTATTAGATGAGGAATAGTTAATGGGGTTAATAAAGGGATATGGTCCTAAGATGAAAGGTAGGTGGGAAGGAGGTGGTATAGGTCTAGTTCAAGGTGGGAGTTTTGTTGGTTCCACCTTCTTAGTTGCTTGGGTTGGAGTTTTATTTGGTGGATTAGAAAGGGTTAAATATAACTTTAATGATGGGTAAGCAAGGTTAGGTGAATGAATTATTCCTAAAATTTTGATGGGTTTGGTTAGAGAGGCATAAGGAGATTTTAAAATTTTATATTGAGGTGGGTTATATGGTTCTCTTATGGTTTTAAAGGAAAAAGTGTTTAAGGATGGGATTGAGGTAATGATAGGTTTGATGGTGGATGCAAGTGAGGTTGAAGGTTTAGGTTTGTTTTGGTAATGGAGCCTAAGAAGATGCCAAAGAATGACTTTATCTAGGTTGGGTTGACAAGTAAATTCTAGATTTTTGACCAATCTAGAAAAAGGATTGTAAATGGGTTTGATCCCTTGGTCATTGGTTTCAAAATTTAAGCCCATGGGTGGAGGTCAGGGAATAGTTTTTTCCACCTATGTTCTTGATGGAAGGTTCTATAGAGTAAATTTTTACTCTATGTTGCATTTAAATTTTCAATCGAGCACTGTAATTTTGGTTCCAACAATCCCTTGGTCATAGCAGTAGAATTGGAGCAGGGCACAAGTTCATTCTCTGTCAAGTGTCAAAATGCAACAGAGGCTACCAAGTGGTGTCATTTGAGTAGGGGCCTTTCTTTCTCTTCTAATTCTTTATTTCAATTTTGTATTAAGTATTGAGTTCACATAGAAGCTGCCATGTGTCACCTTTTGAAACATAAAGCCAGCCAACTGGCATCCTCCAAGGCCCCTTTTTGTAACTTTTAGAGAACTACGGATCCTGCCACATACCTAGTAGTAGTTAAGTAGAATGCACCATGTGCCAGCATCTAAATCTCATAAAGGCACCCAAATTTCATCCTAATTTTGAAAAAGACTTTCAATGAGTTAAGCAGTAGAGAGAGTGGAAAGCACTAGGTGGCAGTTGCAGAGGCCTTGAATTACCTTTTTGAAGAAGCAACAGAAGTCACCATGTGTTAGCATCTGAGAGATGTGGGTCCAATGCTTTCATTCAGTGAATAAGGGCAAAATTTCATTTTTATTAAGTGCTAAAGAGTACCAGAGGCTGCCAGGTGTCACTCTTTGAGTCCCTTTCTGCTCCATGCCAAGAAAAAGCAGAAGATGCCACGTATCTTCCCAGAAGCAGCAGAGGCTACCATGTGCCAATTTCTGAGAGAACATCTTTGAGTTTCATTGCTAAATAAAGATTGTGGTGGACCCTAGGTGTTACTTCAAAGTTTTCAAAAGCTGCCAAGTGTCACCATCCATAAGAGTCTGATATGAGTCCTGAATAAAACTACAACATAGCTAAAGAAAAGGAGAGAGCCATGTGTCTTCGATGGATCTAGTGGAAAGTGCCAAGTGTCATTTTTTGATGCCTTCTAAGTAATAAGAGGATTTTTAGAAAATTGACTAAGTGTCCTCTCCCATTTCAAACATAACATATTGTTGCATGTATTTGTTGCCATAAAGTGAAATGGAGGGAAAATTGACTGGAGTTAATTCGAGTAGATGGAACAGTTCACCAGGTAGATTTTTGGAGCCCCCCTTAGCATTGAAGGCGCTGTCTATTTATCCCCTATGAGTGAACGATGGAGAAGATTTCATGGGAAAGTGGATGATGAAAGGAGTGATTTGAGGCTATTATAGAGGAAGAATTGTAAAAGGAGGAGAATTTCCATAGTTTTAGACTTTCAGAGTTCTGACCAATAATATCATTTTCTTTTGTTTCATTTTCCTAAGTTGAAAGGTTTATATGACTGTGTGTTTTTGCATCTTTTGTATGATTGGAAGATTAAATAAGAATATTGAACATTATGCCCTTGTTGATGTTATCTGTGTCATTTGTAAAGTAGTCTATGCTGTAGATTTTTTAGTGTTGTGATTGGAAATGTTATTTTATTTTGTCTCATTTTCTAGAGTTTGAAGTTATGCATAATTGTGTGTGACTTCTGCACCTCTTATGTGATTGGACGATTCTATTAAGAAGATTGAACACTATGCCTTTGTTGACAATTCATGTATCTTAGCAAAAGACTCCCCTGTTGTGAGCCTCTGTTTCTATTATTCCAATCTTTTACATTGATCATGCACTTGTCTGCTCTTAAATGTAATTGAATCATATAATAGTCTCATTGTGCTCAATTTAGGATTAGGATTACACTCAGGTGAATCACCATAGTTAGGTTTTATTTCTTACATTTTGCATTTTTGTTTAGTCTCCTATCCCTTTTCCCTAATAACCATACAAAAGAAGAGACCAACTTCTCTAAAATTTGGAGGTTGTTTCAAGCCACATTATCCCACATCTTGAAACATACCATTGTTGATTAGTTAAGATCTAGCACAATTTTATGCCATCAACAATTTCTGGCATGCCCAGTGGGACTAGTCTTGAAGTTTCTTTCAAGTCTGCATGAACCAGAGAGCTACAAGGAGTTGAAGTTGTGGACCAGTCACCAGATCACAATTTGCTACAAATTTAGGTATTATTTTGCCACCTCTGGTAATTAGTCCAAGAAAAAGAGCTAACTAGTTTATACTAGTACCAAATATGGGAGCCAATGTCCCCCCAAGAAATTATGCAAGCTAGAACACTGGTAGCCCCTTAATCCTCCCTACACCACCAGCTATTTGGGATCCTATCATAGTAAATGCCCTAAAAGCTCTACCCAAATTCAATGGGTATGACTCAAAAACACCCATGGAACATCTTCAAGATGTATCAGATGTATGTGCCATACATCATGTCATAGAGCAAAATGTGGCCTTAAGGTTGTTAGCAGCCTCATTCAAAGGAAAGGCTTTAGAGTGGTATTGGTCTTTGATCCCAAATACCATATCTACATAGGACCAGCTTGGAGATATATTTTTTGAAATATTTTCAGAGAAGGGTGATAAATCTTCCTTATTATAGCAGTTGATCACCATTCAGAGGGGACCACAAGAAGACATGACTGACTTTAACACTAGATTCTAAAAAACTTGGGACAGAATCCCTCTTATAGCTAAACCACCACTTGGTATGGCCACAGTATTCTATCTCAAAGCTTTAAATTCATATATATCTATTATGATTCAGTCACTTGGAGGACACACTTTGCTAGTGGCTTATGCCCTCACAGTCAGAGCTAAGAATCATTTAATTGATGTTGTAAAGTTACCTCCAAGGCCTCCCATGCCTATATTCCTAGAAATTACATTGCCCTTACCTCAAGAGGTTCCTAAAGCTATAAGCCCACCTGTGTCTATGTACACTTACCCTTCATCTTCTATGAAGCAACCAGTCCCTGCTCAGTCATCTAAGATGGATGATATCAAAAGTATGCTAAGGACATTCTCCAATGAGTTAATTAATATGAATAGGTAGTAGAACTCTTTCCCTAAGCCTCCTTATCAAGGATATCAAGGGAATAGATTTTCATCCCAACCAAACTAGTATTAAGGCCCTCCAAGGCTAAACAAAAATCAAAGAGAAAATCAATTAGTTGTTGTTCCCACACCCTCACAGACCATTCCTCCCAACTCAAACAAGGAGATGGTTCTAGGGCAAAATAATTATGTGGATGATACTAATGCTTGGTGTTACCCTTGTAATGATGCTCACACCTCCAGAGATTTTCCTAGAGGAAATATACAACAAAGAGTGGCTAAGTAGAGAAGAATGGATGGTTAGTTTGCCAGTACCAGTAGCAATCAAGCCTACCAGTCTCTTGGCATGCAAAATTTAGTGCTAGTGGATCAAATGCAAGGAATGTCCTTGAAGTAAGAAGAAGAAATAGCTCTAGAACATGCCTTGTTCTCATGGGTTGAGGATGAAGAAGCAATTTTCTTGAATGACGCATCCACCTCCCAAAGGCTAGTAGTACAATCCAATTATTACACTAGATCAAAGAGGAGGATGGTAAAGTAGCCTGAGATTGCAAGTGGTCAGGTCAAAAATAATCCTCCATCTCAAGGGCAAAGTAATGCTACTGTTAGACAAGAAGTGCCACAACTGGTACAAGATCAAGGGATCCCTATCCAAATTCAAGAAAGAATGAGGTATCCCTATTACAAAAAAACTTAGTCTTTGGGACCAATCAATATTGTGGACTAATTAAAGAAGACTCCAACACAAGTGTCGATATGGGATATTTTGGAAATTCCTAAACAAAAGACATTACTGCAAGAAGCTCTACAAGGGAAGATAGTGCCCAAGGATGCTTTTACCAAGGAAGGACCTACTAGAAAGGAAAAGCTTAAAGATATGGTTCCTCCAAAGATGACAGCCTTCATGAACGATGTAGCACAAGTAGGTAAATCCAAGCCAGAGCCTTTATATTTGAATCTGATAATTAGAAAGAAACTTCTACATAATGCATTAATAGATTCAGGAGCTAGCACAACCCTGATGCCCAAGAAAATAGATGATGCCTTAAAAATAAATTATGAACCCCTTGTAAAAGGAGTTATGCAGCTAGATGGCAAGATAGTGCAAACCATAGGGAGAATTAAGCAACTCCCCTTGCAGTTATACACATGTCCCAACATAATTGTCAACCAAGATATAGTTTTCATAGATATTCCTCCTATCTTTGGTTTATGTTCATCCAGATAATTCACAGCAAAAATAAGGGGATATATGTCTCTTGACTGGTCTCACCTAATCCTGAGAACTAGATACAGTTCAAAAATGAAAATTCTATCTAAACCACTGTCCAAGGACCACATCACCAATGAGCCAACAACAAGATTAGAAGTAGATCATGCCATGATGAATAAATAATAAAGAAATTTTGTTGAAGAACTAGGAGACTAGACTGAGCATGATCAAGAAGAAGAAAACAACCAGTTGTTGGCTATGATGCATAGCGACCCATATGGGAACTATGACTCCACTGGTTTGGGCACATATGTCATTTTTGATGAGGATCAAGAGATCTCAAATTTTCAAAGGGAGGAGGTACCTACTACTCAAGATTCAGAGCTCTAGACATTGGATTTTGATGGAGCTAGAAGTAGACATGGTGCTGAAGCAAGGATTTGTCTTATTGCTCCAAATGGTGATAAAATTTTAAGGGCTATCCGATTATAATTTGCTTGCACTAATAATGATGCAAAGTATGAATATTTAGTACATGGGCTCCTATTAGCCAAGAAAAAAAGAATAAAAAACCTAAAAGTAAAAGGAGATTCATAACTAGTAGTGAAGCAAATACAAGAAAAGGCAACAACCAAGAATGTGAGAATGAGATCCTACAGGCATAGGATTTGGGATTTGATAAAAGATTTTGAAGCCTTCAATTTTGAGATAATCCCTAGAAGTCAAAACTCTGAGGCTAATAGGATGGCTCAGGTTGGCTCACAGTTTAACCCAGTAACTGGCCTATTAGTTAACAATGAGTCAGTAAAAGTTATAGTGAGGCCAACCATCCCAGACAATGACCAAAATTGGCAAGTGTTTCAAAATGATGCCCAAGTAGTCTCTTTCTTACAGTAATCAGATGATTTTGCTGATCAATTGCAAACTAAAATTGAAGAGGCATATGGTGATTAGGTTATTCAATTGAGGACTAATAAGCTCCCTAAGGGATTGATCACCTTAGAAAATTTGTTTGACCTAGAGGATGTAAGCCTAGAAAGGAAAAGGTTCCAGGTAGATAAAGTAGAATATTCTGAGGTAGAGATGAGTGACGGGAAAAGACTAAAGGTCATAAATTTTGCAACTCAGGAAGAGAAGGAAAAATTAATCGAGTTGTGTCAAAAGTATGATAGAGTCATAGCTTTGAGTATGAAGACCTTCATGGATATAACAGAGACATTATCCATCACACCATAGAGTTAACTGAAGGTTCCAAACCCATCAGATAAAAATAAAGACTAGTAAATCTAAGGATAGAGCTTCTAATGGTAGATGAGTTGCAGAAACTTCTAGATTCCAAAATAATATTTCCAATCAAACACTCAACCTAGGTATCCAATCTAGTCCTAGTTAGGAAAAAGAATGGGGATGTAAGGCTGTGTGTAGATTTTAGAGATCTAAATAGAGCATCTCTGAAAGACCACTATCCCTTGCCATCCATGGAACAAATTTTGCAAACTATGGCTGGATCAGAGAGGTTTTCTTTACTTGATGGTTTCTCTGGGTATAATCAGATTTAGCTAGCCGAGGAGGACCAATATGAAACTAATTGCACTACTAAATGGGGGACATTTGCCTACGTGAAGATGCCATTAAACTTATCAAATACAGGATCCACATTTCAATGAGCCATGGATATAGCCTTTGGTGAGCTAATAAATAAGGTCATCCTAGTCTATCTAGATGAATTCACTATTTTCTCAAAAAATGTTGATGATCATTTTGATCATTTAGAATCTGTCTTCAAGAAATGTCAGGATTTTGGGATATCACTGAATCCCAAGAGATCTATTTTTATTTTACCTTAGAGTAAACTATTGGGTCACATAGTATCAAAGGAAGGACTTTCTATAGATCTCGAGAGGATCATAACTATAATGGACCTACCCCTTCCAGTAAATAAAAAGGCAGTCCAGTCCTTTTTAGGGAAAATCAATTTTGTCAGTAAATTCATATCTAATTTTGTAGGCTTGGTTAGACTAATGAATCTCTTGCTAAAAAAGGACCTGGCCTTTAAGTGGTCTATAGAAGGAAGGCAAGCTTTTGAGGGGGTCAAGAAGGCTATCTCAATAGCCCCAGTGCTCAAGAATCCAGATTTTTCCAAGCCCTTCGTAATGTATGTCTATGGAGGAGAGTCAAGTATTTATGTTGTCTTAACTCAAAAGAATGATGGGCTAGAAGGAGAGCACCCAATAGCCTTTTTCTCAAGAACTCTTAGAGAGTATGAGACCAGGTACAATTTTGTGGAAAGACAAGCCTATGCCATGGTAAAAGCCCTCAAGAAATTTAGGCATCTGATATCAGGGAATAAAATTTTGATACTTGTAGCTCACCCAAGTGTTAGAGAATACATCATGGAGGGGGAGATTATTGAGAAAAGAGCCAATTAGATCACTAAGATCCTCCAATATGATGTGGAGGTTAGACCCACCAAGCTAGTCAAAGGTAGGGGTCTGGGCCAATACATGACCCAAGGACTGGAAAAGATGTTACCTGAGGAGGTGAATTCAGAAGGAGAGCCAGAGATGGTGCTAAAATTACAAGAGGTTGATCAAGAATCCTGGGTCACAAGCAGGATTCAATTTATGAAAAATGGGATTTATGTGAGAGAACTCCCTGAAAATAAGAGGAGATATTATAGGATACAGGGAGTTCATTTTATTTTAATTAAACAAGTCCTTTTCAGGAGAAATTCTGATGGAAAATTATTAAGGTGTGTCAAAAAGGCCAAAGCTAAGAGGATACTACATGAAATGCATCATGGAACATCAGGGGGGCATTTTTTTGCAAAGACCACAACCATAAAGATAATTGAGGTGGGATATTTTTGGACTACTTTATTTGTAGATTGTTATCAGCTGGTTAGAAAATGTTAATCCTAATAGTATTATGTGGGGATGAGGAGGAATGCAGCCATGCCTCTTAGTCCTATAGTCATGGATGAACCTTTTGCTCAGTGGGGTTTTGACTTCATCGGGATGATAAATCTAGTGTCCAACATGGGTCACAAATGGATATTAACTACCACAGACTATTTCACCAGATGGACCGAGGCAATCCCACTTAAAGAAGCAATAGAGAATACGATCCTTAATTTTCTAAGGGATATCACTACTCACTTTGGGGCTTCTCACACCATCATTTCAGATAATGCTAAAGCATTCTTGGGGTCTAAAGTATCTAACTTTGCCTTAAGACATGGAATATATCTAAAAACTTCATCTAACTATTACCCTCAAGGTAATGGTCTGGTAGAATCAACCAACAAGAACCTGATAAGACTCATCAAAAAGATAGGGGATGATCATCACAAAGAGTGGCATAAAGTGCTTAATCTAGCACTATGGGTTGATAGAATCATGCCTAAGCAGGTGATGAAAATGTCTCCATATGAAATGGTATATAGAAAGTCTACTGTGATTCCCCTAAGCTTGGAAATCCCTGCTCTCTAGCTGATCAAACAAATTGAGATTGAAGAGAATGGCCCCATGTAGGTCAAACTCACAGAACTTCTAGAAGTTCAAGAAAAGGGGGACATAGCCCATGATTCATTGATCAAGCACCAGGGAATGGGTAAGAACTATTTTGATAAAAGGACTTCAAATCCTAATTTTGAAGTGGGCTCAATTATTTGAAATGGGATGTAAGGGCCGCTAATCCAAGTCAATATACAAAATTAGAAGCACTGTGGACTGGTTCATATAAAATTAATGCGTGTAAATAGAAGAATTCTTTTGAGCTAGAGTTGATGGAAGGAGAGCCTGAAGAGATTCCTATAAATGGAATCTATTTGAAAGATTTAAATTGACTTGAGTCTCTCATGTATTATAGTTAAATAGTTTCCCTTCTTCACATTATTTTTTCATTGTTTTCCTACTTTACTTTTTAATAAGTGTTTCAAACATTTGTCGACGGCTCTTTTGAAGTTGTAATTTTCACAATTTTGATCTAGCGAAAGGTGGAGTTTCTTTTTGAGCAGGCTCAAAAGTCCTGAGGGTCACCAGTAACTATAGAGTAAATTTTTACTCTATGTTGCATTTAAATTTTTAGTTGAGCACTGCAATTTTGGTTCCAACAATACCTTGGTCGTAGCAGTAGAATTGGAGCAAGGCATGGGTTCATTCTCTGTCAAGTGTCAAAATGTAGCAGAGGCTGCCAAGTGGCATCATTCAAACATGGGCCTTTCTTTCTCTTTTGATTCTTTATTTTGATTTTGCATTAAGTATTGAGTTCACACAGAAGCCACCATGTGTTGCCTTTCGAAACACAAAGCTGGCCAGCTGACATCCTTCGAGGCCCCTTTTTGTAACTTTAAGAGAACCATGGATCCTACCACATACCTAGTGGTAGTTAAGTGAAATGCACCATGTGCCAACATCTGTGTCTCATCGAGGCACCCAAATTTCATCCTACTTTTGACAAAGACTTTCAACGAGTTAAGCATCAGAGAGAGTGGAAAGTGCTAGGTGGCAATTGTGGAGGCCCTAAATTACCTTTTTGAAGAAGTAGCAGAAGTCACCACATGTCAACATCTGGGAAACGTGGGTTTAATGCTTTCATTCAATTCATAAGGGCAACATTTCATTTTTATTTAGTGTTGAAGAGCATGGAGGCTGCCAGGTGTCACTCTCTGAGTCCCTTTCTACTCCATGCCAAGAAAAAGTGGAAGATGCCACGTATCTTCCCAAAAGTAGCAGAGGCTGCCATGTGCCAATTTTTGAGAGACCATCTTTGAGTTTCATTGCTAAATAAAGATTGTGGTGAACCTCAGGTGCTACTTCAAAGTCCACGAAAGCTACCAAGTGTCTCCATTTATAAGAGTCTGATATGAGTCCTGAATAAAACTACAACACAACTAAAGAAAAGGAGAGAGCCACATGTCTTTGATGGATCCAGTGGAAAGCACCAAGTGTAATTTTTGATGCCTTCTAAGTAATAAGAGGATTTTTAGAAAATTGACTAAGTGTCCTCTCCCATTTCAAACATAATAGAGTGTTCTATGTATCTGTTGCTGCAAAGCAAAATGGAGGGAAAATCGGTTGGAGTTAATTTGAGTAGATGGAACAGTTCATCAAGTAGATTTTAGGAGCCCCCCTTAGCATTGAAAGCACTATCTATTTTTCCATTGTGAGTGAAGGATGGAGAAGATTGCATGGGAAAGGGGATGATGAAAGGAGTGGTCTGAGGCTATAAAAGAGGAAGAATTGTAAAAGGAGGAGAATTTCCATAGTTTTAGACTTTAAGAGTTCTGACCAATAATATCATTTGCTTTTGTTTCATTTAATTGAGTTGAAATGTTTATATGACTGTGTGTGTTTATACATCTTTTGTATGACTGGTTGATTGATTAAGATCTAGCACAATTTTATGCCATCAATAGGTTCCAAGGTTTGGGAGGATGTTTTCTCCATAGAAGTTATAGGTAAGGTGATCTCATCTTTTGGGATGGTTCCTAAGGAGGGAGTGGTTGGTTCTAAGATAGAGGAAGAAGGTTTTATGATGTCAAGTGAAGGGATGGAGATGGTTGTTTCCTTTGTTTGGATATCCAAAGGAATGGTAGGTAATTCAACTAGTTCAATAGGTGGAATGGGTGAAGAGGTGGTTAAAGTAATGGTTGACTCTTTTTGTATTTCTATCAAAGGAGATGAAGATAGGTCTATGGTCTCAACAAGTAAAGAATGAGGGGTGGTTTCTTCCTATATTTGGATGTCTAAAAGAATAGAAGAAGAGTCTGCCACTTCAATGAGTAGAAAAGAGGAAGAGGTAGTTGAGGTAATGATCTCTTTAATTATAGGTTCACTAATAATTGCATTAACCATATGGAACTCACGAGCATGAGATGATTCTAGTTTATTATCATCATAGTTGGTGGAAGGAGCATGTTTGGGAAAAGGCTTACAAAAGATATCAATAGACTGATTTAGGGGTGCATTTGGATTATCAAATATTAGTTCTCCATTATCAATCATGTTTTGGACAATAGTTTTAAATGTATTGCACCTACTAGCATAATTTACAATAACATGATGGAAATCACAAAGATAATTATCATTATACCAACCAAGTGTAGGGTGAGAGGAATCAAATTGTTGGGGAGGTTTTATTGGAGGAAGTTGTATCATGTTTTATTTGAGTAATTTATCCAGAACTAAAGCATAAGACTCCCCTATTAGAGTATATTATTTTAGGGAAACTCAATTTTGGTTTCAATTTTGTTAGTTATAAGAATTAGAGGAATTGGTTGGGTTAGTTTGATTGAAATTTGGTGGAGGCCCAGTTTAATGACAATCGAGTTTGTAGATGCATTTATTTTAGTGTTGGGATAGTAAGGTTGATTGGTGTTTTTGGTGGAGGAAGGATCATTTGATTTAAAGGTAGAATTTTTGTTCCATAGTTTCAATATTCCCACATCAATGGCTTGGATTTCTAATATCATGCCATGGTAAAATCCTCATCAAAGTCTTGAAATTTTGAACTTGAAGAGTGGCAGAAATATGTTTGGTAAAACCATGAGAGAAGAGTTCAATCAACTTGGGTTAGGGTAAGGAGAAAAAAAGTTGGTTGATGAGACCTCTCTATCTAACTATGAAATTATCAATAGATTCATTATCAAATTGCCTAATGGAGTATGTAGAGAGGATTACAAAGAAATTTAGTCAAGCATTAGTCCATAAACAATGAAACACGAATAAATAACTAACTAACCAAGCCTATATATTCTTATGGGAATTAAAAAGGATAACAATAAAGAAATGAAAGAAAGCAATCACCATATTACCTTCCCAAATGGATTCACCATACCTTTGTGGCTCAAAAACATGTTCTCCCTTGATCAAGAATCCTTGTCTTTGACAATAATGGTGGTAAGCTCTCCAATGCCTCAAGAACACTTCATAAAACCTAGGATATTGATGCGGGATCACTAAACTAGCCTATCAATGAAGCTTTGTAGAAACAATTTAGCATTATATAACTTTGTAATGTTCAAGCTTTGAAGATATTTGAGCATAATAACCTTGCACCAAAATAGCTTAGAAATGATGTCCATAGCCTCTCTATCTATAGATTTTTTGAGATTGTTCAGGATCAACCTAAACCATCCATCTTGGGATGAAGATGTGTGGTTAAGGATAATCCTAATATTTAGAATTAAATCCATAATTATCTCAAGATGAACTTGGAAGAAGGGGCATCGAAGAGTCATGGGAGGCATTAACTAGGCATGGGTGACGCATAATCCTAATATTTTATGTAGTTATGGCTTGATGGATGCCACCTAAGATGATGTCACTAGGTGATGCAGATAATAAGAATCAATTTTGAAAAAGAAATGTTCAACAAATCTCATGGAAAATACACTTAAGCTCTTGATCTGGATTAATTAGACTTAAACAAGGTTAATCAACATTTGTTTAATTATTAGAAAATTGGTCCTCAATTAATCAAAATAGTTAGAAAGTCATATTACTGAGTCATAATTTGACTGGAGAGGAATTAAAAGGTGATGTTAGATGTTTTGGAACTATATTCACATTTAGGATTTTTTCAATAGTAAATAACAAAGGTATGTGATGTATACCAATGAATTAGAAGAAAAGAGTGATCCAAAACACTAAATGGTAAAATTATCATTTTAACTCAAAATGATTTGATCAAAATTAGCTGGCCCATAAAATGCATTGCCCTATTTAGGAATACTTTAACCTAGATTCGCACTTTTAAGTGAAAAGTTGTAACCATTTAGGGCATTTTATGTATTTTGACCTAAAATGTGCATTTAAGTGCAATTTGAGTAAGATAGACAATTTCAACATAAATGGTGTTAAGAATTGGATGTCTATATTTTGCCCCTATTTGAGAAGGCATAGTGAGACATTTAGGTGAAGCAACATCTTTTCAAATAATTTTTTTTTCAAGAATAAATTAGAATAGACCTATGATGCCCCCTCAAAAGGACATACTAGGATGAAACAGAAGGATGGACTCTCAGAAAGAGAGAAAAAGTGAGATATTAACCCATGGAATAGATCACATCTAGATGAGCTAATCCTTACACACGTGATTACCATCAATGATCAAAATATAATGAGAGGTATAATAGGCCTTAGAGATGGGGGTAATGGTAAAGATACAATCCATAAATGTAAGGGACACACTGTAAATGTGCCTAATTTGAGAGTACAAGTTGCATGCTTATGACATTGATTAATCTTGAGACAAGTTACATATTAAAATACTTCCATAATGGGATTTAATGTGGAGAGCTTGGAATTAAAGGAAAAGGGAGAATGTTCTACTTTAAGAAGGGAAGCACCACTAGAATGGGGTCTCCAAAGAGAAGATAATAAGAAGTACCCCAGTAGAGCAGATTTGATCAGGATAAAATAGTAGTGCCCTAGTAGGGTAAATTTTGATCATTGATAAAGAATAAAGAATGATTTTCCCTTGTAGAGGTGATTTGATTTGAATGGTGTTCAGATGTTGTGCCCTAGCATGGGTAGTTGGAAAGCAAAATATACCAAGGATATAACTAAAAAGATATATTAAAGTGAGTGGGCAAAAATGTATATGCGATGGTGTAACGACTTAGAAATCCATATAAAACCAAGCATATGAGAATGCACAAAGAAATGAGATAGATGAAAAGAAGAATGGAGAAATCTAAGATGACCTCAATAGAAATTGAGCATTGAATACATAGTTCCATGGACTCATGTTCTAACATGAACTTTTAGCTAATGTAGTTCACCCAAGTTTAGGAGAGAATAAAATGAGGAATGATGAAAAATGACCAAAAATTGATTAGACTCACAATGTATGTGAAGAAATGCACATCTAAGCATAGACAAAGAAGCTTTAAATGCATGCTACTTAGAAGCCTAATTCCATATCATGAGCCTAGGTTTTATAGAGTGTTGAATCATTCATCAGAGTTGATGTTGATGTTAAGACCTTGAGACTTGAGCACAAAGTGCTTGCTATAGCAAAAGAAATTAGGCATCATAAGTATGAATAACTTAAAATGGCATAAGATTCCAATTTCACTAAACCATTTCAAATGTGAATATCTATAACTAAGGATAATAGTGAATCAATAACCAAAACCAGAGTTACAATGATTTACATTTAAACAAAAAAGTACAAACAAAAAAAATAAACATAAATGAACCTAACTTGAAATCAGGATATGATCTATCAAGACTTAAGTAGGAACAAAAATGTTTAAAACTAAAAGGCAAGAACATCTTAATGACATGAGACCAAGATATGAATAATCAAGATCCATGTTGACCGTCAAGGCATTCTTGAACATAAAAGAGAAAAGAAAAAAATTAAACCAAAAAATAAGACACCAAAAACAATCAAATAAACAAAATGAAAAAGGAGAAAAGGAAAAGGAATAAAAGGAGAGGTGGAAAATCACAATAAAACACCAAGAAAACACAACAAAATACACACAAAAAAAACCAAGTTAGTGCAGTTTAAAGAAAAATGTTCATGCATGTGTAGTAGAGGTGTTACTTTTCACCACATCATAACAAAGAACAATGATAGAAGAAATGGGGGAAGAGAAGAAAAGGAAGGGGTTGGCCGAGTTAACTCTATATGTATAAGACATGTGGATGTTGCCTACATAGTTCCATAAATGCATGCTCCAACATGAACTTTAGGCCAAATGTAGTTCTCCCAAGAAATGGGATAGAAGGAAAATGATGATCATACTAGCATGATTAATGTTATACAAGAATATGGAAGATACAATAAAAAAATGAGAATGGTCTAGAAAATAAGAAACTAATGAGATGAGAAAGAACAATCTTGAAAAATGGTAAGTGCATGGGACAAGATAAGATGAACTAGTTTTCTTGTGCTTGCAAAATGGTAAGAGCATAACATGGTAGAATGAGAATGTACAAATGTAAACAAGCATGAGACAATGTTTTTTTTCTTTCATAGATCATGTTTTAATGTTTTTTAGCATTTTCAAAGTATTTCTAATGTTTTTAGTGTTTTTGGAATAAAATATGCACAAGGTGAGACCATCTAGTCAAGGAGATTCACATCTTGAGAGAGGTTCCAATAAGATAGCTAAGCTGGTTGTAACAGCCCATGCTCATAAATTGGTGAGAGTGAGGTTCTTGATAAAACAAGAAAGTAATAAATACTTGAATTGAGAAGATGCTGTTATTCACCTATTGGAAGCTGCACAAGATTGTCCTAGTTGAACCACTTTATAGAATCATTGCTAAAGATGTTCATAATGCTTTATGAGACATAATCGAGATCATGATTGGTCAAGGGATAAAAAGTGTTGAATCTTATAACATGTCTTAGACATAAAAAATAATATGCATCTTTGAAGAGAACAATCCAGAATGGGATGAAGAATGTGTTTAGAGTGCCAAGAGTTCAAAGCCTTTACCATCAAGATTCATGAAAAATGGGCCAGGGTAGTATAAAATGTAGTGAAGGTAAGGTAAAAGGGTGGGATAAAATTATGACAAAACAAGTTGCCCCCAAGTCATGGGTCTTATAGATCATGTTCTAATGTTTTTTTGCATTTTCAAAGTATTTATAATGTTTTTGGTGTTTTTGGGATAAAATATGCACAAGGTGGGACCATCTAGTCAAGGAGATTCACATCTTGAGAGTAGAGGTTCCAATAAGATAGCTAAACTAGTTGCAACAGCCCACTCTCATAAATAGGTGAGAGTGAGGTTCTTGATAAAATAAGAAAGTAATAAATACTTGAATTGAGAAGATGCAATTATTCACCTATTGGAAGTTGCACAAGATTATCCTAGTTGAGCCACTTTATATAATCATTGCTAAAGATGTTCATAATGCTTTATGAGACATAATTTAGATCATGATTGGTCAAGGGATAAAAAGTGTTGAATCTTAGAACATGTCTTAGACATAACATATGCATCTTTGAAGAGAACAATCCATAAAGGGATGAAGAATGTGTTCAGAGTGCCAAGAGTTCAAAGCCTTTACCATCAAGATTCATGAAAAATGGGCTAGGGTAGTATAAAATGCAGTGAAGGTAAGGTAAAAGGGTGGGATAAAATTATGAGAAAACAAGTTTCCCCCAAGTCATGGGTCTTATATATAATGGTTCAAAGCTATTCATGCATAGAACCTCTTAATGTCTAAAATTTTATGGGCTCTAAAAGTTCTTCACCATTAGGTTTTGCCAATCAATATGCTCCTGATTCATAGTTTTCCATGACAATGTATGGTCCTTACCAATTAGTATAAAACTTACCTTTCTTTTTGGGTTCAAAATTCATGTTTTTATAGTTCTCTTTCAAAACTAAGTTACCAATCTCAAATTGTTGAGGGAGAATGCATTTATTTTAACTTCTTTACAATCTATTCTGATAGGCCTACAAGTTTTTTAAGGCAGCCAAACACTTACCATCAATAAGTTCTAGTTCTTAAAGCCATGAGGCTCTATAGTCTTCATCATCTTCAATGTGCTCCAATGATATTCTTAAGGATGATATCTCAATCTCAACCAAGATGATAGCTTCAGTGCCAAAAATAAGGGAGTATGGATTAGCTCTAGTTGGAGTGTGATGATTAGTTCTATAAGCCCATAGGGTAGGAAAGAGTTACAAGTGCTAATTATTGCC
This sequence comes from Torreya grandis, assembly GCA_037957365.1. Taxonomy (NCBI): domain Eukaryota; kingdom Viridiplantae; phylum Streptophyta; class Pinopsida; order Cupressales; family Taxaceae; genus Torreya; species Torreya grandis. The sequence goes on from JARHVA010002628.1 coordinate 1,157,381, forward strand.
AACATCATTGATAATCTTTTTTAAGATGGCTAGAATGGTTTTATTTGATGACTCATCTTGTCCATTACCTTGCAGGTTATATGAAGTGGATTTCTCATGCTTGATCTTGAATTTTTCTCAAAGAGATTTCACATCTTGGTTTATAAAGGATCCACCATTATTGGATATAATGCAGGCTAGGATGTCATATCGACAGATGATATGGTAATGAATGAATTTGGCTATTTATTTCCAAGTAACATAAGCGAGAAGAATGGCCTCAATCCACTTGGCAAAGTACTCGGTTGTAGTTAAAATGTGCTTATGGCCATCTGAAGATGTTAGGTTAATTTTCCCAATGAGATCAATACCCCATGTTTAGAGTAGCCATGGTGTTGTAATCAACTAAAATTGTAAGGAAGATACATGTATCAAGTTGCCATGTTGTTGACAAGGAACACATTTCTTTACATAATTACAAGCATCTATCTCCATTTTGGGCCAATAATAGCCTATTCTGAGAAGTTTCTTGGCTAGGATGACACCATTGGTATGGGCCCCACACATTCCTTCATGAACCTCTTTTAGTGCTCTCTTGGATTCTCCCAAAGATAAATAATAAAGAAGCATTGCATCATAGCCTTTTCAATATAACATGTTTCTAAGGAGAATATAATGTGTTAGGTGATGAAGGAAATTTTTTTATTGGTTATTATAAAGGTTGGAAGGAAAGACATGTTTATGAAAATAGTTATACAAATCTTTGTACCATGGTAGCTTAGGTGATAGATTAGGATCAACAATGGTGCATATGCTCTCTAAATTTGATAAAATATGTGTTGGCTAAAGAAGATTTTCAATCAAGAATTGATACTCTTTAGCATTGTCATTCATTCTAATCATAGAACCAATTGGTGCCATGGCATCAACAGACCTATTATTGACTCATGGAACTTACTTAAAATGTAGAGATTTAAAATGTCTTTTTAGTTTATCAACAATTTGCTTGTAAGGGATAAGATTATCATCTCTTGTTTGATACTGATCAATTGTCTGATTTATGATTAATTATGAATCTCCATATACCTTTAAGCTTTGAATATCTCATTGTATGGTAAGATAGATCCTTAAAGGCAATACCTCATATTCAGCCATATTGTTTGTACACTAAAATTGTATATGGAAGGCTTTGGGGATTAAATCCCCTTGTGGAATTATCAACAATATGCTAGCTCTAGATCCTTTGGATGTGAAGGATCCATAAAAATAAAGTGTCCACTGCTTAAGATCTTGTGATGTTTGTTCTATTGTCATGATAGAATCATCTGGAAGGTCAAAGTTGAGAGGTTGAGTGGTTATAATAAGAGCTTCTACAAGTTGGTCTATATAAATTTGTCCTTTTATTGCCTTCTAATTTTGGTATTCAATATAAAGGAGCATAATCCATTTATCCATGCATCCTTGGAGAGATAATTTGGATAAGAGGAACTTGAGAGGATCTACCTTGGTGATAACAAAAGTTTTGTTATTCAACATATAATGTCACAATTTCTAAGTGGCAAACACCATAGCTAAACATGCCTTCTCAATAGGCATATAATAATGTTCATAGGATACAAATGTGTGGCTTAAATAATAAACCATGTATTCCTTACCATGATCATCATGCTAAGCCAAAAGTTCCCCCAATGCATATTCTATGGCCGATAGCAAAGAAGCAATGGCTTTCCTTATGTTGGAGGGTGTAAGACCAGTGGATTGGCCAAGTATGTTTTAAGATTTGCAAATGCTATATGAAAATCCTCACCCAAATTAAATTTCATCCCTTCCTTTAAGATATGGGTAAATCGGTGGCACTTATCTTCCAGTTGAGAAATGAACTTGCATATAGACTAGATCTTGCCTTGTAGACCCCGTAACTATTTAATATTGTTGGTGGAAGCATCTCCATAATAGAGGTAACCTTCATAGGGTTGACTTCAATCCCTCATTTTGATATAATGAATCCAAGAAATTTTCATGATGTGACTCTAAAGACACATTTTTCAGGATTTAAGTGGACTTTATATGCATGAATCCTCTCAAATATTCTTCATAGAATGTTAGGGTGTCTAGCTCTTGTTCTTGATTTTACTAGTATATCATCAACATAGTCCTCGATAATGTCATGCATCATGTCATGGAAGATTACAATAATTACACATTGATATGTGCCTCCATCATTATTCAAACTAAATGGCATGACTTGGTAATAGAATGTTCCCCATAGAGTGGTGAATGTCATCTTATGTTGATCATCAAGGGCTATCTTGATCTGATTATAACTTAAAAAATCCATCCATTAAGGATACCATCTCATACCCAGTAGTTGAGTCAAAAATCATATCGATGTTGGGTAGAGGAAAATCATATTTGGGACATACCTTGTTGATATCATGAAAATTAGTCTAAACATGTATGCCTAGGGTCTTTTTAATTACTGCCACTATGTTAGAAATCCATTCAGAGTAGTCTAGTGGTCTGATAAAATTAGATCCTAACAACTTCTCTAACTTGGCCTTAATCAAAAGGGTGATGCATGGATGTATCTTTCTTAACTTTTGCTTGATTGGTTTAGCATTAGGGTGAACAACTATATGATGTACAACTAAATATGGATCTAGGCTTGGCATGTTAGAATATGCCCATGCAAAGATGTCTATATAATCCGTAAGAATGGATATAATATGTTCCAATTTTGCTTCAGTAAGGGAAGCTCCAAGATAAACATTTTTGGGATCCTCATGGGTTCCCAAATTCACTTATGTTGTGCTCTCCATAAGTAGTGTGGATCCATCTTCTAAAATTGTAGGCAATGTATGGTCATGATCATCTTCTTCTACTATATATTCTTTTTGTTCCTCCCAAAGATCTAGATAATATGAAGAATCATAATCTACCTTCTCAGGTAAAGGCCAATTAGGAAAGACCTCTAGAAACTCAAGATCAAGATGCTCAAATATTTAATGTTATTCTAAAGAGATGCTTGTACTAGCTATGGAACTTGGGCTAGATGGACGTTCTATATCCTAAGGGGATGGGCAAACATTCTCACCTAGGAGCACCTGAAATAGGTTTTCACTCAAGGACTTGTATTTTTCTTTACTTTTCCCCTAATAAATGAGTGCCTCAAGGAAATTTTCATATGAATATCTTGATGTTTATTCTTTATTACGATCAAGAAAGTTTGCCTGCTCTCCAAAGTAGGTAGAAAGATTCAATGAAAAATAAAAACCCTATTTATGATCAACAATGGGTAATGCATCTCATAGGCCCTTATTTTCTATAATTAATTCTTCATTTTGAAACTCATCAAGGAATATGATCAACTTTTATCAATCCCAATCTATGAGATCAGGATGGAAAAGGCATGGGTTATAATGGGGGTTTACTTCAAGACAAGAAACACCAATGGTAAATATATAATGTCTTGCTTCAGGAAGGGAATCACCACTAGGATGGGTTTTTACTTTAGGATGGGAATCTATAATAGGTGTTATGGTTAATATGGACTTTGAATCAAAAAAATCTAAATCACCAAGCTCATTAAAAAGGATATAATGGGGCATTGCATCATTGATAGGAGTCTTTCTACCAATCACTTCAGAAGAATCACTACCAAATTTTATGAGGTCATCCTCTAGTGGTTTAAATATGATACCATGATTCCCATTAACAACTCCAACTAATAAATGCTCTAAAATTCCTTAAACCTGGGGGCCAAGGCCTTTCCTTGTATCATCAAGATGATCTATTATCCTATTAGGGATAGGATACTTTGGATTCTAAAAACAATTCATAGGGCCCTCATAATATAATTAATCTCCCTCAATAAAAGCCTCTCAATATTTTTTTGGTGCAATTGCAAGCACAAAAACCACAGGAGGGTTTGGTTACTTCTTCTTTAGTTTCCAAATATGATTAGGTCTGTTAGGATTATAGGAAGTTTTAGGCTTACCAAATGCTTTATGGGATTTTGGTAATTTTGAAATATGGAGGACATCCTTCAGATGATATGTGGAAATGCCTATGTCTTTAATAACTACTTGCTTAGCTAGAGCTATAATAAATGGATCAATTGAAGTGGAGGTTAGATCACTAGGGTATATATAATTAGATGGAGATAGATGAGAAATGATAGCTTTGTTCTTCTTTGCAATGAATTCAGAATTAGGGAAATAGTTATAATTTTCAAACTCTATTTTGAGATGTTTATAATATTGGTATGGCTACTGATCAGTGGGAATAGTAACCTCAATCCCATCATGGGGAAACTTAAGACATTAGTGAAGAGTAGATGAAACTACCTATAATTCATGTAACTAAGGACAACCAATAAAGTATGTTATAAGGAAGCTTGATATCCACAATATGGAATAATGTGTGATGAGAAATAACACTAACTATGACTAACAACTAAAGTATACCAGATGACTCCCTCTCGGTGTTTTCATAAGACTTGATTATGATGGTCTCTATTTGAATGTTTTTGTCCATGTAACCCAATCATCACACTAATTTAAGAGATACGATGTTCAGCCCTGAACCATTATCTATAATAACCCTTTTGATCTTGTGATCTATGATGACTATCTCAATGTATAGTGGGTTATTATGGTTTGGGATAAGGGTGGACATGTCCTTTTGATCAAATGTGATTTGCTAAAATGAAGATAAATGTCTATTTATGTTTTATAATTGATCAAGGTTTATATCATTAGGCATAATAGACTCTTGTAAAAGTTTATTGAGGATGGTTTTATGGACAACAGATGTCCATAAGAGTTCTAATATAGATATTTTAATAGGGGTTTTGGCTAATTAGTCCATTAGACTATAAGGCCTTTTAATTATGGATTGAATCAGTTTATTCTTTGTTGGGACAATATTCAACTTTTAAACCATTGGCACAATGTTCTCATGGGGTCTATGGAAAGAAGTGGGTGAAGGGTCCTACATGGTAACTCATGGGCATCTAGTTATAATTTCACAACCTAAAGGTGGCAATGAGTCATTATAATTATAATAGCAAGGCAAAGGACTTTGGATGGTGATTCATGGGTGATTAATGACATTGATATAATTTTGGGTTAGTGAGGAGCCTCTAGAAGAATGGTACTATTATTCAAGATTAGTAACCCATGCAAATAGAGTAGAAAAATGATGGTGCAAACTCGATATGGTATTAATAGGGGGAGAGGGTACAAACCCTATAATGATGGGTCTCATGTTGTGAACAAAAGAGATTGGCCATGTGACATCATAGTAACAGTGGCAATATGGGTTACAGAAATGCATCCCACAGTGTTATTGTAGTCATAAGGCACATTGTTATAAGCTACATTATTAGTGTGGGGATCATGATCTTGATTATAATCATTATGATTCTAACCTTGTTGTTGGTTTTAATTCTACCTCTATCCTTGATTGTGACCATTTTGATTGTTTCTTTGTGGTGATGGATCATGTCGAGGAAAGGGGTCTTTGTAGATTCCCATATCTTGATTTGTGTCCTGATTAGGAGCCAACTTAATTTCTAGCTCACCATTTTAAATAAAGTCTTCAATAATATGTCATAATTGAACACAATGATATGCATTGTGACCAGTAACATGATGAAAGTTACACCATTTGTTCTCTTTATACTAGTCTAGTTTTGGTTGATCTTGAGAAAATGGCCTTAATATTGATAATATAATTAAGTTAGCTGGAATGAGGTTTTGTAATACTATTTCAAGACTCTAAAATTGTTTCTTTTATTTTTCTCTTAACTTGATAAAGACTCTAAAATTATTATGAAATGTCCTTCATGGAGGTTGTCTTTATAAAGTAGGTAGAGGATTTGAGGGAATTAATTATATATTTGGAGGAGGCATATTCTGTACCATTTTTACATGTCTTGTTTCTATCACCCCATTTCTAACCATGTTCTTATTTTTGTAAAAGCCCTTAGACTTATCCTGCATAACTATTTGAGGAGCCAGTGATTTATTCTTATTAGACACTTGTCCTTATGCAAAGATCTTAATAAGGCCCTTAGTAATAAGAGCCTTCTCAATTTGTACTCCTTTGTCAATAATTTATTCAAATGAGTAATCACTAGCTAATAATAGATTATGTGCAACTTTGTGATGCGAATTCTATAAAAAGATAACAACCAAATATTTATCTGGTAAATTGTGTTGAAAATGGCCCACCAATACTCTCCACCTTTTTAGATATGCAACAAAACTTTCACCATTATGTTGTTTAGCTTTGCATAAGTCAATAATGGTCAATTCATGTTCTATGTTGTATGACAAATGGTTAACAAACTTTTTTGATAAGCTATTCCAATCTACAGTTGATCCCTTAGGTAGTTTAAGTAGCCAATCAAGAGCTTGTCCTACTAAACTTTGTAGAAATAGTCATAATTAGTACTCACTACTATAAGCAACCTCTTGACACAAGATGAAGAACTCTTATATGTGTTTGCACATTTATCCTTTCCCTTTTTATTTGATAAATTTGGGTGACTCAAAGTGAGGTGGAAAGGGGTTTTGGAGAATAGATAAGTAAAACGGATATGGACATATCTCATTGAATTTTTAATTTTTGACTCTATTATTTGTCTCCAATATTTAGACAATTTCATTCATATAATTCCATTCTTGCATGTTTGGTGTATTTATGGATTGGATAATATGTTGTTAGGGTGGAATATGCCCCTGGTTTTGTTGTTGTTGGGGTGGAATGTGCCCTTGGTTTTAATATTGTTGGGGTGCAACGTGCCCCTAATTTTATATGGATCTATAGGGAGTATATACCTTTTGATCCATGATTTGGTTCTAATTTCCTACTTGATTTGAGAACATATGCCATTGATTCTTAGATTGTAAAACATTCCTAGAATTTGGTTGTTTCATTTTTTGTTGATTCTGGGAATGTCTATATTTATTTACCAATATTTGGTTTATTTTAGGGATTTCCTCAATTTGAATTGAATGTTTGGGTTTCTGATTTTGTAAATTAACAAGAGGTTCTTGATGATTGAAGAATGTATGTTTTGTGTCAAATGGAACATCTTGTAAGGTCTCTTGTGACTTTAACTATTCATTTAGATTACCTTGATCCACTATGGTAATGTTCTCAACCAGTATTTATTATATACTATCCACCATATCTTCATGTTATTTCAAATCCTTATTGTGAATTAAAGTGGAAAGTACGGAGTCAGTTAAGTCTATGATAAGTTGATCTCCATATCATTGACTTATTATATTGATCTTAGCTAGAAGATCTAGATTTGTGGGTTTTGACTTTGTTTATATTTCCTTTCCTTTTTATAATAATAAGGTATGTCTATTTGTGAAAAATCTTGCTCTTTCCATCATTGTTCTCCTTCTCTAACCAAGGTATGAAATTGTTTTGTAAGAAAGTTCGAAGGTAGTCTAGCACCTAATCTATTGATCTAAGAAGGGCTTCATCTTGAGCTTCTTGGGGTTGATATTCATTTTAATCATCTTAAAATCCTACTATTTTAGGGATATCATAAAAAATAATAGGGTTATCTTGACCATCATAAAATTGCTTATCCTCATAACTAAGGCCATAAGAGGCCCCACTACGAGTGAACCTTTGAGTCATGTCTAAGAAGATTTGTTCTATGTGTTTGACTAACTTTGGACCAATGTTTAGAAACCAATAAAAGTATACCCTAAGTCCTTTTAAACAAAAAACCTAAAAACCAATGAGACTATAAGGGAGGGTGGTTTGAAACCATGCATAATTTAGAAGATTTGGTTCAAAAAATTACTCAACCTTTGGTAAATTTGAAATCATATAAATTAGAAGGGAGTAAGGTAACTCATATACCCAAGGTGAAAACTAGTACACCAAAGCCTAGATCTTTGTGATACACCCACACTACAAAAGCTAGTTTCAATTTTGATAAGTTGACCCTAGAAATTTAGACAAAATCTCTCTGGATTATGAATAAGACAAAATGAACTAAGCAACTCAAGATGTAAATACATATGTGAATCACTAAGTATAAATCTAGGACTAAATGGGTGGCACAATGTTGCCACACGATTTTATTAGGATAAAATATGTTTTAGGACCCAAATTGTGAGCGATACATAAGATGACTTGAGCCCACCAAGATGATAATGTGATTTTGAGTCTTAATAAATGACCTTCAATCCAAATAGAAAATTGAACCCAAGTTAAAATAGGCTTTAGTTCACAAATGGTGAACCCACTTTGACGCACCAACACTTAGAACTCAAAAAGGTTAAATTTCAAATGTGGATTATAAATGAACAATTTAAACAAACTGGGTAAACATTTTAGACTCAATTAGGTAGCATGACTATGCCAAAGTGGATTTCATGACACAAAACTTTTGATAACAAATTTAACAAGTAAAAGATGAAATTTCCATTTGGATAGCATAATGCCTCCATTGCTCAATAAAATTGAGGACAATATGTTTTGGTTAAGTTCATTAAGTTAATAAGCAGTTTAGCTACAAATCAAGACCAAATAAGCTAAAGACAAAAAAACAAACATCTTAAGTCCAAATTGACAAGATATGGCAAAGTGGGGTCTACTAAACTATCAATTTTTAAACATTCTAGGAGAATCAATTACATAATGACGTTCATGCCAAATAAAATCATGGATTTTGGGTCTGTATCACTTGGCTTGTTTCATAAAGGTCTAGTCCTTTATGCAACCACTACATCTTGTTATTCACTCAGTATAGTGCGATGTTTAAAGTGCCACTACGTCCCATGTGCAACTCCAAAGGAGTCAAATGAATTCAATGTTATGAGGTGAAACCCTAGGTTAAAGCTTCCCTAAATAACTTGATGGAGGTGATGAAGTCCCCCTTGCAAGCTAAGATGCATAAAAATAAAGAAAACATGAAAATAGAAATAATTTAGGGTCATTTTCAAGATCACTTAAACTTTAGTGAGTTTTTGGGGAGTGCTTTAGGTGACTTTCTTTCTAAGCCTCGGACTAGGCTACTTGTAATAGGAATGGCATTTTTGATTCCAAGGGTTCCCTATAGGGAATAAATGGAAGAGCATCAATGCAACATTCCCCTTTTTTCCAAACAATATTAATCTAATCAACTATTTCAAACAAAAATTGATAAGTGTGTTCAATTTTAAATCCAAATGAAATGTTTGGTGGTGTTCATTTGACCCCTTGGTCTTAGTTGTAAACTTTGAAAACATTAAAGAAAAACACCTAAATTCTTTGTTAAACATCTAAAACAAAGTTCCTAATCAAATTTTAAGCATGAAAATGTGATTTAAACATGTTTTAACCTAATTTTAAACTTGATCCTATAGCAAAATTATTAGCATGTCCTTTAGCTTTGGATCCCTTTTGAATTTGAAATAAGAAACTTTGGAAAAGTAGGTCTCAGGTCTATGTTTTTGTAAAAACACAATGATTTATGTCGGTTAATACCACCGTCATTAGTTATGGCCAACCAAGATTCGATTGATGTCAATTTTGCTAACTGATGTTGGTTAATTCATGTAACTGATGTCAGGATTTCTACCAATGTTGGTTACTATGTAAAAACCATGGCAACTAAAAATGGCAAAATAAAGTTAGAAAACTAATTTGGAAGAGTTTTAAAATCTTAAATAAGTTTTTTATGGTTGCAAAAGGATATCTTTTAGGTGTAGGATACATCTGGTCCCACGAGGCATGCCAAGATGTAGAGAAGATTACAAAGCAAGTTAGTCAATCATTATTCCATAAACAATGAAAGATGCATAAAGAACTAACTAACCAAGCATATCTATTCCTATGCGAATTACAAAGGATAACAAGGAAAAAATGAAAGAAAGAAATCACCATATTACCTTCCCAAATGGATTCACCATACCTATATGACTCAAAAACATGTTTCCCTTGATCAAACATCCTTGTATTTGTCAAAAATGGTGGTAATATCCTCTAATGCCTCAAAAACACTCCATAAAACCTAGGCTCTTGATGTGGAATCACTAAACTATCATATCATGAAACCTTGTAGAAACAATTTAGCATTATAACTTTGCAATGTTCAAGCTTTGAAGATATTTGAGCATAATAACCTTACACCAAAATAGGCTAGAAATGATGTCCATGGCCTCTCTATTTATATCTTTTTGAGATTGTTTAGGATCAACATGAACCATCCATCTTGAGATAAAGATGTGTGGTTGAGTATAATCCTAATATTTGGAATTAAATCCATAATTATCCTCAAGATGACCTTTAAATAAGGGGCATTAAGGAGGCACAGGAGGCATTAACTAGGCATGGGTTACCCATAATCTTGATATTTAATACACTAATGGCTTGATGGATGCCACCCCATAGATGATGTCACTAGGTGATGCAGATAATAAGAATAAATTTTGAAAAATAAATATTCATCAACTGTCATGGAAAATCTACTTAAGCTCTTGATCTAGATTAATTATCCTTAAACAAGGTTAATCAACATTTGTGAAATTATTTGAAAATTGGTCCTTAATTAATAAAAATGGTTAGAAAGTCATATTATTGGGTTGTAATTTGATTAGAGAGGAATTATAAGGTGACATTAGATGCATTAGAACTATATTCCCATTTAGGATGTTGCCAAAATCAAATAACAAAGGTATGTGATGTGCACGACTAAATTATAAGAAAAGAGTGATCCAAAGCACTAAATGGTGAAATTGTCATTTTGAATCAAAATGATCTGATCAAAATTAGCTAGCCCATAAAATACATTGCCCTATTTAGGGATACTTTGACCTTAATTGGCACTTGTAAGTGACAAGTTTGAACTATTTAGGGAGTTTTATGGATTTTGACCTAAAATGTGTATTTGTGTGAAATTTGAGTAAGATAGATAATTTAAACACAAATAGTGTTAGGAATTGGATGTCTATAGAGTATAGGTTAGTACTAGAGACCTTTTTAGATATATTGACTGAAAAGTGATCTAAAAATATTTGGGAAAGTTGATAAAAGGAAAATATGGAGTGCTTTATGAGATCACTATACCAATCTAGGGTTGGTCTAGATAAAGACATGGGGAAGGTACGAAGGAGAAGAGAATTATCATATGTAATCAAATAACAAGAATGGAAAAATGCTCTCAAGTGTTGTTGGGGGTCTTCCTTGCTTTGTAACTTGGAAAACTTGGGTAGTTCCCATTGAGGAGGATATAATCGGGTGAGAATGAATGGATGGATAGGTTTATTGTAAATTTGATGATAAAATAAAAGGTTATGGTACCTAGATATAGATGATTCAAGATTAAGCATTTTATCCATCAACATCTTAACCAAATTTATTTGAGGTTGGGGAGGTCCATAATTTGATGCTAAGTTTGGTTTAGTTTGGGTGGATGCAATGTATAGATAAAAGGTGGAAGGTTGAGAAGATGCCACATATTGGTATGTGGTCATTGTAGGTTGGGATGGTTTCACATAAGGGTATGTGGAGACAAAAGGTTGGGTAGAAAATTCTATGTATCCTTGTGGATTAGAAAAATATTGTTAAGATGTCATGGGTATTTGTTGAGGGATAGATATTGGTTGATTTAGAGGTATGGATGGGTTGGTAGATGGTTAGGGTTGAGTGGTAACTCTTGTGCTAATAGGTGGAAGGGTAGGGGGTATGGAAAGTACAAATTTTTTAAGAGGGGTATAAATTGGTTGGTTAGTGGTGATAAGAAGAATGGTGGAAATAGGGGTAGAATATATCCCCATGATGGATGGGGTATAAGTAATAAGAGGTAAGGTTACCCCTACATTGGAGGTGTTGGTTGGTGTAGGGGATGTTTGGTTATTGGTTAGAATGTTGGATTGGGTTTCAATGGTAGTAGTGGATGGGATATTGGTAGAGGAAGATGATTGGGTGATTAAAGGGTTGGGTGGAGGCAACACTAACCATAAGAGGTGAAGTCATACCATAAATTAGATCCATAGGAATAATTAAATAAATAAGGGTGTATTGAGCTAAGGTGTTGAGATAATGTTGGAGGGCCACGAGGTTGTTATCAAGGAAGGTAGTGAAATCCGCATCACCCTCAACAACTATCTATGACATGGTAAGAGGAGGATAAAGATGAGGAGAACTCTCAACATCAAAAGTATACTCCATGGAAGAAGAGGAAGAGGAAGATGGTGGTTCTTGGTTGGTTTGATTCCTCAATTATTGTCTAGTAAAGACCATGAGAGGACTAGAAAATAAAATTATGAAAACTCATACCTCAAATTAAAAATAAAGAAAAAGTAAAATAGTCTCAAGATAATCCAAACATACACCAGGAGTGCATTTAAAACTTATAATTGTTTTTAGATCGCTCTTGACTTATGCCTTAGAAAGTGTGAAGAATAAATTTGGATTGTAGATCAAGTACTAAAGAGGAAGTCTAAAGTTAGTTTCAGGTTGTGTTTAGGTGATCAAAAGAAAGAATATATATTAAATGTTAATATTTAGTTTGATATTGGGACCTAACCCCTTACTTCACACACCATAGAGATAAGAGTGTCAGGTGCTTAGCTAAAATATACTCAATTTCAAAGTTTATACTCAACCATGGATTTGAGTTGGTTCTCTCCTTGGTAATGACCTCCAAGTAGGATTATCAGGAAAGGGTAAGGTTTATCATAAGGTGATGAAATCCTAGTTAGGCCTTGTCTTAATTTGGTTTTGATGTGTTGATTAATTATGTGGTTTGATAAATGTGTGATAATAAGAGTAAAACTATGATTAATTAATTTTTTCTTTAAGTTAACTAGATGAAATAAAATCAAGAAATCAAACAATGTATGCAAGCTATTTATTTTAAACCCAAAATAAATTTTAGATTTTGTTGTATGAACCAAGAATAAAGGAAGAAATAATGGGCACTTAGATGATGCTAGGGTCCCACTAGGCATGCCAAAATGTTTCTCTTAATTTTTGTTCAATTCTTAATTTTAGAAGAAGATAAGAAACTAGTAATAAGGGTGTGGTAAAAATATTTTGTTGGTCATGCACTTGTAATCTAGATGAAGATGGAGAACTCTTCTTTGGCTTGGAAGGAATAACCTATAGAAAAGAAAGTAGTAACAAAGGGGTTGTTAGCAAGATACTTGGGTAGACTACCTAGTATGAGCTAGATCCATTAAGCATGAGTTCTAGGAGGTTTTCAATCCACTCTTAATAACAATTAAATTGATAGAGATAAAAGTAAGGTACTTGGATAAGGAAAAAAAAATTTAATACAAGAAAAAAGTATAATGATTGTTAAATAAAATGACTAAATAGCAAAATTAAGTCAATACTCATGCTAAAGTGGGTGAAGTTAGATTTAAAAAATTAAAAAAGGGTTTATGAATAGGTAGGAACACAAAAAGTTAGGTTTGGTTAGGGTTAAGGGGCTAAAAATTACTTACTATTATTTTATACCATAGTGACTATTGGCAATTGGGTTAACCGTCAACATTTAAGTTGATTGTCGACAATTTGGTAATGATCAACTATTGGGGGTGACCTTCAGTTGTTGTACTAACCATTAATAGTTTCTTATGGATTTACAAAAGGTACTCAAAAAAGAATTGTAGAATAGGTGAATAGTTTGATAATGATTTTGTTAAGGATCTAAAATTTGGAAAACAGGGTGAAAATAGGTCTGATTAGGTTAGGGGGTTATAAATCCAATGAAATAAATAAAAAGTTGAATATATTTGTAGCTTGATACATGGTTAATCATTAAAGGCTAGTGTAATTTTGCAATAGTAACAGTACTTTGGCCTCAAAAGTAAATGTGGTAGAGGTTTCAGACTTTTTAAATATTGTTGAGTTATTGAAAGAAGATTGGATGCTAGAAAGATTGAATACTTATATACAATAATGGTTGTGATAATATAATATGGATCTAAATGACCTCCTACTCCCCTCATTTTATAAGAAAAGAGAGATAGGGGATAAAAGGTTCCCTAGAGGGTGAGTCTACTTATTTTAATGCTTAGGATTTTATTAGCACCACATAAGGCAAATATATTTAATTGTGCCTCATTAGCTTGCACATAGCTATTAATGTGTTAGAAAGATGAGGACCTAACTATCGATGATTAGGTTAAATATCCATGGTTAAGTTGACTGTCAACAGTCAAGTGTCTAAAGGAAAAGGGGTTAAGGTGAGTTTAAAAGGGTGGTTAACCATTAGGTTAGTAAGTTAGTGAGTTTAGTTATCTAAGTAGATAATTAGACACAAGGTCCAAAGGGTTGGTTAGTGGGTTGATAAGGGTTAGGTGGTCCCTAAAGAGTCCTAAGGAATTTAAACTCTTAGTACATTTTTATAGTTTTTACAATCTCAATTTTAGATATTAAATCAAAGCCTACTTTCTCCTTGTTCATTGTAACTCTTCTCCTTGTTTGAAATCCTTCATTTTTATTTCCCATGATCTTTTTGAAAAAATCTTGTAGGTGGATTTTCATTTACTTTCTTAGGCTCTTCATTACCTAATTCCTCTTTAGACTTTGATTCTTCATGGATTTCTCTATCAAGTTTAGCATATTTCATGCCTTCATCAACCTTGACATTGATACTCTCTACAATCTTCTATGGACTTTTTTTGTAACATATGTAGGCTTTTGTTTGGGTGGAATAATCAAGAAATATTCCTTCATCACTTCTTTATTCAAATCTTCCAAACTTATCTTCTTTTCTCCTAATGTAGAATTTGATACAAAACACTCTGAGATACTTAATAGAGGTGGGTTTTCCATACCATAGTTCATAGGGGGTTTTATCACTGTTTACAATAAATTAAACTCTATCCAATATATATACTATTTTTTGTACTAATTTTGTCCAATATCCATATGGTAATTTTGCCTCTTTTAACATTATTCTAGTCTTCTCCTTTATTATTATATTCTTTCTTTCAACAACTCTATTCTGCTGTGGAGTCCTTGTTTTAGAGTAATTCTTTTTGATTCCATGCTTCTTACAATATTCTATGAACTCATTTTAGGTGAATTCACCACCTTTATTAGTTCTTAAGTATTTGATTTTTCATCTAATCTCATTCTCCACCATGGCCCTAAAGATCTAGAATCTTTCAAATGCTTGAGACTTATCCTTCAAAAAATTTACCCATGTCATTCTTGAGAAATCATCTATTAGCAAAATGAAGTATATTTATCTTTTGGATCCTCTTGTCTTAGTAGGACCACAAAGATCAGTATGAACTAATTCTAAAGGCTTCATAGTTACATACTCTTTTGTTTGTAATATGACCCTTATTTTCTTACTTTGATGACATTCCTTACAAGTAGTGTCTGTAGGTTTGGTCGTCTTAGGAATATGTCTAACACACTTATTTGACCTCACTTTTACTAGGTTATAAAAGTTTACATGACCCATTCTTCTATTCCATAACCAACTCTCATCAATATTTCCTATCATGTAGCTATTACCATTCACTTCACTTAGATTATAAATATTGATTTCAATTATTTTCCCTTCTGAAACTAATCGTTTAGATCCCCTTATATTACAACCTTATACATTAAATATGACCTTTTATCCATTGTCATATATTTGGTTGACACTTAACAAATTTTGTTTCAATCCTTCAACATAAAGGACATCATGTGTATGCAATTTTCCATTTATATTCAAGTATCATTTACCATGGATCTTTACTACAATATTATCTCCCAAGCTAATAGACCCTTTCTTCCATTTACTCTGTTTGATAAACTTGATCTTGTCACTAGTCATGTGTTTTGAGTAGCCACTATCTATTACCCATAAATTTTGTTCTTTGACATGGAGCATAGTTTGAGCAATCATATATTGTGCAACTTTATATTTTTTCACTTTCCCACATCCTTAAGTTTCTTGGTTTGCTTAATTTACCCTTTTTTAGAGACTAGTGTACCTTTTTTCATATTGGGAGGCATGCTTTTCTTTTCATCTTATATTTTTTGATCTTAAAATGTTTTTTCTACATTATTTAGCTATGTGAACAAAATTATTGTAGATATAACATATTACATTTGTATCTAACAAGGGTACAAATGAGTTTCTCTGCTCATAAAGTTTATTCTCCTTTTAGGTATAACTCTGTATTCACTAGCCCTATGACCAAACTGATTACAAGTATAACAATAACTATAAAAAATGAATAATAATTGGTCATAGCATATATTTATATAGGATGAGGAAATATTCTTAACACTAGATTATTCATGTCTTTCACCCTTATGTAACCATTTTCATTAGCTACCTTTGTCTTCTGCATCTTCCTTGAGTTTGTAGATATTAACTCAATATTCTTGTTCTTTTCTTTAGTATCATTTTCTCCTTCATATGTATTCATATTAATAGTGTTTGTGTTTGTCTTTGTATCTCTAGAGGCATTCATGCAAGCTTTTTCTTCCTTTGTTCTTGATTATCCTTCTACTTTGAAGTTATAATATAAATTTGTAGATGTACTAGCTATGGGAATTTTCCCTTTTTCAAAACCAATACCAAATTTATCTTTTAATGTCTTTTGAGAGTTGATCAATTCATCAAGAATTTTTTAACCTTATTTCAATTTTATACCTTTATACATTTATTCTTTAGATTTTTTAAGTTATTTTCTCAAAGCCATTATTTTTACTTCTAACTTCATGAATTAATCATATTTATATTTTAGTTCAAATTTTACTACATATTATATTCTTTTAGCCTCTTCAACTTGTGTCTTTAGGCTAACTACAATTTGGTTAGATTTTTCAAGACTTTTAGATAATTTTTCAATCTCCTTTTGTGCTTACTTATTTTTCTTTGAGTTCTCTTTTCTCAAATTTTTTATTTCATCTAGAGCACAAATGAGTTCACCCTCTAAATCCACTTCTCCTTCCTCTTCTTCATCTAAGTATTCAACTTATTTTTCTTGATCCATAGAAGCTAATTCTAAATTCATGAATAGGATTTCATTTCCCTCATGCACAAAGGTAGAATCATGATCATCATATGAACTATTACCATCATCCAATGAACCATTATCTTCTCTTGTGTATAGGTCCCTCTTATTTTTAAAGTTTTTCTTGATGGATTAGTGAGGTTTCATCATTTTAATATCCTCTTCTTAATCAAAATTATCCTTTTTTTTATAAGGGCATTTAGTATAAAAATGTCCTACCTTACCGTAATTAAAGCATTTAAAGGGTAACTTACCTTTGTATTTTCTAGACCTTCTTCTTAATTTTTTGACAAAGTTGGCTTCTTCCTTATTAGTCTCCTCATATCAAGATGTAGGTGATTCTAATTTTCCTTGTTTGAATGCTTTGAATGTATCTTCTCTCTTAAAAGTATCTATTTCTCCCATTCTCATCTCATAGGTTGTGAATGTTCCATGCAACTCATCAATACTGAATTTATCTATATATCTTTCTTCCTCTATTGTAGAGATTTTAAAATTATACATGGATGGAAAAGATCTTAGGACCTTTTTGACAATGACCAAATATTTAATCTCTTCTCCAATGCCTCTAATTGTATTAACTATTTCATATACTCTAAGGAGGTAGTATACAATTTTATCTTCTTCATTCATTTTAAGACTTTCAAACTTGCCTATGTATGTTTGTAGCTTAATCTAATTTCCCTTATCATCACCTTGATAGATGCTCTTCAAATTTTTATATGCATTATGTGAAGTTTGATAATGCATGAATTTAACAAACCCTAAGCTAGATAATCCATAAAGTATAACATTATTTGCCTTGGCATTGCTCTCATATTCTTTCTTGGTAGCCTGATCAGTAAGAGGTGTAGCAGGAAGTGTATATCCATTTACAATAGACATCCATACATCAAACCCTAATGAAGATAAATATTATTCCATTCTAATGATATAAAATTCATAGATTGATCCATCAAAGATAGGCACTTTGTTTGAGGAAGATCCATCTTGACTAGCCATTTATGTTCACTATCCAAGATCTACATGAGTTGATCAAGCTTCTTTTAAGGAACCAGGAATCTAATACCAATTGTTGGAACATAACTATCTGCTGAGAGGGGGAGGGGTGAATCATTATATTGAATAAAATTATTCATTTAATACTTTTAATGCAAATAAAAAGGTATATACAAAGATCACACACATATAAATAGACATAATACTTTGTGTACATAAAAAACCCAGTATGGAAAAAACCACTATGAGAAAAATTGCTAGAATCTATTATTCTAATACAACCTCACAATCAAAACCTCATTGGTTATAATGTTTAAGGGCGCTGAACCTAAATAGACACCAATCCCCTAATTTAAGATTACCTACTCTAAGGAATCACCTACTCTTTAATTGAGCACTAAATTAGCTCTTCTGATGACACCTACCAATCAGATCTATTATGGAGCTAAAATTCTAGATTACAAAATTGATTTAAAAATGAATCTAGTTCTATGTTATAGACCTATTATATAACTACTCATAATCTGTTATACATCTTTCTTTCTCTCTAACTCTCTCCCTCTCAATTCAACTCTTTGTTTCTACACTTAGTGTATATCCTAAATGATGTATATATGCATTAGATCTAGGTCTCACATCTTCTCTATGTTCACACTTGGTCGATAACACATCACACTCCATTTTTTGGAACTTAGTTCATATTTATTTAATGACAAATTTCCCACTTATTAAATTCATGTACCACCACCACAATTTTCTATCTTTTACTATTTTTAGCTTATATCAAGCTCAATCTTTGATACACATGCCTTTTTTCATAATTTGGATCTAGTATAACAATCTATATAGTTCTTTGTGGTATAAAATGTATCTTACCTATATGTTTCATCACTTGACCATTGAGTTAAACATATATTTAAATTCTAACCACTGATCTTAAGTTTTGCACCATGATCCGATGATCCTCATTCCATTGTCTAATATTTAAAATGCAACCATTAGATAAAAATCATGCTATCTATTAGATCCTTTCAAGATTCCAAAATTTAATGATTTAATTTTAAAACATATCCATTGATCTGAATCTGACAAGCTCATGTCCTCTATTAGATTTTTTCAAGATTCTAAACTTTAACTCTTCAACTTTAAGTCACAAACATTGATATTTATCTTAGTCTCCAAAGATTAGGACACTTATCACTCTCACATACCTTTTGAATGCTTTAGTTTTAGTCCCCATGCTTGTGACACTTGACATCTTTGTGTGCCTTTTATACATTATCAATCCCCATGCTTGTGATACTTGTCACCCTCACATTCATTTTATACATTACTATCAGTACTCGTGCTTGTGACACTTGGCTCCTTCACATTAATCATTGACTATTTGAATTTGAAGCACATCATAGATTTATTGCTCAAACTCTATGATCATGACACATGTCATTAACATGTTCATTCTTAGGTTATTTGACTTATTGATTTTGTTGTGTGTCATTGTATCTTCATCACACAATTAAGTGCTCACCATTGATCAAACATAGACAAATATTGAGTTGATGACTTAGGAATATTAAAGTCTTTAATAACTATTCTAAGCCAGTAATCACTAGGTTGAATGGGATAGTTTCATGATGATGAGGAAGGCTTAAGTTATAACTTAAGAAATTGATTCCCACCTATATCTATTCAACACAAAAATATAAGTGCCTATGAATGCCATGACTAAAACCCATAGGGTTTTATAGATAAACCTTAGTAATGGCCACGAGCAAAGATAATTCATTTATGGGCTCATTTCTCTTCATCTAATCTAAGGACCATATATATGAGATGCACTTGAAAAACCCATAACAGATCTTATATCAAATTATTTGAAAAAATATAGAAATAGTCTTTGTAAAACCATGGAAACTTTATATGACCATATTGTAAGTTATGTAATTATAAAACATGCTCTTCCCTCTATCAATCTTGTCTGTAACTAATTCTCTTGACATCAATAACATCTATAGTTCCATATATCTCCATTTTGAAATCAATGACAATCATATTGCCAATAAATGGTTAATTATAACTTTGAAACATAATAAAATGTTGATTCAGTTGATACTATATGTAGAGAATACATAATAGAGTCAAGATTGTCACTTATGTACTATAGAAGTAAAGGTTTGAAAATAAACTATGTCAACATGGTTGACCTAGCTTTCTAGATAGAATATAAAGTATAGAACTACGTTGATAGGGTTGACCTAGTTAATTGTTCAATGGTTATTTTAAAGACTACAAATTACGAAAAACATGACTATAAGGAAAGAGAGAGAAGGATAGAAATGAACCTTGGTGGGTTAGAGGATACAAAGAAGTGAGATTATTATTGAATAAAATTGATTAATAACTGTAAATTATGCTAATCATGTCGATTTTCTCAACCTAGTTCTGGAGAAACTTATTGTTGATAGGCTAAAAATGTGCAAGGTTGACCTATAATGTTGAATTGGATGCTTGAAAGTGTATAAGGTCAACTAGGTCAACCAGGAATGCTAAACTACATGTTTGAAAGTGTATACTATGTTGGTGGGGTCAACCTAGTATCCTGTACCTAAAGAAGAACCTACACAGATAGAAAAAAGTCATATTGATGTGATTGAATGTTAAACCTACACATAGAAGTTACTACTATGTCATTATGGTTGACCTACCATCATAAATATATGAAAAATAAAATGATTTGATAATGAAATAATTGAAATAAAACCTATAAGGGTTAGGTTCATGTTAGGTTCACCAAAATGTATTCAATTAGAAATGCATCATGTCTATAAATTAATCCTAACTCAGAGAAGATAGATCTACCATATACCTCTGACTGGGGACACATTTGTTAAGTAGTAACATGACCAATATGGGGATCCACTATACCCAATTAGGGGATCTCTTACCACAATATACTATTATAAGGAAGGTTTTAAAGCCTCCAATCAAGAATAATCATGAAATAACCCTAAGGTAGTCCTATCTTTCAATAGTTTACTAAACTAATAACATGTAAATTAAATCTAATCTAGTGCTCACAAAAACTTGTGGCACAAAGTGGGGGTTAGAAATAATAAAATTAAACATGTATAGGAGACATATAATCACAAAAATGTATATGGAGGAACAAAGTACAATTCCATATCTATCTACTCTTAAAAAAGAGGAACAAAGTTAGGAATACTTACCTTTGAAGATGAACTTGTAAAGCCTCAATCTCTCCCTTAGCTAAGGTACTATTGACCAAATTTGAATTTTAGTCAAATTATGTCAAACCCTACATATTGAAACTTTTCACAAGTTCCCATATGTCTAAAAAGGTCTCATGTGTGTCTAGATGTCATACTTATCCCTTTTCTTGCCTTGGTCTAAGCCTATGTTCCTTGTACCTGTCTAGTCAACCAAAATCAACTCTAGTCAAATTTGGTCAAACATGGTAAAAGGATCAAATTATTTTGAAAATTTCCTAATATGATCATTTAAGTGAATTAAAGTGTTCATAAGTCATAAATTTTCCCTTTGCTATGTTTTATATTCTAGAAATGCCTTTTGGTCACATTTTAAGCTCTTTAAATGACTTGCACAAACTTTTTCAAGTAAGAATTTGTCACCAACAAAGATTTAAATATGTATGAGGTTAGAATATGTCAATAACTATTCAAAGGTAGAATATAATTAGTTTCATGTATAACAATGGGAAAACTCCTCAAAATCAACCCCTCAATGGCACTTGTATAGACTTGGGAAGTCTACCTTCAGCTTAAAACATAGGAATAGTGTCTCTTCATATCCTTAAGGTCTTTACAATGCTTGTTTTGTATAAAAAAGTTCCAAAAATTTAGTTTTAACTTTTGTTTCTTCTTTCTTGCCTTTACAAGCCAAAGACAGTCAACTTTGGATGAATAGTACAATCTATACTGATAGAGTTGGGAGGAGTGATATTAGGGGATGAGATGGACATTAGTTTACTTCAAATTTATGTCAATAAGTATCAAGTTTATGGATTCTTCTTTATGAACCATTCTGAAAATCTAGGCATCTTTTTATGATATTACATCCATGAGGGGTCCTTGTTTGAACTTGTTTCAAAATATTTTATTTTGATTTGACATTGTTGGTTGTTTTATGTGTTTCTTAGATCCTCTACATAGGTTTATTCATCACAATCTTATCATGGGAGTTCTCAAATTCTTAATAAAGCCTCTTCTAGGCTTGTTCTTTTTTGTTGACTACTCTCACCTCTTTATGACTCAGAATTTGCCCCTACAAGCTCCTTGATGAGATCATCTTAAGGTGAATGTCATGGTAATGAGGTCAAGAATTTGAGGGATGAAGGATGACAATACATTTTGAAGATCCTAATAAGGCTTTTGAGTCCATACTTGTTCTCTATTTCACACCTTCCTAAACAAATTGCTTGCTCACTCATATGCTCAACTATAGGGGGCTTAAACAAGGGGTTGAGATGTTCAATGGAGTGTCAAATCATGTAATGAGACCCTATTTAGAGCCCTTTCATATTTAATAGACCATGAAAAACTTGTGTGAGGTTCTAGAATGACAAACAAGTTATGAGAAGTCTTCCTAAAGTGATGACTGAGTATTTTAGGAATCAATCCCTAAAAGTGGAAAATAGAGGCCCAAAAGGTTTTTATAGACCTTATAAAACATGCTCAAAAGGTGTTTTAGACATCTAAATTTATAGGTTTGATAACCCATACTATGGACTAGATCCATTCCAAAGAGTAAAATCAAATGATGAAGATAATATGACTATTGGAAGGTGTCAAGTTTTCTTTTAAACATTGAATCTTAACAGTGATATCTATAGGTTTGGGGAACAAAGAAAGAATTTTTCACATAAAGGAGAACATGAAAATTATCTTCATATGTATGGTTTAAATAGTGAGAATTAAACTTTTTTAGTGTCAATATCACCTTAAAATATCTAAATGTTGTTCCCTTTGTACACTTTGATGTTTGTACACAAGGCTAATTGACACCTACAGTTGTAGGAAGGTAAAATGTATATTGGAATAATAACTACAAAGCCATTTTTTAAAGCATATGTTGAGAAAGAAGATGAAGAGGTAACATCAAGGTATGTCATGAACATGGGAGAAGGTAGGAGTAATGGTTTCAAGCTTAATTCACATACCCTGACCATATAGGTGGCCTTGAAAGCACCTACAACAAGATATTTGAAACAGTAACCTTGAGCATTAGGGTGATATTGTTTTATGATTTTAAAGGTGAAGACAAGTTAAAATGTTAATTCCATGACCAATATTAATTTGAGGATTATTTTAAATACCCTTTGCAAGGTCTCCTAATGCAAACACACTTATAGGAGGTTTTGTCTCAATCAATAGGGTATGTAAATAGTGATCTCACTTAAGGCCTATTTGGTGTTTCAATAAATTTAAGGTTGAGTCACTAGTATCAATATGCAATTAATTTGTTTCTATGATTCATAAAGAGCTTCAAAACATCATTATCAAGCCTTATAGATAATATACACCTAAAAGAAAAAGGACTCAGTCAAGGGTAAAATAGGGGTCAGCTAAAGCAAGGTCTATCTCAATCAGTGAGAAGTGATTAAAGGGCATATCCTTATTTATGATAGATAGGTATAAACCTAATGTGAAATTATTTTTAATATTATCATATGGCCTTGAGAGATCCTAGTAATAGTGAGCAAACACAGTCAACTCTTTAAGTTCCCTATAGATAAAGCTAATTAGCAATGTTTATTTGAGAAATTGAGGAAGCAAGACACCTTATCTTGGATTTAGGTGCTCAAAATTGGTAAAGATAATACTTTGGATTTTTAGAATCCACTCCAATAACAAAATTTGATGAGCAAATAGGACAATAAGCCTTTGTTTTATTTTAGAGGCAGAACACTTTTACCTTGAATAAACTGGTAGTTTTGAGGAAAAGAGATGAAATGGTGGACCAAACAAGAAAACACACTCCAAGATGATTGGTAAAGTTTTAAAATGTATATTAAAACATGGAAATCCAATCTATAAGCTTTGAGGTCAAGCATGGTACTCCATGCAACAAGGCTTGTAGGCAAAGTAGTTAGACAAGGTACAAGCCTAATCCCACATGAGAGGTAATTTCCAATTTCAACATTTATAAATAATTATAATGCCTTGAAAAACATTAATGGGAGTTAAAATAATGTTTTTAAGTCATCTAAGAGGTATGGAATGTCAATAATGAAGCTTGAAATACAAAGTTTGCAACCAGGCCTAGTAGGCCTAATCTAGGCCTAATACCTAGAGAGGAGTCCTATCACTTTTAGGGCCAAATGGACACTAAAAATTGTTGAAGTGTGTTTATAGGATGTTATTATAGGTTTTTTAACCATAAATTTTTAGATTAATTCATCAAGAAGCCATTTTCGGGCTTGAAGATACTCAGACCCTATAGAATGTAAACAAAGGACACACATGGCTAACTCGGAATGTTTGGAAATTCTCTAAGGCTTTTCATGGAGACTCAAGGTGTTAATAGGTGTTAGGTAGGGTCCCTAAGAAGACATAAGTGGAATTATGTCAAGACTTTAATGTGGGATCTTCGTGAATAAACACTAAGACCTAAAACCTCTTTAAAACCCTAACTTAGACCTGATAGAGAAATTTTTGCAAACAGAGCATCCAAATGCAGTAAAGTGACCATTTAATTGAATTTAATATGTATAAGACTATCTAGGGACCTACCCCATTTGACTGAGGTGTAACCTACCTATACAAATGATGTAAAATAGGGATTTTATTGATAGATTTGTGTTTATTATAGGTATAGAGAATATTCAAAGGATGAAAACACCTTTAGGAGAAATATTAGGAATTTTTACAGGTATTCATGCTCATATATTTAGATATCTAGTCTCCTAAGTGTGTTTTCTATCTTCTTCATCTCAACTAGTCTAGTGGGTAGATAGTGAACACTTGGTGAAAATGGTGAAAACTCTAATTAGGAAGCCTTTTAAGGATTGATTCATGAATATGAGTACTTGGAAAATATTGAAAGGTTTAATTCCTCCTTTTTCATGGATCATATTATATAACTAGAAATATTTTGAATTCCAAGTGTGAGAGGTGCATGAGAATGAGTCATTTGTAACTATTGG
Organism: Torreya grandis; assembly: GCA_037957365.1. Taxonomy (NCBI): domain Eukaryota; kingdom Viridiplantae; phylum Streptophyta; class Pinopsida; order Cupressales; family Taxaceae; genus Torreya; species Torreya grandis. Next base: position 1,182,539 of record JARHVA010002628.1, read on the forward strand.
AGATGATTGCTCATGGAAAGAATAATGTGGATGATTAGGGAAAATTATAATGCATGTAGGGGATTTTTAGTAACTCTTCCACCTTATTTAAATCATTGGACCTCACCCTATTTAGTGATGATGTAGTTTTGTGAAGGAAAATCATGAGGGTAGTTTCATGTGCAAGTAAAAGAACATATACACCACATATGAGGAATTTTGATGATTTGGGATACATTTGTCCATATTTTCCTTGTAATAAATATCTCATGCATAATTATATGTATATTATAATTCCCTCTCATTTCTTGACAAGTGTCTTAGTGACTCTTGAGTTTCCCCTTCTCTCTCTCCTCTCACAATTGCTATATATTCTAGCCTTTTTGGCTATTATACATATCTCTCCACCTGAGTATGGAAAGTTCATACTAAATTTTTTATTTTAACTAATAATTAATGCTATTTTAAATCATTCATGACTTCATGAAGTGCATGTTATGGTTTTTGGTCTTTTATAAGTCTATTTTTCTTACCTTGACATGTTATCCTTCTTAGTGTCTTATGTAGTTTGAAGATGTGTCTAATGTGGATTGTAGGTATAATGCATAGATTATTCAGTAGTGTTTCTATAATATCTAATATTTAAGTCCTCCTAGCCTAATATCTCTTCAAGACCCCTTGCTTAAAACATTGATGTAAAAGAGGAGTGTTTAATTGGATGAAGTATATGTGTGGAATTCTCTTTGGTCCCATGTGCATTGTAAGTGGTGTGAGTAGACAATATATTTGGTGTATCACCTCCCCTAGATTATATTTGTTTTAAATTATATCTCTTGTATTTCACCCCCAAAAATTAGTATTAGGTTCAATCCTAAGTGATACATCAAGGGAACTATCCCTATTCTAGAGACTCATCTCAAATTTGGGTCACCCATAACCTTGAGGTGTTTCCATTGTGCTAGTTAAACAAGGAGAGTTGAAACAAATATTTAAGGGGTGAAAGTTCAAGTGACAATAGGTACTTCTAAAGAGGTTGTTTTTTTATGTAAGGATGATAAGGACACATCAGTTCTAGGCTACATAACCTATCAATGCATCCAAAAGACTTCTCTACAAGATAATATCCATATCTCCAAAGAATGTATGGAACCCTAAGCTTGATCCTAAAGTAGAATGGTCAATAAGTAGATGCATAATATATATTAAGTTCTCTTATATTCTTTCAATAATGGAAAAATGAACTTGTATATATAGGCAACACTAACCCTAAACCCTTACAAAAATTCTAGCTGATAGGGTTGACTCCGTCAACCTATTAGGTGTGGAGCTTGATTGTCTTCTAAGATCAGAGGTTAAAATTTTGATGTTATTTTAGTTAGGTTTAGATCCCATTATTTGAATCCATAATGGAATAGGGGGTTTCAAGTGGGGAAACTCCCTTGACAGGATCTTGGGGGATGACCCCCCTTATGGGGGGTCCAGGGGTCATGTGCCCCAGAGAAAATTTTCATTAAAATTGCCTTGTTAAATTTTAATTTTATAGTCAATATGGGCCATTAATTAAAGATTTTTAGATCTAATAGTAGAATATATGTCTAGACATTTTTACCCTAAAATGTATTTATATATGGATGAGATGTATGAGTGTAAAAAATAATAAAATAGTGTACACAGAGAGGAGGAAAAGGTAGAGAAGTGTAACAGGGTTTGCTATAGGATTTTGTTTCTCCCTTGTATTGTTATAAATAATATACTAGACGAGTTTTGTTTATGTATCCCATCTTTGGTGAACCACGTTAAATTTGGCATCTCCTATTTTGTGCATGTTTATATTTATTTTTTAAAAGTTTGATTAATTCATTTCATAGTTTCTCTTGTATTTGATTTGGGGATAGATATGGGTTTTAATTTATCTTAACACAACCTAGTATTTTTTAATTCATGATGAAAATTAACTATATCAAAAATATGGGTTGATGATAAAAAAATACAAGGTCAACCCAACTGACATAGTATAAAAACTACTGAAAGGGAATTTAGGCTAGGAAAAGGTAAATGAAAGTGGCAAATGACTGAAGGAGTGTTTAATAGAGAAGAAAAATCTTAGGGATAATTTTTTTAGGAGACAAGTGTGTCTATAACAAGTGGAAAAAGGGATAAAAATCCTATGAAGCACCAATGTTTTTCCCACCCTTTTCTCGATGCACCCCTTAACGTATGCACTAAAAGAGATTGAGACTCAATGGGTTCCTAAAAGATACAAAGTGTTAGTAATTGATAAAATATTGAAACAAATATGTGTATACAAAATCTATAGTCTAGTTATAAAAATTTTAATGGGATGAGAAGAGATGGATAAAATTCATCCATCACCTATATGCACTATAAAACATCAAAAACCTCCAAAACATCAAAGGTAGACTGTGATATGTATTACATGGTGATTTTTCATAAGACCATGGAAGTTCACACATGCCAACTATTAATCATTATTCCTATTGTTGAGGTTTGGCATTGATATTGTACTTGATGTCAAAGGTTTTTGAGAAGGTGTGCATAGTAATGTTTGGTGAAATAAGTAAGAAAAAAAACTATGATAGGTTATTTCCATTGTGTGATCATGTAGGTGAAATGTAGATACCATTCGAAAGTGTTTCAAAGTTAGTTGTCATGTTTCAAGCACTTGAGAAACCTAGTCATAGTAAGCATAGTCATATCATGACGATGATCATGGTAAGCATGAAGACATATGAGTAAAGGTATGTGAAGAGGTATGAAATTACTTGAAGAGCATGTAATATATGTGATAAATATTTAGAGGCACCAATGAGAGTTTCAATGTGATCCTAAAGGGGTAAGACCTTGAGTCCAAATTTATAACTAGACCAATTATAGACCCTACCTCACCTAATGAGGCATCATGAGCTACTGTCAAGACATATGAAGGATATTTGGCTATGTTTAATCATGAGATATTTTTTATGGAATGAGGGTGACATTTTAAGCATGAAAATAAGGTGTTGATATCATGGAAGAAGAAATGAAGGATAATTCAAGGCCTAGTAAGGTATGAAGACTATGGTACATAGAGAGAATGTAAGCATAATGGGGTATAATTATTAGTTTCCAAGTAAAATATGAGTATTTTAGAAAGTAAATAGTTATCATATGTTTTTTCAATTATTTTCATAAATTTTGAGGTTATGGTTTGTAAGAAAAAGCATGAAAAGTGGTTTTGAGGTCTTTCGAGTACACAAAATGAAGGCATACAAACTTGAGAAGGAATTTTAGGTGTTCATTGGCATGTGTAAAATATACATGGGAACCTAAGATATTAAGGATATATGTGGGAGTGTCATATATGAAAACTATAGGTATTAGTTTTGGAAATGAGGGGTAGTCCTTTATGAACAATTGTTAACACTAAAAATAATGTTAACCCTCTCTAAAACCCTAACGATGACCTGATGTGAAATATATTATTAAAAATAGACTTAAAAATAGACTATAATGGTATAAAATTACTATAAAACACTATTATATCATTTATTAAACTCTCCCAAGAACATCTAAGTATGATTGAGTAGTCAAGTGTGTGAGTAGATCCTATAAGAAAGTACACATTTCTCAAAGATTTGTTATAGTAGTCAAAGTTGACCAAGTAAAAGAATTAAAATGGATGGAGGATGAATTTTGAGACTTTTTTTTCATGTAAATTAATATTTATATACTTATTCTATCCCTCAATTAAGCTAAACTAGTCATCTAAGTTATCCAACTACTAATAGGCCTAATGGTGGAAACAATGAGAAATCCAGATAATAGTGAGAAGATGTTTAGGGATGTGGTATCATTGAATATAGATGAAAAAAATGCATGGATATGTTTTTAAATAATTTAAATACATTTTAATGTCTTATAAATTTCTTTTATGTTAGTGATTATAGATAAAACATTACTTGTAAGTTGACTTGTTTGGCTCAAATGAGATAGTGAGGTATAAGGTTATAAGATTGGCTTGCAAGACCAATATTGTCATTTGAAAATATTATATTTATATTTTATAATGGTATATTTATCTCATAATATCATAAAAATTCATAAAAATTCTATGTAAATGGTCATATAGGTGTTAAATTCCATTATCACCCTTGCTAGTCTTTGAGGAAAACTAGCAGTTCTGAGTGAGCAAGTTACAGGAGTGTTTTTGAGTCATTTTTCCCTTTATAATGAAGTATAATTATCTTTATTAATTTTTTTTATGTCTCTTAAGTTCTATTTATATGTTTTATATTCATTTTTTTGTGGCTAAAAATTATGTTATCTTCAGTTGTTCAATATAGACCTTTTTGTGTGTGTGAAGGCCTAATGTGAATAATACTAATGGTGTGATTTAAGTGGTGGTTGGAGATAAAAGTATCATGGACATAATAGGAGATTATTTGGGATATATTTTATTTTAATATTAATTTTTCCTATCATATGTGTATTTTTAAATTGTTTTGGGAAGATCAAATGCTAATGTGTACTAATGAAGGCTTAATTGAATTTGTTTCCTTGATGCCTAAAAGAGGTTTTGGTATTTTAAGTTAAGGATGACATATTATAATGATTTATTAATGAATTAAATGTGTTATAATATTTTTTTAAAGGTTAATAAATGTTTTAAATTGTGTTTTGATGACCAATAGGTGTATGAGCTACAAGATTGTATAAGAATAAGGCCTATTAAGCCTAATTGACTTGTTAGAGAATAAGTGAGTGAAAGAAAAGGGGATAGTACATTGAAGAGAATACTAAGGTCTAGTAAACCATAAAATGGATGTATATAAACTATCATGAATATATAATTTGGGTAATGTAGATGAATGTCAAGGTCATATGACCTAATCTATCTTAAAGAGACCTAATTGAGCAAAGAGACCTAGAAGGTAGTTTGAGAGGGATATAAGTGTAAAGAGATAAACATGTGGTCATAATTAGTTGGTTGAGAAACAAGGTGTTATAAATTTTATCAAATCAATAAGGTGACTAAGTTGGTGTTTATTCATCTAGGGGTTTGGTACCTCCTTGCAAGTTGGTACTTGTTAAAGCCTAGCTAGGTTGGTGCTTAGCTAGTTGGGGTTAGTGCTCCATATGAAGTTGGTATTTTAGTAAATTATGATATTTTGAATTATAATACTATATTAAATTTTTAAGGATACATTTTTTTCTTCACCTTGAGGTTTTTCCACTCATATGTGTGTTTTATTGTGTTATGCTTATGTGAATGACTCTTTATGCATTACTATATATTTGTATTGATTTGATGATTCAAGGAATGTTAAAGAAAATGAAAAAGATAGTTTTAATAGAATAATTAAACCACATTCTCAATCATTATGTTTTCAAAAATTGGTATTAGATCCTATTCCTTTGAAGGAAGTCTAACAACTTGAAGGTGATCTTAAGAAGCACAAGATGTCTAGTGATCAAAAGGAATAAAACAACATCTATGATGAATACATCTACTATGATAGTGAAGAAGGAGAATTTTAAGTAGACCTTGAATATGAGCTCATAATTTCCCTTGATGATTTAAATCATCAAAATAATACTATCAAAGATCTCAGGATTTAGTTAGAAGGTGTCAATACAAGGTTTAGATCAAAGGAAGTTGATTATGATCAATTGAAGATATATATAAGTTTGAGTATGAGAAACTCATATACAAGATGAGAAAATTTGAGAGAGAGAGAGAGAGAGAGTGAGAATTTAGAACAAGTCAAGAGTACCAACATGAAAAGACCAATTAGGTAGCCTAATGCAATAAAGGATAATTTATCATGGGACAATAGGAAAAGGAGTATTCAGTCAATAGGTAAGTATAAAAATGTTATTTGCTGCATTTGTCATAATATGGGGCACATTGAAATATTGTGTTATAATAGAGTTAGAAGGCCCTCCATATTAAAAAAGACATATGAAGCTCCTAAAGTGAATGAGAAGGGTCAAACATTGATATGGAAGCTAAAGCAAGATAGGATTGATCATATTGAGCTCAAGAGCTAAGATGGAATATTTGATACATATGACTTTATGATAGCTTAGATTTTCTTTCACATTTAAGATGAAGGAATGAAATTGTATATATATATATATATATATGTATGTATATATATATGTATGTATGTATATATATATATATACACACACACACACACACACATACATATATATATATATATATATATACATACATATATATATATATATGTATGTGTGTGTGTGTGTGTGTGTGTGTATATATATATATACATATACATATATATATATATATATACATATATATACATACATACATACATATATATATACATACATACATACATATATATATATATATATATATGTATGTATGTGTGTGAGACACACATACATACATACATACATACATACATATATATATATATATATATATATATACATACATACATACATACATACATACATACATACATACATACATACATACATACATACATACATATATATATATAAGTTTCTCAAGACACATTATAATATATAAAAATAAGTTCATCTCATTAAAGAATAATGCTTCAGGAATAGTGAGGTTTGGAGATAACACACTGCCAATATAGTTGGCAAGGGTGTCTTGATTTTGGACAATGGGAAGACCAAGACAAAAAATGTGTTAGATGTGAAAGGTTTGAAACATCATCTTCTTAGTGTAAGTCAAATTTAAAATCAAGGACACATGCTAGGCTTTTATGATAGAGTGTGTGAGATAAGGAGAGCCAAATAAAGAAAGTTAATTGCTAATGCTAAAAATACTAAGAACAATCTATATATCTTGAATGAGATCAATAAGGAGATATGATTTATGAGAAATATGGATGAAATTTGGATATGGAACATGAGGTTAGGTCACCTAGACTTTGATAATTTGGTCAAGATAAGCATTAAGAAGTTTGTGAAGAACATGCTTAAGATCACCAAACCTACGAACATACGGTGGGCATCAAATTGTTCACCCCTATTTACATAGCTCCTAATTTTTTTTGCAACATGGATTCATCTCTCAAATTTGTGTGAACTTGTAAAAGAGATGAATCTCTATTATTATGAGGGATATCTCCTTAGAAATTCTTTGAAATGCTTTAAAACTACTCTAATGCTTGCTTATATGGAAAGAGTTAGAAGTTTGCATGAAGTAAAACTACACTAAAGTAGTGATTCACCAAGAAATATCACACAAACTATCATACTTATATTAAATAAAAAAGCCTTCTAAGACTAACACTAATCTTTAAAGGATCCCAACATAAGTGATTCAATGTGAAGGTATCATACATGAGATAATTAACAAGACAACTAGTCCAAGGGTAGATTACACACCATAGAGATAATAACTTGTTTGAAGAGGAGTCTAGTATCCAAACTACACTTCACATGATCTATTGGATAAGAACTCTTGATTAAACATTAAGGATAAAGGAGGAAAATATGACATTTTCACTTAAATTCAATACTCATCTCTCTCACACTTAGACAAATATGTTCACAACTCAAAATTAGACTTGCATTCAATGTTCAAAAGCAAAGTATAATGTTATTTCAGTAGGGCTTCATAATAACAGATGTGGTATTCTTATACAATGGCCAAAATGGATCATAGTTATAGAAATTGGAAAGAGAGCGAGGAAAAATAAGTCCAATAGACATAAATACATGTGTCTAAAGGTGAAAACTAGTTACGATTGATGTAGGTGAAATGTATAAGGAGTTGGAAACTGATTTGAATATGTGTCCATTCCATACAATCATCCTCTTCCAAAATTAGAATAACATTTCTTTAAGAACCTTTCATGAAATTTCTTTCATCATTGGCCTTCATTGGGAATTCCAAATTTGACTAGGTCAAGTGTCTCTTTTTCACTAAAAATAGAAATTTACAAGGAATCCTCTACCTACATTAGAAGTTTTCTAAATCATTTGTATTCTCTTGCACAAGAAAAATCATCATCTGTTACTGTGATCACTCCTTTTAGAAAATTTATGACACTTAGCCTTAACATCTCCTTATTATCCCTAATTGATATGTAATCTATAGCTAGATTGATGGAGTGTATATATTTAATGTAGGAGTCTGAAGCTAGATTGATGGAGTCCATAGTTTTTGTGTAGGCTTCAACATCTCTCCACCAGACCTAGTGGCTTTGGATTCTCTTTCATGGATTTATCACACCTCAAATTGTTCCAACACCTTAGTATCATTTATTCATGTTTTCCATGCTTATCCAAGCTTTCCCCAGCTTGTGTTCACAACCACTTCAGCCCTAACCTTCAATTTCCACCACTTTCTCTTTCTTCTACAAGTTTTAAGGCATGAAAGTTTCCTGTCTCTGAGATAGAATAGAGAGTATTGGCCCATAATTTTCATGAAAAATTAATATTTTGGAGGATTCATAAGGTACAAATGAACAACTATACAAAATTATTTTTTCAAATTCCTTGGTTAAGGGATCATACCATCTCAATCTCTTCAAAAAAGGGGCAAAAACCTTGGTTTTTGCATACTTTTGACCAAACCTCCTTCAAGCCTCTAAGCTATTGATACATGCTCTTCATTATCCTTTCATTCTTATGAAACCCTTGAAATCAACTAAAATCCTTCTTGATAATGAAATTCTATGTTTAACCCTTGGGCCAAGGGTTCCCTTAACCTGCCTATAGGGACTAAGTCCATTTTGTCAATAGAGAGAGAGATATATTTGGGTAGCTTGGGAGAGTCTTGGGAATATAATTACATATATTTGATGCTAAGGAGTCATGTTACAATGTTTTCAATCCTCATTACCTTCCTAAGAAGTTCAACTATACTTTACCCTTACATATTAGGACCCTGCTTGTAGGTGATAGTGAATAGGGGTGCCTTCTTGTAGATATTTTCCTTTATGCCTATTATCCATATTTGAAGGACTTTATATATTTTATAAAATCTCTATCATGGTCAATTTTAAACCATTTCCTTAGGCTCCTATACCCCAATAGCACTTCTAAGGATCATCAACACCCACTGCCTACCATAGTCTCCTTTGCTTGGTTGTAGGTCACTCTTTTGATTTTATTAGGGCCACAGGGTAGATGGAACATTCCTAATATTATTATTTAATCTGTAAACCTGATGATAATATTTAATCCACCCTAAATGGTCAAAACCATTATGGTCCTATTTTAGTCCATAGATTTCCTATGACCTCAGTCCTAGTCTGTAGATGGTTGTAGTTTGTTTTTTACATATAGGAATCATGTTAGTGACTTTCAAGGATATATCATATCCAAACACCAATAATTTTACCTTTATAAGCCATCCTTGTCTCCTAATATTTCATTAACCTCATCAAAATGTGACCTTTGTCAATTGTAACTTTTCTACACTCCTCAATACACCTGGGATTTACTTTCAGCTGAGATGAGATATGCCATCTAGAATGGAGTTGTATTCAATGAATGTATAACCTAATTTGTGGTAGAGAAAATTATTTAGGTACCATTAAATTCACCACTCCCTTATTCATGTATTTTTCTCACTTTTTCATTGCTATAGGCTTACTACAACACTTGTATGGAATGATGATTTGCACAAGGTAGCTGAGGGCTATAATCTTAGGGAATCCATGTGTATGTCTTTATTTAAAACTCCCAAACATCCAAAATTACTCCAATTATTACCCCCATTTAGCTACACATACCTCACAAGGACTAATCCACATTGACAACTTATCCTCCTTATAGGCCACTTGTAGGTGTATTGACTCCATCTAAGCTTTGAACTTGTTGTAGCTTCTGATGTGAAATTACCTTCTACATGCCACCTTGAAAATAAACTTATATTCATTAGAGATCATTATTAAAATTTCTCAAATGAAGGCATCACCCTTTTGTGATGAAACACAAGCTTTGGAAAGTAGTTGAGACCTCTATATGGATCAATTCACAAGGTTTTGAATGAGGTGAAATCCCAATTTAGAGAAACTAAGGCTACTTTTCCCCAAAATGAAAACATAACCATTCATATTTATATTTCTTTGAGACTTGCATGATCAATGGTGATCCTTCTTCTCAAACTATTGAGATAATATTGATATGGCTATGGTGAAGAAAAGCCTTGACCATCTGGCTCTACTATGTTGGAGTGTTTCATTTCTTCATATCTCCTACTACAGTAACATGGAAACCAAAACTTGGGAAATAAACAACATTGATTTATAAACAACAAGGGTCTCCATGCATTTTGCCATACCAATATGGTTTTCATGTTTATCTCTACACTTCACAAGATCTATTAGGATATGAAATGTCAACACAAAGGTGTATGATCTCTTGAAACCATGGAAACATCACCCTCATACACAAAACTAAAAAAAACTCATTTGAAGATCTAAAGGGAAAAATGGAAGTGTCATAGTGCTCCACATATTCCAATTGGATGGGGGCAAGGTTAGATGTGGTGAGGAAAATATTTTGACCCTCATGAAGTTATTCTACCAATTAGACTATATGAACCACCTCAGCAGAAGAGGAAACCTGTAGGGTATAGGATATGACAAGCAAAATGGAGTAGCTAATTTATAAGAGATGGTTCATAAACCTCAACACACCAATCTCTAAAATCCTACTATGAAAATGAAGGTTAACTCATCTACTATCCACCCCCATAATTAGTGGACCTAAAACTCTTCTAGCTAACCATACCAAGTACAACCCTATAAATGTTAGAATGCTTTCAAAGATTGTGGTGAAGAGATGGAAAGGTTTTGAGCCATTTTGGTGCTTCCAAATCTATAAAAACACAAATATGGGTCAAAGAAGTTGAAAGGTCACACTTCAACCTTCCTACTTATACCAATCTTCCTCATAGGTCATACAAGTGTTTGAAACCTCTTATTTCTTCAAGAAAATTGCTTCTTTTCTAAATATTATACTAATTTTTCAGTTGAAATAGTTAATAGAAGTTAGAATTGACACATATGAGGTGACATCATCTTTTAAATCTTTCATAATTCCCAATAGATCCATACAAGACATTAAATTCACTATTTTGGCTATTGAAAAGACCTTAGAAAGACCTAAACTAACTTATGGGGCCAAATTAATCATTATTAGACTATTAAAATAATTATTTAACACTAAATGACTTATGATAGACCCTCTAATAGAAATTTTTAATATGTAGGTTGACCCAAATTGACTAGATACTCAATTTAGTCAACATTCTTTGTCATTTTGCAAGGGTGGTATGCCTGCTATACCTAAGACTAGTAGTCTATCTTATCCATTGGGATATGGAGTTTATCTAACACCTTTTTAACACTCAAATTACTTTTAATAAAACAACAAACCAAATGAAAACACACACAACTAGACAAACTCAAAGGAAAGACACATGTGTTCAACTAGAACACTTAGGGATAACAACCAAAAAAGAAAAGTACACACCTAAGCTACTATGTAGAAAACAAACCTAATAAGGAATAATAGAAAAACTTTAGATGTATCCCATTCATAGGGATAGGTAACTCTTCTATATCCATCTTGGTCAGCTGACATGAGTTGCTTTGCTTACACTTGCTAATGATGTAAGGGCCACTCCAAAAATCATCAAATTTGGTGTGTCTACCTAGTTTGGATCTATTTTCATCCCATTTTAGAACTATGCCACCTTATTTAAACATTTTATTACTTTATCTCTTGTCAAAATACTTATTCATGAGCACTTGGTGGTGTTTCATAGTCCTATGGGCATTGTCTCTTACTTCTTATAGATATATAAGTTTAATCAATCTAACTTACATTAGAGTATTCTCAATTAGTTCCAACTATTGTGCAAGTTATAGAGCAAGTAGTTCTTGAGAGATAGATAATTTAGCTTCCCTTCCATAGACAAGCATAAAGGGATAATTTCTAATTGACCTCTTAGGAGTAATCCTGTTAGCCCATAGGGTTGTCTTCAACTTGATGTACCATGCCCTTTGATTATTTTCCAAGGTCTTATTGATAATATTGATAATATTTTTATTAGTTGACTTAGCCAATCCATTACTTTGGGGGTAATAATTGGATTAAGTACTCAAGTAAACTCTATTCTTGTTTTCCCAATCAAAACTTTTGGTACTCATAAAAGCTAGTGCATTATTTGAAATGATAGTGTAGGGAAATCCAAACCTTGTTATGATGATATCATATAACTCTAAGATGGAATTTTTAGTTGCCTCTTTTAATGTTACAACATCTACCCACCTTTTAAATTAGTTTTTTGTAGTTAATATCCATTTATGTCCAGCACTAGAGGGAGGGTTGATCATACTAGTGAAATCAGAGCCCCATTTCATAAAAGTTTGGTCTATTTGAATGGGATTCAATGTAAGAGCTACAAGTTTTTGTTTTCCCATAAATAAGGAAAATTGGGGACACCTCCCAACCCAAGAGTAGCAGGCCTTGAAGAGGTGAGGCCAATATTACCCTACCCTCCATCTCACCATTGTGAAACTTTTTCATCAAGATGCCAAACTAATCATTATCAACACACCATTCACATCTTTCAAAAAGAGGATACCATATACAAGACAATAAGGAATGGTTTGCAATATAAAATACCTTGTTTGTGACTTGTTCAAACTATTAGGACACTCACCATTTTGGAGGAAACCAATGATGTCTTGTGTCCAACTTTGAAATCATATGTTACCAACTGGTTGGGGATGAGCTTGACTGACCAAGATTTCTTCCCTTGGCCCTTAAATATCTTAAGCTAGATGTTCACATATCCCCTTTCCTCTTACCAAGTTTGTTACCTTGATATCAACATCATACTCCATTAAATTTGTGATTCACCCAGCTCTCTTCTCATTGAGGTATTTTCTTAGGAGGAACCCTTTGGTGCTAAGATGAGAGACAATGACATGTATCTTGCTATTTAAAACCATGTACCTAAACTTTTTAAAACTTCATATCATATCTAGAGCTTGATTATCAACAAATGTGCAATTTAGCTCATAGTCTTCTAATCCTTAACTAAAGAATGTAATGGGTTGTTTAATTTAATCATCATTCTATTTCATAAGCATAGTTGAGATTGTGTTAAGGTTAGAAAAATTAGAGTATGAAATCCTTGGAAAATTTTGGGTTCAAGGGAGTAGGAGATTGGGTAATTTCTTGTTCGATTACCTCAAAACTATTCTTACCTTCCTTTGTCCAAGTAAAATCTTTATTATTATTGAGCATGGTTGTGATAGGCTTCACTAAAGTATAAAATCCTATAGTAAACCTTCTTATAAATTTGATCTTTCCAAATAAAATTTTCAAACCTTTCTTGTGTAGAGGCAAAGACAAGCCTAGAATGGCTTCAATCCTTTCAGTGTCAATAGACAAGCCTTATTTTGACATTATGTGACCTAATAAGTTACCTTCATGAACAAAAAAGATACATTTTTTTAGATTAAGAGAAACTTAAAACTCTCTACACTTCTTAAATACTTTCCTTATATGTTTCATGTGGTCACTATCATCCTTGGAAAAAATAGTTATATCATCATGGTATACAAGAAAAAACTCATTGATCAAACCTTTAAAGGCCATGTCCATTACTCTTTGGAAGGTAGCACCAATATTAGATAAACCAAAATTCATATTTATATATGTAAATGTCCCCCATTTTTTGGTGATTGTTGTCTTGAATTAATCATCCTCATTAACCAATATTTAGCTATAACTTGAATAGCCATTAAGTAGTGAAAAGTGTTGAGAACCTGAAACCACTTGAAAAATTTTCTCCATGGAAGGTAGTGAATAATTGTATTTAGTGAAACTCTATTGATATCCCTAAATCCCACATAAAATATGATCTCTCCACTCTTATTTTTAATAGGTACAAGGTTAGCTACCCAAGTTGAGTGCGTGATAAGAAAAATAATCCTAGACTCAATCAATTTGGTGAGATCTTTTTTCATTAGTTCCTCTATCTTGGGATTGATAGGCATTTGTTTTTGCTTAATTGGTTTAGTTATAGGTTATAACTCAATGGTTTTATGAGCTAGACTTAGATCAAATCCTTGTATTCCCAAGAAAATATATCATGAAATTATTTACATAATTCAATGAAGGCTTGCCCTTTGGAAAGAGAACATATCTTACCAATTTTTAAAAGTTTGTCCTTGAAAATCAAGACTCTTTCATAATTTTCTTCCTTTGTATACATTCTCACCATTTATTTCCTTGTTTGGTCATCTTCATTAAACACACTCTCTAAAGTAACTAGCCCCTTTGGTATCTTATTTGTCTTCAATTGAATAACTTATTTTTCATATTGATTATGAAGTTTCTTTTGGTTATTTGAAGAAAATTCTACTTCATTTTTTATGAAGTTTTTAATTTGTTATCACTCTCAAAAAATTTCTAAGACACTTCATTATCTGAAATATAAGGTCTCACAATGATCTCGATGTGAGATTGGTCCTTCTCTTTACTTACATCAACAACTATATCAAAGAGTGATCCTATCACAACCAACCTATCAACATGTTTATTTTTATCTCCTGGTATAGGTTGGATATTGAAAGCATCAAATTCCTCAATTAGAACCCACACCTTATACTTTTAGGACTTAAGCAAAGGGTTCTTGGTTGTAACTTGGTTTCTCATTTGATGTATAATCAATACACTATCTCCATAGACCTTCAAATTCTTGATTCCCTTTTTCTTTTCCCATTAAAGGCCATGAACCAAGAATTCATATTCTACCACATTAAAAGTAAAATTGAAATGGAATATATATGAAGAGTAATATTGTTTCTTTGAGGGAGAAACCAATATGACACTAGCTCCTACCCCTGCCTTGCTTCTAGAGCCATCAAAAAACATTTTCCATATCCCTTCAATTTCATGATCCTCATTAGTGAGTGATGGTATAGAAATTTTATTCTCATGCATACAATATACCCCCAATTTATTTTATTCTATGAATTCATAGGGATTATGCTTGTAAGTTTTAGTACCATACTCATCAAGAAAGAGGTCAAAGGGAAAAGATGCTTCATCACTAATGACACCTTCTTCTTGCTCATTAATTATATAGTTTGAATTTGAATTTGTCTCCACATATGGTTCAATGTGGAAATTTTCCAAGGGTTTTGTTATTATACTTACTTTAGTTCCATATCTTTCTCTAAAATATAGAAAATACCAATTATCTACAAGGTGCCCTCCAATCTGAATCGTGAAGTCTCTTGACAAGAAAATAATAAAATGAGCTAGAAGATCAACCACTACAGTGTCTTGTATGATGGGGAAAGTTAGACAATCATTCAAGAAAACTTTCAAAACTTTAACCCACCCAAGAATATTTACTAGAGTTTCATCAAGCTATAACACACCATTATTATGAGTCTCATATTTTAGTCCCAACTTGTTAGCAACCACCTTAGGCATAACCATGGTACTAGCTCCACTATCCATAATGCAATTATGAACCAATTTGTCTCCCATAATGAGTGTGAGGTAGAAATGTGGAGTATTTTAATATTTAGTGGATGGTTCTAGGACATAATTAAGTGTGTTGGTAAGGAATGCACCATTGTGTCTTGGAGCTTGACGGGCTACATGAATGTTTGAGAGTTGTTATTATAGAAGTTCATTTTGGCCAAACATATGTAAGACTTCCCAAAGAGAAATTCTTGTTTTGGTATTCTTCAAACAATCAATAATGTTTAGAGAGTAATTATATCCTTTTCTTATATTATTAAAGGCAATGAGGGAATTTAATCTTGTTGTATTGGAGGTTTGGTAGCCTTGTTCACATTACAACTTTGTTGAGTAGTGTGACTAGTATGATCTATTACATTGGTACTTTTACTTTGTGGCCTTGGATAGTCACTAATTATAGTCACTTTTGTTGTTTGAGTATCTTCTAAAGACCTATTTTTAGCCCTTATGTTGGCTGTAAATGATGTATTTTTATTCAATACATAATTGTCTTCTACTTGGAATTTCATGAAACTAGTACTTTGGCTGCTATATTCTCCTTGAACATCCATTTACATAAGATTTTATTCTTCTATTGTAGCATAATGATTATCTCCTTCTTGAGATACCAAATATTGATTAACTTATCCACCATTATGCATAAATTGACATTGAAATTTCCCCCAATGATCCAAATGTTCCTCTCTTTGAACTAGATTGGTGTGGACTGGAACAATAGACTTTGTGGATGGAGTGGAATTAGGATTATAGGCATTGAGATTCCTATTGAAACCTTCTTGACCTTGGCCTCTTCCTTGGTTATTGTATTTGGGTGGAGGTTTATTGCCTTGTTAAGGATAGTATTGAGGATTGGGTGGATCACTTGTATACATTTGTGCTTGTTTGATTTGGGATTGAAAAGACTGAATCATATCATCCTTATCTATGGAATTATCCAACTTATTTGGAGTGGTTTTCGGTTTGAAATTGGTATTGGGGAATTTTTCTATGCTTGGGGCTTCAATTGAATTATGAGACAACAATGGCATGAAGACTCTTGGAGGTAATTTCCCAGGTTGTATCAAATTATTCTCAACTTTAATGGCTATCACATATGCCTTAGGTAAAGTATATCCTCCCATTATTGTAAAATTACTACCAAATCAATTACAATATCCTTGAGATAGGTGGGGAATACAAAGCTTGGAGGAGGCCTCATGATAGGTGGAAACCTATGACATGTCCTTTGAAACCTTTCATTGAAATCTCCCATGGACTCATTAGGACCTCTCTTTATCACATTTAGTTGGTGAATTAGTGAAGTATGGCCACTCTTATTCTCAAACCTATTTAAAAATAAATCTCCAAAGCCATCCCAATTAGTAATACAACAACATTCCAATGTCCTATACCAATCAAGTGCCTTGCCCTTTAGAGACATGGCAAGTAGTCTAATATCTATGTTAGCTTGTGTGGTATAGTGGAAATTTTAAAAGTTTGAAACGTCCCTAATGTGCTCAAATGGGGTAATAGGACCTTCTCCATTAAAATTAGGGAGACTTTTGGTAGCACTAAGAGGAATAGGATCATATGTAGGAAGGTTAATTATATTTTGGGTGTTGAAGGCTGGGAAAGGATGTCTTCTAGCCATCTCTTCTTCCTCTTCTTGATCTAATATCTCCTCAACTTATTTTTATTCTTAAAAAAATTCTTGTTCATGATCTCTAGATATTAAGAATGGTTCAGGCTGTTGTTCTTCAAGAGGAGCTTTAGATATTGAGACTTGATTGAAGGATCTACTAGAAGAGGATCTAGTGAAGACCATGAAGTATAATGTGAAGAACTTGATTGAAAACTAGATATTTTGACCTTTTGGATTCACCAAATTATAGATTAGAAACACTTGTAAAACCTTGGGCTTCTCAAAACCAACATTCACCTTGAAATGGAAATAATTAGGACTAGTTGTCCCATTAGGTGTGCTAAAATTGTTGGCATTAAATTATGCATTGTAGGACTCTTTACTCAACTCCTACAATTTGATGCAACATGGATTCATCTCTCAAGTTTGTGGGAACTTGTAAAAGAGATGAATCTCTAGTATTATGAGGGATAGCTCCCTATATATTCTTTGAAATTCTTTTAAACTACTCTAATGCTTGCTTATAGGGAAATAGTTAAAAGTTTGAATGAAGTAAAACTACACTAAAGTGGTGATTCACCAAGATATATGCCATAAAATATCATACTTATATTAAATAAAAAATCCTTCTAAGACCAAATTAAATCTTTAAAGGATCATAACATAAGTGATTCAATGTGAAGGTAACATACATGAGATAATCAACAAGATAACTAGTCTAAGGGAAAATTACACACCATAGAGATAATAACTTTCTTAAAGAGGAGTCTAGTATCCTAACTACACTTCATGTAACCTGTTAGATCAAAACTCTTGCTTAAACATGAAGGATAGAGGAAACAAGAATGATATTATCATTTAACTTCACTATTCATCTCTCTAAAAATTAGACAAAGATGTTCACAACTTAGAATTAGACTTGCATTCAATGTTTAAAAGAAAATTACAATGTTACTTTAATAAGGATTCACCATACCAGATGTGGTATTAGTTTACAATGAACAAAATGGCTCATACTTATAGTAATTGGAAAGAGAGAGAGGAAAAATAAGTCCAAGAGACACAAATACATGTGTCCAAAGGTGGAAACTAGTTACAATTCATGTAGGTGAAGTGTAAAAGGAGTTAGAAACTAATTTGCATATGTGTCCATTCCAAACACTCATCCTCTTCCAAAATTGGCATAAGATCTACTCAAGCAACTTTCATGAAACTACCTTCATTATTGGCCTTCATCTAGAATTCCAAATATGACTAGGGTCAAGTGTTTCTTTTGCACTGATAAGAGAAAGTTACAAGTAATCTCTACCTACATTGGAAATTTTCCACATTATTTGTATTCTCTGGCGCAGGAAGAATCATCATCTATCACTCTGATCACTCATTTTAGACCTTTATTGACACTTAGCCTTAGCATTTCCTTATTCTACATAGCTAATATGTACTTTGTATCTAGACTAATGGAGTCTATATATTTTCTATATGATTCTGAAGCTGGATTGATGGAGTCCATATTTTTATGTAGGCTTCGACATCTCTTCACTAGGCCTAGTGGCTTTAGATTCTCTTTTATGGATTTATCACACTTGGTCTTGTTAATACACCTTAGGATACATCATTCATATTTCTCCATGTTTATCCAAAGTTTCTCTAACTTTTTTTCACATTCACTTCAACCCTAACCTTTAATTCCCACCACTTTCTCTCTCTTTTGCATGTTTTAAGCCCTGAAAGTAGCCTATCTCTGAGATAAAAAAAGAGTATTATCTCTTATTTTTTACTAAAAATGAATATTTTTTAGGCTCTATAAGGTACCAATGAACAATTTCACCAATATATTTTTTCAAATTTCATCGTTAAGGGGTCTAACCATCTCAATCTCTTCAAAAAAGGGGTAAAAACCCTATTTTTTGCATACTTTTGACCAAACCTCCTTGTAGATTCTTCTCCCAAACCTCCTTCAAGACTATAAGATATTAATAAATTATCTCCATACTCATTTCATGATTATGAAATCATTTTAATAAACTAAAAACCTTCTTGCTAATGAAATTTTATGTTTACCCCTTGGTCCAAGGGTTGTCTTAACCTGCCTGTAGGGACTGAGTTCATTTTTTCAAGAGAGAGATATATATATTTGGATGGATTGGGAGAGTATTTGTAATATAATTACATATATTTTATGTTAGGGAATCATGTTACAATGTTTTTAATCCTCCTTTCCTTCTTAGGAACTCAAACTATACTTTGCCCTCACAAACCAAGACCTTGCCTATAGGTGATAGTGAACAAGGGTGCCTTCCTATACATATTTTCATTTATGCCTCTTATAAAGATTTCAAGGAATTTATATATTTTATAAACTCTATGTCATGTCCAATTTGAAACCAGTTTCTTTGCCTCCTAGGCCCCACTAGCACTTCTAAGGCTCATCACCACCCACTACCTACCACAGTCTCCTTTGCTTGGCTATAGGTCACTCTTTTGATTTGATTAGGGACATAGGGTATATGTAACCTTCCTAAGCTTATTATTTAATCTCTCAACCTGATTATCATCTTGAATCCACCCTTTATAGTCAAAAGTATTATAGTCTTAGCTTAGTCCATAGATTTCCTATTACCTCTATCTCAATTTGTAGAGGGTTGTAGGTTTTTTTTTAATGTAAGAGTCATGTTAGCACCTTTAAAGGACCTATCATAGAAAAAAAGCTCATTTTCTTGTTAAAATCCGTTCATGTCTCCTACAAGTTCATTACCCTCATCAAAGTGTGACCTTATTTACCAATTATAACTTTTATACACTCCTCTATATACCTGAGATGTACTTTCAACTGAGATGAGATGTACCATCCATACTAGAGTTTTCTTCAATGCATGTATAACCTCATTTGCAGTAGAGAACATTGTTTAGGTACCATTCAAGTCACCACTCCCTTCTTAACATCTTTTGTTTACTTATTGATTGTTATAGGCTTGTTATATCCCTTGTACAGAATGGTGATTTGCATAACGTAGCTCAGGGATATAATATTAGGGAATCTATGTGTATGTCTTTGTTGAACACTCCCAAACATCCAAAATTACTCCAATTTTTACCCCCATGTATCTACATATACCTCACAAGGACTAATCCACATTCTCAATTTATCCTCTTTATAGGACACCTGTTGGTGTATTGATTCCATTTGAACTTTAAACATGCTATATATTCTAATGTGAAATTAACTTCTACATGCCACCTTGAAAATACATTTATATTCATTGGAGATCCTTCTCAAACTTGCTCAAATAAAGACATCACCCTTTTACAATGGAACAAAATCTTTGAAAAGCAGATGGGACCTTTAAATGGATCAATTCATAAGGTTTTGAATGAGTTTAAATCCCACTTTAGAGAAACTAAGGTTACTTTGCCCCAAAATGAGAAAATAACCATTCATGTATATATTGCTTTGAGACTTGCATGAATAATGGTGATCCTTGTTCTCAAACCGTTGAGAGAATCTTCATATGGCTATGGTGAATAAAAGCCTTGACCATCTATCTCTACTATGGTTGAGTGTTTCATTGCCTCATACCTCTTGCTATAGTAATAAGGAAACCAAAACTTGGGAAACAAATAAGATTGCTTTGAAAATAATAAAGTTCTCCATGCATTTCTCTATACCAATATGGTTTTCACATTTATCTCAACACTTCATGAGCTCTGTTGGGATATGAAACATCAACACAAAGGTTTATGAGCTCTTGAAACCATGGAAACATCACCCTCATCTAAAAAAATAGAAAAAAATCATTTGAAGATACAAAGGGAAACATGGAAGTGTCATAGTGATCCACACATACCAATTGGTTTGGGGTAAGGTTGGATGTGATGAGGAAGATATTTTGACCCTCATAAAGTGATTCCACTAATTATACCATATGGACCACCTCAATAGAAGAGGAAACCTACAGGGTATGGGAAATGATAAGTAAAATGGAGTGGATAATTTCTAAGAGATGGTTCATAAATTTCAACCCACCAATCTATGAAATCATAATATGAAAATGAAGGTCAAATCATGTACTATCCACCCCCAAAATCACTAGACTCAAAACTCTTCTAGCTAACCATACCAAGCACAAACTTATGAATGTCAGAATGCTTTCCTAGAGAGAAATGGAGAGAAGGAAAATTTTTGAACCATTTTTGTGCTTCCAAAGTTGGAAAAACATAGTGGTGGGTTAGATAAGCTAAAAGGTCACACTCCAACCCTCCCACACATACCACTCTTCCTCATAGGTCCTACAAGTGTTTGAAACCTCTTATTTCTTCAAAAAAATTACTTCTTTTCTAAATATTCTACTAATTTTTCAGCTAAAATAGTTTATATAAGTTATAATTGACACATATGAGGTGACATCATCTTTTTAATCTTGCACAATTCCCAAAAAATCCATACAAGACATTAAATGCACTATTTTGGCTATTGAAAAGACCTTAGAAAGACATAAAATGACTTGTGGGGACAAATTGACCATGGTTAGACTATTAAAAGAATGAATTAACACTAAATTACTTATGATAGACCCTCTAATAGAAGTATTTTCTATATAAATTGACCTAAATTGACTAGATAGTCAATTTGGTCAACACATACTTTTCAAGGCTTGTCAACATGGTAAGCAAACTAGAAGAAGGCTCACATCCAAGGATTAATATAATACAAGAACCTTGGAGCTAATACACACTAATATTTATGGGCATACAAGAATTTAAATAATTTAAAGAGATAGTTACTTCATGTTACTCATAGATGACTATACAAGAATGACTTGGGTTGCATTATTGAAATGAAAGTTATAATCTATTGAGAAGTTCAAGGAATTCAAGGATATTATTAAGAATGAGAATAATGGGAAGATAAAGTGACTAATATTTGATAGAGGAGGAGAGTTTTGGTCCAATGAATTTGATGGATTTTGTGAGGTTCATGGAATAAGGAAATAGTTTTCAATAGCTAGGACACCTCAGTAGAATGGGGTAGTTGAAAGAATTAATAGGATAGTTCAAGAGATGGATATAAATATTCTAAATGAGGATATATTATTTGATGGATATTGGAGAGAGGTAGTAAACACTGTAGTATATATTTTGTATATAGGACAAATAAGGACTAAAGAAAATAAGACTCCTTAGGAACTGTGGAAGGGCAAACCTAATAATGTGGAACACTTTAGAGGTTTTAGGATTAAATGTTCTATCAAAAGAGATGATGAATACTTAGGAAAGTTTGATTCTAGATCTGATTAAGGTATATTCTTAGGATACTCATAATGATCTCAACCTATAGATGTTATAAAAAGAGGTTATAAAATATAATGGATGAAACAAGGAAATGACACTCATGTCAAAGGATACTTTAGAGAATCTAGACTTCAATAATGAAGAATAAAATATAGAGGTTTATGAGGAAGAATAAGAAGTTGAGGAGAGATAGTACTCAAAAGGACCCTCAAGGCAAATTCAAAGAGATCACCCTGAATCTCAAATCATTGGCAACAATAATGAAAGTATGAAAAAAGGAAAAGACTGGTAAGTAATCTAAATCAAGAGAATGTTGCTATATTATCTAATATTGAACCTAAGAATATTATATAAGAAAGTAAACACAAATTTTGGATAAATGCTATGAATGAGTAGTTACATCAAATAGATAAGAATGAGACTTGGGAACTAGTTCTTAGGCCTAAAGACAAGAATGGCATTAGCACAAAGTGGGTGATTAGAAACAAGTTGAATGAAGATAGAGAAGTCACTAGTAATAAGGCTATATTGGCATGCAATGGATATGCACAAGTTAAATGGGTAGACTTTGAGGAGACCTTTTAACTAGTAGCAAGATTGGAGGTCATCAGATTATTTATAGCATTTGGAGGATTAAAGGAGTTAAAGGTATACTATATAGATGTCAAATATACCTTTTTGAATGGGAATTTGTAATAAGAAGTGTACATTAAGAAACTTTAGGGGTTTTCACTATCAGATGAAAAGGACTATGTTTATAGATTGAATAAGGCTCTTTATGGTCTAAAACAAGATCTTATAGCTTGGTATGCTAGGTTGGACATGTATCTATTGGATCAAGGATTTAAAAGAGGAGTTGTAGATATTAATCTATACATAAAAATAGAATATGACCATCATTTGATAGTAGTTATATGTGTGTATGACATCATATTTGGTGGAAATAATAAGAACATGACCAAGGCCTTTACATTGGTGATGAAGAAAGAGTTTTAGATGTCCATGATGGGAGAACTATAATTATTTTTGGGGTTATAAATCACTCAATCTGAAGAAGGTTTATTCATCTCAAAGCCAAATACATAAGAGAGATGTTGAATAAGTTTGAGATGGAATATTGTAAGGTATTTAGTACATCCATGATCACAAGGTGTAAGTTGAGCAAGGAATATGAGTTTCCAAAGGTAAATTAGACATCATATAGGTCAATGATTGGAAGTTTATTATACACCACTACCTCTAGATCCAATATCATACAAGCAGTAAGTCTTATGGGAGGGTTTCAAGAAGATCCAAAGGAGAATCATCTACAAAAAGTCAAAATGATACTTAGGTATCTCAAGAAGATTATGGAGTATGGGTTGTGGTATCTAAGAATCAAAGAGTTCAATTTGATAGCCTATATAGATGTATATTGGGCAGGAAGTCTAGATGATAGCAAGACTACAGTAGAGGAACCTTCTTCTTAGGTGGGTGCCTAGTTTCATGGATAAGAAACATGTAACCATAAGTAGCATAATCCACTTATGAGGTTGAGTACATTGCAGTAGCTTCATGTTACACTCAGGTCTTATGGATGAGACACATCCTAAAAGACTACAAGGTGGAGTATTATGGTCCTAGACCTATCTATTATGATAGCACAAGTGCTATAAGTGTCTTAAATAACCCTATCATATACTCAAAGAGTAAGCACATTCCCAACAAATATCATTTTTAAGAGATAAAGTAAGTGAACAAAGTGTCATACTTGAATATCTTTCTACATAAGATTAGATGGCAGACATTTTGACTAAACCACTTCTAAAGGTAAATATGAACACCTAAGACAAGAATTAGGTGTAATTATTTTACCTATAAATCATTAAATAAGTCAAGTACTTAGGGGGAATAATTACGTTCATTATCTCCAAGAACAGGTGAGTTGTTCTAAGAACATATGCATGGAGATAAGGGGAGCATGTTTGTATTATGTCTCATAAATTTATAGTCTCGTGTGTTAAGTATTATGGTTGCAAGGAGTGTGATATAAGGAGTTGTAGACATCACATTGTCATTTATGTAAAAGGGGGATAAATACAAGAATGGGTAGATAAAAATGATTAGTTTGCAATGTGTTATTCCATCAATGATAAATGAGGATATTGTTGAGCATTATCCCTATTGTTGAGGTTTGGCATTGATGTTATCATTGATGTCAAAGGTTCTTGAGAAGGTGTGCATAGTAAAATTTGGTGAAGAAAGCAATAACAATATTATGAGAGATTATTTGGCATTGCATGATCATTTAAGTGAAGTATATATACCCTTTGTAAGTGTTTCAAGGTTAGTTGTCATGTTTCAGGTACTTGAAAAGCCTATTAATAGAAAACATAGTCATATCATGAATATTAGCATGGTAAGCATGAAGATGTATGAGTAGAGGTATGTGTATATGTGTGACATTGATTTAATAGAATTTAAGTCATGTGATAATAGAGGGACCAAGGAGAGTTTCAATGTAATCCTATAGGGGTAAGACCTTCAATCCAAGTTTGTAACTAGACTAGTTCTAGACCATGCCTAACCTAATGATGAATAATAAGCTATTGTCAAGACATATTAAGGATGTTTGATTATGTTTAAGAATTAGAGAGGTTGTATGGAATGAGAGTGAGGCTTTGAGCATGAAATTAATGTGTTGAGAGTATGGAAGAAGGCATGAAAGATAGTTCAAGGCCTATCAATGTATGAACATTATGGTGTAGAGAGATAATGTAAGCCCACTAGTATAGAAACATCAATAAATGATTAAAAAAACTACTAAAAACTACATATAAATGGCCAAACATGATCATGTGACCATTAGTAGTTTATTTCCAGTCATTTATAACACGACCAAATTGATGACTAAACCATTTTTAGTCATTTATTGGTTGTTTTGATTGATAAATTTGGTAGTATATTTAGTCATTAATTTAGTAATTTTAATCATTAATTTCCATAAATTTATAGTAGATTTAATCATTTTTATTCACTGATTTCCATCCATTGGTAGTATATTTAGTCATTTGTAATTTTTTAAAATTTTACTTTTTTCTTAGTATTTTATGAGAAAAGATAGAAACAAAAGATAAAGGGCATGTACCTGGTAAACATGTGATCATTGATGACCAGATGAAGAGAGAAATCCTTTTGTCTTGGAAGGAATACCTATAATATAACAACACTACCAAAATCTTATTGGTTAGACAAAGATGCTGGGTGCACTACCTAGCATATGCTTGATCCAAGAAGCTAAAGATTCCTTAGATGGATGTCAATTCACTCCCTTAATAATAAATGAAGATGTAAAAATAAAATAAATATAATTTCATTTAAATTAGTTATAAATTAAATTATAAGTACAAAAAGAAATGAAATACTTATTCAAAGAAAAATGACTAAATCTAGCAAATGCTAAAACCAGTCAAGGCAAGGCCATAGTTTTGGGGTTTGGGTAAAATGGTAAATGTAAAAAGGATTATTTTTCTTGGTTGGGTAAATTATCAAGGCTTAAAATATAAAAAAGGGTAAATGGATAGATGATTCAAAGACTAGACTATGTCGAGTGTGGCAAAGAGGTGAAAGAGGTCAAGTGAGGAATATGGAAAAGAGTCAAAATGGGGTAAAGGGGTGAATGGTAAGATGAGGAAGGGATGAAGACAATAATGGTGAAGGGAGTGAAAATGTTAATGTAAGGGATTCCAAAAGGAAATAAATAAATAATTTGAAAAAAAAAGATTACCTCAATGTTTGTAGATGTTTATTGATGAAGATGGTTTGTTCAAGATTGTTGATGAAGATGTCTTGAGGCAATTTAGACAGAGCTTCATTAGTTTGAATTATTTTATTCCAAGATTTGGAAGATTAATTACCTCTTTTAAATGGATTAACACCTATAATAAAATTTGGGCAACAATCCTCTAACTTTTTAGCCTCTTTTTTGGGTGAAGGAGAGGTGGGGGGGCGGGGGTAATCTATAGTTTTTTTGTGAGGAAACGTGCCAAAATAGGGCATGTTGGAAGTATGGTGAATTTTTTAACAAGGTCAAGGATGGGGTTGGTGTAAGATTCCTATGGGGGTTGTCAAGTCTCCCTACCTTCCATGCAAGTCCAAGTTTAAGAGGAATTGTGCACATGGTTTGAAAATGGGACCGAAGACTTCGCTACACCCTTATTTGTCCTCATTTATGACTTGTATGAGTTATACCACCAAATATGGTGCCATTTTCCAAGGGGGCATGGGTGAGTCAAGGTGAGGTGGGTGAATATTTGAATTTAGGCTGATAAGTCTCTTATTGGGGCTTAGAAGTCTAAAATGGGCACTTTTTGTCTCTCTCAAGGTATGAAAGGGGTAGGTAAGTCAATTTTAAATGTTATTTTCATGTGAAAATGCAAAACCAAGTCAAATTAATTACCCTTGAGGATAAATTCGACCCTTTTCAAGTGGGGACCCTTATGATGCTTAAATGAGGTCATTAAGCATCTTGGAAAAAGGGGCTTCAGGTGGGGTACCAAGCCATGTCACTTTGCCATGTCATTTATCATTTCATATGACATTTCACATGCCATGTCATTTGTCATGTCAACATGAATAGTGAAATTGGGTCCCATAGTGAATAGTGATGGTGAAGAGTGTTTCATGAATAGTGTTTTTAGAAACTATTTTTTAATGGTGTTTTCAAATAATAGTTTTTGAATAGAAATGGGTAGAATAGTGAATTTGGTTAAGTTAGGAGGGTGACATAAGGGGTTAGGAAGGTTTTAGGAAGATTTAAGGTGGTCCTGAGGCATTTGGACACATAGAACTATAAGTGTGTAGTTTCTTAGTATCTACATTTTACCCCTATTTGTTATGCAACTTTGAATTAAAAATTTGAAAAACAAAAATAAATTGTTTGGTCAAAGGTTAGGGTGCCCCATGTATGGGAGGAGTGTTCCTTCTCAAACTGAGAGTCTATGAGGAGAGGCTATTAAATTGAGTGTCAATGAGGAGAGGCTAAATTGGGTGTAGGTTTGATAAGCAGTTGCTGGGGAAGTACTAGGTGGTGTCATAAGGTAGTGGGGAATGTGAAAAGATAATAGGTGCATAAATGAAAACAATAATTCTAGTCAAGATTACACATAGATGAAATCTACCAACATTGGTAAAATAAGTTTAGTGCTAAGAAGACAAGTGACCAATAGACCACGTGACCATTATTTTGATGGTTAGGTACACTTGTTAGCCTTCATAAAAAAATGGGTTGTGTTTGTGTGGGTATCCAAATTCATGAGTGATCCCATGTTTGGGTAACTAAAATTAGAAGTGATCTTATGTAAATCACTAATGGTTTAGTCATGTACTAGGTGGTATAAAATATTAAATGTTTAAATGTTCAACATGATCAAATCGATTGGTGTTGTCAAAAAGACTATGGTGAGGGCATCATAAAACATGAAAATAGGTTGGGTTAAAAATAGCCAACATTAGGGTAGACATGGCCAAGGTGGTTTGGTGGTTGGAATGGGGTGGCTGAATGGATGCCATATACACTGGAAAAGTGGACACTACCTACATAGCTCCATGGACATAAAGTCTAAAATGAACTTGAGGCCTAATGTAGTTCTTTTGAGTTTGGGAGTATTATGTAACTAGTTATGTCAATATGAAAAGGTGATGATTTCACAAATAAAAATGAAGGTGGAAAAGGATGGGAGAGTCCAAACATGGGTAGGACAAAAATGTCATAATAAAATAAAGGGGTAATAATTCTAAAATTTTTGACACCAAAAAAATGGGAGAAATAGGTTATACCAGGCTACAGGAAATTTGGTACTACTCAAATTATCATGGTGTTTCGATGGGGTCTTTCATCACCATTCAAATAAGATGATATTGTGCATACTCCATAATAATGTCATGAACAGGCTATGAAAGGGGTATGGTTCAATGATTCAGGGAAGAAAAATAGTAGAGTAGGTAAACATGTCATGATGAAGATTCAAACCTTTGATGCTTGAGCTAGTGGGGTGCCGAAATAAGAAAGCATTGAGTTTTGAGGGAAATATAAGAAAGACATCATGGGGATTTAGAATATAGAAAAATATTAATTAATTAAGGGAGTAGGTTGTGTTCTCACATAGATATCCTAAATCTCCCATTTGAAGATGGTTTTTAGCTTGATTCCAATAGTAGTGAAAGACTAGAGAAAAAGGGATATAAAATGAGAAAGACGAAGGGGATGGGGAAGGAAAATTCTTCAAAATAGTTGAAATTAATTGTGCATGTTTTCTAGTCACATGACTTGTGAATGAGGCAAAAAGAGAAAGTGATGAAAAGTGTCAAGTAGAAAGTGTTGAAGGGCTGAGTAGGAGATGGATGAAAAGAAAAGCATCAAGGTGACCAAGGGGGATGAAAGGAGCCATGCATGGTCATATGGATGAAAAACAAGGAGTGATAGGTAATGATGAAGATAAAAGGAAAATAAAAGGTAGAAGTGAAGAAATGGAAAGGATGGAGAATGAAGGATGGTGAACTTGGTAGCCAGGTGGCCACAAAGGCTTGAAAAAAAGTCTAAAAAGACTAGAAAGAAATATTTGGTGATGAAAATGAGAGAGAAAGAAAAGGGAAATGCAAGGGGTGAAAGAATGTGATGAAGACAAGAGATAAAAATAAAGGATGACAAGAAGGAAGAATTGATGCAGGGACATAAAGCACAAATACTCCCAAAAATACAAAAGATAAGTAAGTACCACAATAGAGAACAAAGAGGAATTAGAGATAAAAATAAAAAGGAAATTATGGAAGGCTTCTCCAGGATAAATACCCAAAGTGGGTCTAGAGGATGAGGAAGGGAAAAGGTTTATAGAAAGATAAAATGGTGAGATAAGGAGGAATGAAGTGGAAGATATGACGAGAATAGGAGAAATAATCAATAAGGAAGACATCTAAGATGAGGTGGAACTAATGAGGAAATAAAAGGGAACAAAAGGAAGTGGGTGAATTCTGAGAGTGTTGGGACACAAATCAAATATAGAAGGGAAATGACATACATGCTTGGCTAAGGTGGTAAAGACTAGGCAGGGAGATAATGAGGATGCAATGCAGTCTAGGGTGAAATCAATAGAGCAAAAGCATAGAAAGGCAATAGGGAGGCCATAAAAATATATGAGATGGTGGCTAGATAGGAGAGAAGAGTGGGAAATTGGGAAAGCTATCAATCCTTATGTTAAAAGGGATTGACAGGCTAGAAAAGTTATTAAAAGAGATTGATAAGCTAGAAAAAAATAGAAGACAAGGTGGGTGATGTTAGAACCCAAGGGCACCAAGAAACTATGTTCAAGGTGGTCTTGGTTTAGGATGTCCTAGGTGAGGGCCATGATTAGTGGTGGAAATTAGTTAGGAAATGGGGAGTTAATTGTTAGTGGTTGAGCTGCCCATGAGCGGTGTCTACATAGTTGAAATGGACATCAAGCCAATGTAGTTTGATTAAAAGGATGGCTAGTAGCTTGAAAATGGGATTCCCTAATTTGAAAGAATAAAAAATTAAGGTCAAGTTGGTTTGATGCAAAATTAGCAAGAGGTCAAAACTGTTTAAGGTTGGTTTTATTTTTCTCATGGTTGATGTTGAAGGGAAGGAAAGGGAAATGTTAGTGGCTGAGTTGCTTGTAAGCAGTGCCTACATAGTCCATGAACATCAGGCCAATGTAGTTCTAAATAGGGGTTGGGTTAATGGTATCCAAGTGGGTTACCCAAATTAGATGAACCACATGGGTTGGTTTTGGCTAATGGCAGAGGGTTTTGGTGAAATAATAGAGGTGTTGGGTTATGGTGAAGGTAATGGTGAAAGTGAATGGGGTAGGTTGGTAAATAGTTACCATAATGATCCCATATTTAGTAAGATGAGAGGCATGGATGGGTAAGGTAGGTTAAATAAGAAAGGAATACTAGGCCTAGTAACAAAAAAGACCTTCAATAGAACTAATCCAGATAAGAGGTGTCTTTGTTATGAGGTTATGCCAGTTGAATTTGTGTGAGGTTACAAGCAAAGTGGTAGTAGCTATCGCTATGAGTCAAGTTTTAAGAGATGGTTTACTATTATGATATCCATAGTCACAATAGAAAATGGTCATCACCTCTACAAGTTGAGTTTTATTAGATGTAGAGGATAAATGGTTTGCAAAGAATTTATTTGATGGATAGGCAGATTCTACAAGTTAGAAAACCAATAGCATGGTGAGATATAAAGGATAGTCTATGTCCTACTCAAGAGCTATATTGATGGGTTGGGTAGAAGGTGTCCTTGTATGCATCCTCTAATCCTAAAATGATAATCACCAGAGGCCCTTTGATTAGGTAGTGATGTTCTAAGGGATATGGAACATGTAACTAGACAAGATGGCTACACATCTATTGAGGAGGATTTGACAACCAACACAAAAGAAACTATTGACATGCTAATGATAGAAATCACTAAAATGAGGTGACCAAAATATGGGCCCATGTTGGTGCCATGAGATGACTAATTAGATCAAGAATTATGTGCCCACATGAAAGGTTGGTGGACATGCTTGCATCATGCCAAAAGACACTGTGCAAAGTAATGAATGATGTCATAATATGATCACATTGATGGAGTGGATAATCATGCCAACAAGAAAGGATTATCAGATGATTGTGTTAAAGTGAGGCTCTTGGGATGAGTATGCATCAATAATCACATGGCCATACAGGGGGATCAAAATGTTGAGAATGGAGGGAGCTAAAAATGGTGAATAAAGGGAGAAATGGTGGAGAGGAAGGGAACCTTTATGTCCTAAAATAATTAGCATGGTGAATTTTTGGATATAATTAATGCTTCAACACATAATGGTGATAATAGAAGTGCTACTAAACCATCAGGAAGAGGTGAGACATCTATGACCTAAGCTATAACTAGAACTACTACCTCCATATTAGTGGAGTAGATGAGAAGTGGATTGTGCTCAATGCGAGGCTAGAAGCCATGTTATGCAGTGCATTCATGGAAGGAATCCACATTGCTTGAGGGGATGTACATGGAGGAAATAATAGATGGCACTTTTATGGGTTGTGTAGACACTAAAATTACATCACACATACATGCATAGCTCCCTTTGTCAAAACCCCCTAAGCCCATTTTAATAATAACAATTAATCTCCCTAACCCATACTTTTACCCCTCACACATTTAACTAACTTAAAATAATTAATTAAGTTAATTAAAACCCCCTATTTCCACCTTAATTTGGCCACCATGCCCTATGACTAATTCTCCCCTAATGAGTCACCTCAAGACCTAGTCTCCTCATCCTAACTACCCAAGAATTATTCCCACTCCTAAACTAAATTCCTAAACAATTACTTCCTTCCTAACTTCTTATTTTTACCATTTTATAATAGGTGTCACACTTAGCATACACAATAATAGAAAATAGGCCAAGAATAAAAAGGTTTACCTATTCTAGGGCCACTGACATTGGTCAACCCATGACTGACATCGATGGGATACCTGTCGATATCGGTGGGATCACCAACATCGATAATATAAGCCAATTCCAACCTATAGTTTAAGTCAACAAAAATTAATAAAATCAATTCTTACTCTTGGTTAGGCTCTCAACATTCTATTTTTCAACATTTAGGCTTATAATCACTCTGCATAAGTCAATCGCCATCACCAACTGAGCTCTTAAGGATCAATAACATCCACTTGTTCTCTCTATTCAAGAATTTAGGTTCAGACTCCTAGACAGAAACCATCAACTTGGCACTTATCATTCAGCGACCACCACAACTAAGTATATCACTGATATTTTAGGTCATTTAAATATTTATTCTTTTATTTCTTTATATCTACCCTACACTACTTCATGCACTTCTAATCGTACCCCGTGAGGGAGTTACAAAGCTTCCTTTCTTGTTTCCCCTTACATGCATATCAAACCTATAACTAGACTTAACCAAGCCATAAACTCCCTCTCTTAAATCTCTTAACCTCTCTGATCTGATCCAAACCATTTTTTAGACCCAAAAAAACCTTTTACAATCTCCTAGACAATTATTACCCCTACCGACCTTGGTAGCCTAAGTAACATCGATCACCTCACTACCAACCTTGGTAGCCTAACAAATATTAGTCACACTCCTACTGATGTTGGTAACTGTCAATTCCCTAGCCTCTTCAAAACCTACCAAAAAAACTTTTGAAACACCAATAAAGCACCTCACTTATAACTTGTCACTCTTTGCTGCATACAGGTTGTTAAAAACAATAATTTTATCTCTCTTTTACTCTCTATTTACCTCACTTTTAGTTATTTATTATTCTTTTACCTCTCAAAAGTGGACTATCATCTCTAGGGAAGTTTCATGCTTCCTAAAACAAACACGTAGCTTGGTAGCCCACTTATTTATCTACTGACAAACATTGTGTGGTTGTGTTTTCTTATTTGTAGGTAGTCCTCCCAAGCCAAAGAGGAGTTCTCAAAATGTCTGGATATGATGAGCAAACCAAATTTGGGTTAATTCTAATCTCTTATCCCCATCCTTCTCTTTGTTTTCCTTTAAACTTAAAATAGATAAAATTTAGTGAAATTTTTTTGGCATGCCCGGTGGGACCCTAGAGTTTTCCTTGGGTTCATTTCTTGTTTTAAACATTCATGTAGGTGCATTATAGTGAAATTTCATTTCTTGCACTTCTTCCTTCTTCTATTTTTCCTTAAAAATAGAAAATTTAATATCTTTATTATCTATTTAAAAGGCATTAAAATTGAAATCTTCTTTCTTTTCTCATTGCCTCTAAAAACAATTTGTTATTCTCTTTAAAAAAAAATGAGAATCCCTTCTTTACTTCATATTACATGCACATTAGGATAGTGAAGTTCATAATCTATTCCTATTTCCTCTCTATTTTCATTCAAATCTCAACATTTCAGATTTGGGTCTAAAACCTACTGCATTTCATAGTTTGCTTGTTGCATTTAACTCACCTAGTTAATTACAAGAATTTTGAATAAATCATAGTAAACCTATGTTAGAAAACTAAATCAAATTCACATCAATAAACATCTAAAATCACCTAAGAAAAGGCCCATCAAGATTTCATCACTTGGTGGATCACCTTACCCTACCCGACTATCCTACTTAGATTTCACCACCAAGGGGAGAACCCAGTCCATTCTCTGGCAGAGTATAATCCCTAGATAGAAGGTATATTATGGCTAAGTGGCCTAGTTCAGCTCCAAGTTCATGAAGTTTGAAGAGCAAGCTCTTATAATAAGCCATGTACCTAGTCTAACATAGATTTTCTCTTAAGCACCAAAACTAATTTGAAACTAGCTCTAGATTGCTTTCTAGTACCTTCGATAACCAAATTCTCTTCTCACTATCTGATTAAGGCATAAGCCAATATGAGACTAAAAATTAATCTCTAAGATTTAATAGTTGTTGGCTGAATATTCTTTTTCTACTTTTCAATTACCTTCTATATTTTTTAGTTGGTAAGGAAACTTTTCTATTGATTCACAAAATCAATAATATTTCTAAATCTCAGTTTCTATAACTTGTTATTTCAATTTTTCTAAGTGTTATTCCATCTTACACAAACCTTTTACATCCACTATTTTACCTATTTTCAGCCTCTAATTTATTAAAACATCAGATTTTCTATTTCCAAGATTTCATACTAACCAACATCAATTAACAGTACTGATATTAGTAGAATTTACCAACT
Organism: Torreya grandis; assembly: GCA_037957365.1. Classification (NCBI taxonomy): domain Eukaryota; kingdom Viridiplantae; phylum Streptophyta; class Pinopsida; order Cupressales; family Taxaceae; genus Torreya; species Torreya grandis. The sequence continues at coordinate 1,216,729 of JARHVA010002628.1, forward strand.
AACATCGATTGTTCCACTGACGTCAGTGAAATTTTCCTATCGATATCAGTCATCCCTATCGATATTGGTGACTGTGTAGTTTCACCTACTCAAAAAAAAAACATAAAATAACCCATTTTCCTTTACTCAAACTTATTTTTTATTTATTTGATTTCAAATACAGAGTAGTAAGACTATTTAAACCACCTCTTGCATGATATTGACACGAGCTCAAGCCAAAATTCTTACTAATTATGCAATTTGGTAACCACTTCCACCTTCCCCTCTTACTTTTGATTATGTCATGGAGCATAATTCAAATATAAAGCATAATCCTAGACCTAACCAAATTCCCATTTTGCCTAAGGGAGATCAATATTTTGCAAAATTTCTTGATCATAATGTGGTATCCCTTTAGTATTACCTTGGTATGAGCCAAACCCATAATTATATGGGTGACTTAATTTATGGTATGCCAACCTCATTGATGGAGACAACCTTAGTTTTAGTTTCATCCACTAATTTTCACATGGTTACCCAAATAACCACTTTGATAAGTAACCCAACTATAAACAATGTCCAAAATGTGGCATCACTAACCACCTAATCCCACCTAAACACTAGTGTAACTTCCCTACTTTCACAACCACAACCAAGTCATACCCCATTCTAGAATTTAGTGGTACCTATTCCATCCACCCTCACACCTATAATTACATGAGTTATGACTCACCCTTCATCCAATCTAACCATGCCAATAATTCAACCTATAATAACAACCAACCAAGGCATAGTCTCCAACCCAATGGGATAAGTCCCTTTTCTTTATACACCTCAACCTATGACTCATTATCCTTATATTGCCCCAACACAACCTCAATAAGCTAGGTCATAAGTTCCCTCTACTTCCTATCAACTTGCCTATAACTTACAAGGAATCTCCGAAACTAATCCCCCTCCAGAGTTCATTAAGATGCTAATGGACAAGATGTTTAATTTAGAGACATCTATTTTTGGTTCAAAGAATGTATTATCTTATGATTATATATGAAAAGAACCAATCCACCCTTTTATGCCTATTCACCCTTATCCAAGCCAATGGGAACTCCTAAAATTTACTCATTTTCAAAGTAAAGATGACCCACAATAACACTTACAAGCATTTAGACATGCTTATTATTTAATAAGACATGATGATGCGTTACTACTTCACACTTTCCCTATGTCTCTTTTAGATGCTACATTGGATTATTATAGCTCTATACCTCATCACTATCTATTCTCATTTACCCAACTTGCACAAATATTCCTAGACTATTTCTCTATTAACATTTTTATGAAGGTTTCTATAACAGACCTTTATTCTATTAGATAATTTGATAATGAGTTTATTGCTAATTTTATCACTCATTAGAGAATATTGATCAATCAAATCTCCTTCTCCTTACCCCAACCTAAGCTTATTGATATTTTCTCAAGGGATGTGCTAATCACATCTCATTCAGACTCTAGGTATAAACTTTCTTTACATTTTATGAAGCTTTTATAATGGCATGGAAAATTGAAGTTCATGCCATTGATGAAGGCAAAGTCAAGTTGCATAGTAAGAATCACAACACTAAGACAAATGACTCTTCTTCATCTAAAACCTCTCCCTCTAACCAAAAGGCTAAAGGATATACTAACATGATGGTCATTAAGTTATCCTCTTTCATAACCACAAACCAATCTAATACTTCAACTTTTTAAAATTTGACCAAGTAATTCCAACACCAGTATGAACAAAGATAATATACTCCCATTAGGGAATCATATACATCCATTTTAGAGAAACTATTACATCAAGGTGTTATAACCCTTCCTCAGATTAAACCTCTTATATAGTTTGACCCTTCCTATCCTATCCCAACCTGGTATAAGGAAGATAAGTTTTGTGGTTACCATCAAGTTAAAGGTCACAACTCTAATAATTGTAAGATGTTTAAGAACATTATTCAAGATATGCTTGATAGAGATGAGCTAGTCTTAGATAATCCTAATGCACCTCCTAATCAAAGTATGGATGTATTCAAATACCCTTTTCCTAACCATTCACAAAACCAAAATATTTTCCAATCCACAACTAACTCAGGTGATCATAATATCCATATGGTTAATATGGTATTTCCTTTATCTTTAATTTAACCTGCCCCTCAACAAGAGACACCTATTTCATTGAGTTCTCCCCCACATTTAGTGGCAGCTATTTTTCCCATTATTCCTCCTCAAGTATAAGAGCCTTTTTCACCCATTCCACTCCCTTGATAGGAAGATCCTCCTTTACCACTCCTTTTTCCACCTAAGGAGCCTATAATCCCAATTCCATTTACACTAATATTACCTATCCTCTTACCAGTCAAAGACCACACTCTACCCATTCCTCAACCACATGTTGTAGGGAAAATCATTCCTATATTATACCCTCTTAAGGAACATTCCTCCCTTGCCACTCCTCCACCTATAGAGAGTGGTACCCCACCCACTTCACCTTTGTGCCTAGAAGAGTCCATATCATCTACTCCCATAATAGACAAGAGACCTATTATGCCTACTCCAATTACACCACTCTTACCCCTTATTTTACCTATGGAGGATCATAATTTACCCATGCCTCACCCACATGTTGAGGGAGCCATAATACCTATGCTTTACCCTCTTGAGGAACCTACTTTGCCTACCTCCCCTCCACCCATGGTAGATCAAGTCTCTTCTTTCATCTCTGTCAAAGAAGACCCTATTGCTGTTTTCTCTCATCATTAGCCTGAAGTAGAAGAAACCAACAATTTCCCTCTTTACCAAACATCATAGCTTTCTAATTACACAAATATAAGGCCTACATAAAATTCATCAAAACCCTTCTCACATTTGGTGGAAAGTCTAGAATTTCTTGACTCCATGAAGCTTGACCATATGACATTTTAGGACTAGCTTAAGATTCTATATCCAACACAATGAATGTTAAACCTTATCGCCAATACCCTTACTACACTTTACCCTAAGGCATTTGACAAATCGAGAGTTTCTTCACTAGAATCACTAAAATTTTAGCCATCTATGTTAGAACCCTCATCCTTATAGGAATTTGTTACATTAAAGCAGATCAAGCCCTTAGGTGTATGCCCCATTTCTAATTTAATTCATCCATAGGTGAAATTAGATTTAACTCCTCAACCACAAGTTGGAGTTTCTCACCCTAGAATATAAAAGAATGTTAAGATGCTTAGACCTCATTGATCCCTTCTTCAAACCTCAACTTTACCATCCATTTTGGGACTACACCCTTCTACTTTGGTTGGAATATCATCTAACCAAGCCAAACAAAAAGTTAAGCTACCTCCACTCCTACCTTTTCCATCTTATGGAACTCTTGCATCCAACACTAAAAATTTGACAACAAAACATATAACTCCACCGTCACCAGATAAGACACCATGTAAAATTACCTTTCCAACAATAAAACAAAAGGTGTCCACTCTTATTAGTATAAAAAGCACGAGCCCACTTGCAGGCTCAAAAAGCTTATTCTTATGTTAGTTATTACAATATTCAATAATAACTCTTCCTCCCATTAAGCCTTATAGTACTCTTGGATCAAAGCCATTTTGGTTTGATGATACACAAGTTTGTTTATATCAATGTTATCTTGGACATGACACTAAGAATTTTAAAGCCTTCACAACTATTATTTAGCAAAAAATTGATATTAACACCATTTTAGATGACACTATCATTAATCTTCTTATTATTCCAATTTTGGCATCTATAGTGCTTCCTACTATTCCACCAAAATTCAAACCCAAAAATTTCATCATAACCCCTTTATCACCTCCTTCACCAAATTTTCAAATCAATATAGCTAATGTGGCCACAAGGTCACAAAACCAGAAAGATAAAGCTAAGGAAAAGGTCACTACACCTTGGACCCATCCCTTCACCAAAGACACTCCCCCTACTAATCCTAAGATCTCTATTTTGGGAGTTCCTAAAACAACATCTTCAGATGTTATTCAAAGCTCAATGGTGAAGCAACTTCACCAAACTTATATAAACATGTCTTTGTACAAGTTAATGTAAATCTCATCCAAACACCATTAAGCTTTAACTAGTGCTTTGTAAGTGATTTAGGTACAATTAGATGATCCTCAACCTCTTTTAACGTTTGTTGGCTTCCTTAATTCTATCTCTATGATTTCTTTTAGTAATTCAAAAATTCTACTTTAACACCCTGAAGATCAAGATTATGCCCTTTTTATTACCAAATATATTGATAAAAATATCAAGAGAGTTATGATCGATGGGGGAGCTAGTATTAATATTATTTCCACCCATTCCTAAAAATAACTATCCCTTCCTAAAAATTGCATGTCTCAAACTGATGCAATACTTTATTCCTTTAAATGACACTCTAACTACTATGGTGGGCACTATTGTCTTATATATTAATGTAGGTACCTATATAATTCCCAAGATCTACTATGTTGTTGAAATAAAGTTCCAATATAACATACTAATTGGATGACCTTGGATACATGTTATGGCATGTGTACCCTCAACTTTGCACCACTGTGTCAATTTTGAGCATGATGAATAAGTACATGTTATACCTACTGACCCACCTCTATTTAAAACATGTAATATGACCTATAGTCCCAATGATGTTCTCATCCCATTGAAAACATCATCCTCCTCTCATCATGCTTCTAAAGCTTTCACAAGCTCCACTCTTATAGTTACACAGATACTAGTAACATAAATTCCTAAAAAAGATCCCATGGAGGAGACCTTTCAACGTTTGTCACTTGGTGAATATCATTTGTTGACACTCAACATGTTCTATACTACAAAATAATATGGAAGTCTTCACATGCACCCAAATTATGATCCCCATGTGGGATGGTCAAACCAATTTCGCATATGGGGGAATTGATCAAGCTCCCACTATCAGTAATCCATATTCTTTGCCACAACCATTTACCTCTGACTTGTCTTTCTTGAGTAACCCTAGATTTACTCACACCTACCTATATATGTGTGCATGGAAAAGATTTGGTTTGGGTCATTACAAAAAAGGTGTCCATATGCCTATTGAATATCCTAATAACAACACCATTGAAAATGCCAAAAAGAGGAATGGGGTGGGATATGATGAACCAAATAAACTCACTAAAACCTCCCATGAACCTATTATCAAAGAACCAATCTGTCCTTCTCCACCTTCTTCTCCAACATCACCTATAGAATTAGAGGTATCTATACCTCCTAATTTTTTTTCAACAAATGCCATCTATTTAGGGCCTCTCACCTATCTTAGGGTAAGGAAATAAGGTCCCTTCCTCTCATTCATCCTAAAATAATTGATGAAGATTCTCCCACTATTAACACTATCCAATGTTAGGATGATGACACAATTCTCACTTACATGGGTGCACATGATTCTTATATCCAATAATCACTCCCATTCAAAACCCAGGCTATGTTAAATAAATTAACCATTGACATCAACCTACCCTCCTATGATAACCCTCATGTCTTCAAGATTGGCCAATCTTTAAATTACTCTAAGCAAGCTGATTATGCCACATTTTTAATGACCATAGTGACAACTTCTCTTGGTCTTATAATGACATGCCTAGTATTGACCCCTCTATCATCACCCATAACATTATCACCAATTGAGATGCTAAACCTGTTAAGTAGAAACTTCACAAAATGCATCCTTGTATCACTCTCCTTGTTAAAGAAGAGCTCCAATGCCTCCTTTATTTTAACTTTATCCAACCCATTGACTACCCATAATGGATTTCCAATATTCTTCCTATCACAAAAGTGATCAAGGGAATCTGTATTTACACTGAATATCATAATTTAAACCTCATTTATCCAAAAGATGATTTCCCATTACCTAGTATCAACCAACTTGTTGATTTAATAGCCATTCATGAGATGATCTCACTTATGGATATATTCTCTAGATATTATCAAATCCTAGTTTCCCCTAAGGATCAACACAAGACCACCTTTATTACCCTATGGGGGACTTTTTGTTATTAGGTCATGCCTTTTGGCTTGAAAAATGCTGGTGTAACTTACCAATGTACTATGACCTACATTTTCCATAATCTCCTACACACAATTATGGAAGATTACATGGACGACTTAATCAGTAAGTCTAAACTTCACCAAGAACACTTGAAAAATCTTAAAACCATATTCACTTATCTTCTCCAATATAACATTCAACTAAACCTAAAGAAATATGTCTTTGGTGTTCTTTTCGATAAACTCTTAGGTTTTATCCTTTCTCTCCATGGTATCAAGGTCGATCCTACTAAGGTTAGATAAATCTTAGAGATGCCTCCACCTAATAATATCGAACAACTCAATAGCCTACAAGGAAAGCTTTAGTCAATTTGATGCTTCATTTCCTAGTTGTCAGATCATTGCCAACCCTTTCACCATCTCCTCAAAAAGGATGTCTCCTTCCAATGGAATACATACTGTCAGGAAGCCTTTGACACACTTAAAAAATACCTCCTTTCCCCACTTATTCTTATTCCACCTAAGGAAAATAAACTTTTTTACCTATACATCTCTGTAAATAACCATTCTCTAGGTTTTATGATTGTACATCAAGATAACCAACATCAAGAGTAGGCAGTTTATTACATAAGCCACACACTTATTGATTATGAGACTCAATATACCCACATTAAAAAACTTTGCCTTGCATTGGTATTTTCTACCTCTAAGCATCACCAATATCTCCTAAATCACAAAACCTTTACATTTAGCCAACTGATCCTCTCAAATATATGTATTTCAAACCTTATCACAACCAATGTGTAGCTCGGTGGCTTATGCTTCTTGATGAATTTGACTTAGAGTTCATTCAATAAAAATCCATTAAAGGGCAAACAATCGTTGACTAGTTAGTTGCTGCCCCTTTACCTAAAATCAACCTTCAAACCTTGAATTCCCTGATGAATCTATTACAAAACTCTCCACTGATGACATCTCTTATCAAAATATGATGTTCTTTAATGGATCTAAATACCAACATGGTGGGGGAATGGGGGTCATACTTATTCCTCTAGATGGTGAGCCTATTCCTTTATCATTTAAACTAGATTTTTAATGCACTTGCAATATGGACAAATATGAGGCTTTGATTATAGGACTTCAAATAGCTCTCTTCTTGGGTATCAAATCCATAATTTTTTTTGGTGATTCTCAGCTAGTGGTTAACCAAGTTAATGGTTCCTACCTATGCAAAAATGAAATTCTTTAGTGGTATAAACATCATGTAGATACACTCTTCCAATTGTTTGACTCTTATCTCTTGCAAACTATTCCTTGATCTATAAACACGTTTGTTGACATGATGACTTCACTTGCTTCACACATACCCTCTTCATCCTCCTCTTCAATAATCTATGTCATCATGCATCACTTAACATTACCCTCCTATGTCTCAGTTAACATCCTCTTTGTTAGAAATGTAACAACCAACCCACAAGACTTGTGGTACAAACAACTCATGGATTATCTTTCCTTATCTATTACCCCTCCTGATCTTTCTAATAATAGGAAACATGCCTTCATAAAATGTGCCACTTGTTACACTATACTAGGGGGACTTCTCTACAAGTGAAGTTTTTATGTTCTTCTCCTTAGATGACTAACTGGTACTGAGACTCTCTTTGGTATTAAGGAAGTCCATGATGGGATTTATGGTGGGAATTTCAATGGTCACACAATTGCTAAACATATTCGTTGACTTGGTTGTTATTGGACCACACTTCATCAAGACTATGCTAACTACATTCGATGTTGCATCAAGTGTCAATAACATGTTAACCTCCTTCATGTTCCTAGTCATGAATTATAATTTTCCAAAGACTTTTGGCCCTTCTCTCAATGGGGATTAGATCTAATCAAAGAGATTAACCCTCATTCATCACTCCATCATTACTGCCATTGAATACTTCACCAAGTGGGTTGAGGCCATCCCTCTCATCTCCACTAAAGCTGACCAAATTATTGACTTCACTAACCATCACATCATCTATCATTTTTGTGTACCTCACAATATTATAACAGATAATGGCAAGTCTTTTAAAAACAAGATTGTTTAAGGTCTTTGTGATGCATTTGGAATCAAATTAAGCTACTCATCACCATACTATCCTTAATCTAATGGATAGGTAGAAGCTTCTAACAAAACTTTTACCAAGATTCTAATGAAGGTAGTCAATGATATGGGAAAGGATTTTCACACACATATTCCTTTTTCTTTATGGGATTACTGCACTAGCATTTAAATCCTGATGGGTGCTACACCCTTTTCATTTGTATATGGGATGGAGGTTGTTTTAACTCTTGATGTCTAGAGTCTTTCTCTTTACATTTATCTACATGACATACTTACTAATGATGAATTTCACCAATAATTTTTGGCCCAACATAAATTTCTTGATGAACACCATCTCATATCCCTTAACCACCTCCAAACCTCTCAAGAGCGTATCAAATGCTCTTATAACAAATAACTCAAAGTGTGAGATTTCAATATAGGAGATCTTGTCTTCAAAGAAAATCAACATGTGACAAACATGGAGAAAATAAAATGGGGTAAATTTACTCCTAATTGGCTTGGACCTTATATCATAACTCATAAGTATGGTTTAGGAAATGATTGCTTGTCTTCTCCTGAAGGAAGGCCAAAACTTGAGCCTTTAAATGCCTTATACCTATGATCATTATTTTATTAAACCAGTTTCACTTTACTTCATGTTTAACTTGAGATCATCCCTTGAGCATCCTTATTACATTCATTTCCCTTCCTCTTCACCCTTGCTCCTATACACTTAGATAACTTACATAGTGGTATGGTTTTATCCTCACAGTGGAAAAATCCTAAGCTTCTATAGTCTTGTTTATGACTAAAAGAAAAAAAAAGTGGAGGGGGGGGGGATATTTAAAAAAGTTATAAAATATCATGTCATGATTTTAAATGTAGACTATTCCTTTGAAGGATAATTGTGTAACTTCCCTCTACTATTATCAATAGACTACTCCCTTGAAGGACAACTATTTAAAATTTAAAAAAAATAAACACTTAGATGACTCCCTTGAAGGATGGATAAGCCAAGATTTGTTCTCAAAGGGAAAAACAAATGCAAAGGGATCATCACCTCTTTACATGACCTTAACCTATACAAATTCCTATTTTAGACTTTCCATATTGATCAACTTACACAAATAAAATTTTTAAGTCATAGACTTGCCTATATTAGCTATCAAGTCACCCACAAAAGGGTCATAGCATTTCTACTTGGTAGGTTGTGCTATCTAAACATTTTCCCTCACTATCCTCTTTTTTCCCCTCATACTATTTCAAATGACTATGAATCTCACTTAACATGAGGTAAACATGATGCTTCTCTAACATACACAATGGTTTAAAGATATAAGGCATGAAAGAGGCTCATTTTCCTGAGCCTATTTATGTTTTAAATTATGATCTTTTCCATTGCATAAACATTCTACCTTTTTATTTTTCCATCTTCATCACATATCGATATCTCTATTTGAGATGTAGAAACAATGTCATAACAACACTAACCTAATCAACCTATTTATTTTAGGCATATACCATCACAAATATGTAAAAATGTTTAAATAAATTAACCCACTCAATCTACTCATTTTAAGAATACACCATCACAAATATGGTAAAATGCTAAGATGAAGCTAACCAATCAACTATGTATATACCATCACATAAATGGGAAAATCTAGTCTAACATCAAATAACATGATCAACATTAACATCTAAATTAACATAGCAATAAATGAACATCATCGATATCAACATTATAATCATAAGCAATGCATCTCAAATAAACAAATGGAAATGAATAAAAATCTCATATATAAATATGTGATCAAATACATGTTTATCATCTACATCATCAAAACATCATAAATATCTCTCAAAATGTATATCTCACATCTTTGGCTCATAGGCTAGTATACATATAACATATATAAATAACAATTGGCAAACACTAATACTCAAGGTCCTCGATGCTCTCCTTGAGGTTGTGAGGATTCAGTATCATCACCACTCTCTACCCATCTACATCAACATGATCTTGAAGCCATCACATGTGACATTGACCTCTCCTACTTTCTAAACTCTGAATATCAATATATCTATGAGAACTCTCTAATCACCCTCTCATAGTAAGCAATCTCATCTAGGGTAGTTGAATATCTTGCCATCAATATAGTTTATGGAGGACCCATGGCACTTAATGATGGCCCAATCTATACTGGTCCTTGTGGTGGTGGTGGAGGAGGAGTAGCCTACCCTGATACCCTTAGAATATCTCTCTTTGCTATCATTGTAGTCACCTAACCTTGTAAAATGACCACTTGGCCCTGTAATACTATAAATTAACCCTATAGAGCCCCAATCTGACACTATAACATCACCATCCACCCCTATAAGGCTAAAACCTTTATCTAGGCCATCTCTCAAGCCTACACTACTACATCTTGAGCCTATAATACTGTATCTCATGCTTATAACACTACATATCTCTCTCCATGACTAACACCTGCAAGTCTACCGGTGGCCTCCTGACATCCACCACTAGATGCAACCCTACCCACCAAGATGTATAGGAGGTTGTACACCTTAGGTCCCCAACACCTGGCCGTACTAGTAGCTCCTCAAAATCTAACCCATCAATCTCCTCAGGAAATGGTAAAGGTTCCTCTATGTCATCCCTCTTATATCTAGGGAAGTTAGGCAAAATGTCTTATAAAATCCCAAACTATTTCCTAACCCATGCCATGGGTACCATCTCTAGCTCACTAACCCATCTCCCCCTGACCCATAATGAGCTCTATAACCCAATAGGCTGTTATGCCTACCTTCTAAAAATTGGATATGTTAGATATAGTCTCCACATTATATTTTTAGGGATCAGGCCCTCGATCATGTGCTTATAATAGGTGATGTCTCACATGGTGCCATCCACTTAGGTCTATGCCATCCCATCTCTCCACCATATAAATCCAACCTTGAAGATAGCCACGATAGTGATAGGTAGCCCTAGTGGTTGTGTCACTATGATGTGCTTAAATGCCCAATAATGCAAGAGATGGATAACACATAAATTATATCATTGATGTAGCCTCAAACCCCACAGATTTCTATATAAGTATGTCAAAAATACTAGACCCCAAGAAAAAATGGTTTGCTACTCAATCATCTCTATAAGCACACTTGTTAGATTAATAAAACATCTCCCTCCATCTACATTAGGTAATTCATAAACCATGATCCTAGTCATCATTAGGATGCTAAGATTATGTTTCTCTTCATCATCCATGTAGAGTGGCTCATATGTAAAACTCACAGAGTGGTAGGTCACCTCACTAACATGCTTCCCATATAAACTAACCATATGTATATCATGCTCCTCTCTTGAGTATGAGAAAATATCCTCACCCTAAAGTGGTAGCTATAAAATCCTATAGACATCCTCTTATGTGACTATAAACTCTCTATTTGATAGATGGAAGGTGTTGGTGGTATGATCCCACCTCTCAATCAATGCTATCATTAATAACACATCCTAAGTGACATGATAATATCGTCACACTCCTAAAATGATGGCAACCATATGATCCCACTCATCAAGAGTAACATCTCTCCTCACGTGTGTTAATAACCTTGGTAGACGATCTCATTATATAAGCTCTATCTTCACCTACATTCATACACAAATGAATCAGGTCACATGCCTTTTAATCTACTCCCTCAGCACCTTTTTCCCTTATCATGGGGAGAACTACATTGGTTTGAGGCCCTAAAATGGGCTATGTAGGTAGCACTTAGTTGACACGAGGTATTTTAAGGTTAGCTAAACCATATACCCACCTTAATAACTACCCTAAGCTTCACTGCCTCTCTCTCTCTACCTTAGGCCTACCTACCTATTACAACTCTAGGCCTCACTACCTATATTCTTGACTCTTGCCATTATGACTTACCTTTTAGGACCTAGATTTCTTAACTATCTTATTTTACCTTTTTCCCTAAAAACACACCTTTTTTTTAGGTTCTAGGAGAACTACATTGGCCTGAGGCCCTAAACTAGGCTATGTAGGCATCACTCAGATGGTAAGGGGTCTTGTGAGGATAGCTTGGACACTAGGCTAGTTAACTACTTCCACTAGAGATAAAAACTTCACATTTTATCTTATTTTTTACTTTCTAATAGTAGCTGATGTTGGTATTAATCCTAACATTAGTGCTTTATCAGCTTATGTAATGGCTGACATTAGTAGCACACTACTAACCTCAATGATATGCCAGTTAATGTCAATCAAGCTTAGTGCCATGTTAGTTGATGTCGATTGACCATCGATTGATGTCAATCAATCTTGATGATGTTGGTAATTTGTTTGGTCTTAGGGCTAACTAACCCAAAGCCAAACTATCCATTATCCCTACAAAACTACCCCCAAATCCCCCTAACTTATCCTAAACCTACCCTAACCTATTTTCTACCTCCCTAATCTTATTTTATATAAATACACCTCTTATTTGACCTAAAAATTACAAAAATAAAATCAAATTAGTTTGGGCTCTTACCTCATCTCGTTGTCTCCTCGTAGTTGGCACTACTGGCTCTTATGGTCATGCACCTCCTATTGGGTCCCCTCCTTGCACTACTATCTTAAATTACTCTTAAATCCCTATTTCTTATCTCCAATCACAAAGTTGTAAATGAATTTGTTTAGCCACCAAACCCTCTTTTTTTGAGTTTGGTTGATCACTGATGTCAGCAATCTTGACCTAACTTATTGACATTGGTGCTTTCACTTATCGACATCAACATCATTGCCCTAGTTATGCTGATGTTGACACTTTATCTTATCAATATTGGTACATATTACCAATGTCAGTACCTTTCCAATCATGTTTTCCAACACAAAAACACTCAACTTTTCACAACTTTACCCATACATTGGGGCAACTAGAGATCACATATATCTCCCACAACTGTGATAAAATGACATTAAAGATTACTCAAATATTCACCCTCAACAACTATTCTTGGAAATCATGAATATTTCCTCATTCATTGACCTTTTTACACTAGGTATGCATTGCTTATCTTAACTACTTAGGTTATTATGCTATAGTTGGCTATTATGCACACATATGTATTTTAGGTGTTATGGATGGCAAACAAGCCCATCTTATCACCTTTAACCATTTTATGTTTCCTAGGGGAACTTCTTGCCTTGGATACCTAGGACACATTGACCATTGGAGCTAAAACTTTGATTGATTTAATCTATCAGCTGTCACTTATAATTTGTGCTTTGGTTACTTCTATTTGAGTCCTCCTTAACCTTGCCTATTCTTAACATTGTCAACTATAGCTCATTGTACAAAGTGATGCTTAGTTTTCCACCAGTCACCCAATTACCTTTCTATCAAATCAAAACATGATTCTAGTTTCTCCTTAATTGAATCCCATTTTGAGAGGGGATACCTCATCTAATCCTTAGAGCATCCAACTCTTATTTTTGTCTTGCAACATGTTGGTATAAATTACAAGACAAAAAGGGGTAAATGTAGACACCAAATTTATGTCACACACACATGCGTAACTCCTTGTGTCAAAACCCCCTAAGCCCATTTTAATAATAAAAATTAATCTCTGTAACCCATACTTTTCCCCTCACATATTTAATTAATTTAAAATACTTAATTAAGTTAATAAAAAACCCTATTGCCACCTTACCTGGCCACCTCACCCTATGACTAATTCTCCCTTGATGAGTCACCTCAAGATCTAGTTCCCTCATCCTAACTACCCAAGACTTATTCCCACTCCCAAACTAAATTCCTAAACAACTACTTCCTTCATAACTTCTTATTTTTACCATTTTATAATGGGTGTCACACTTGACACACACAACAATAGAAAATAGGCCAAGAATAGAAAGGTTTACCTATTTTAGGGCCACCCACATCAATCAGTGCATTATTGACATCAATGGGATACCTATCAACATTGGTGGTATCACTGACATTGGTAATATAAGCCAAACTCCAACATGTATTTTAGGTCAACAAAAATAAAGAAAATCAATTCTTACTCTCATTCAGGCTCTCAACATTCTATTTTTCAACATCCAAGCTTACAATCACTCTATGCAAGTCAATCACCATCAACAACTACACTCTTAAAAACATCTACTTGTTCATTTTGTTAAGGCATTTAGGTTCAGATTCCAAAATAGAAACCATCACCTGGCACTTATCATTCAAGAACCACCATAGCTAAGTGTATCACTGATACTATAGGTCATTTAAATATTTATTCTTCTATTTCTTTATATCTATGTTGCACTAATTTATGTACTTATGATCATACCCCCATGAGGAAGTTACAAAACTTAATTGTTTGTTTCCCCTTACATGCATATCAACCCTTTGACTAGACCTAACCAATCCATAAACTCCCTCTCTTAAATCTCTCAACCTCTCTCACCTGATCCAAATCATTTCCTAGATGTAGAAAAGCCTTCTACAATCTCTTAAACAATTATTGCCCCTACCAACCTCGATAGCCTAACTAACATCAGTCACCTCACTACTGACCTCGATAACCTAAATGATATCGATCACACTCCTACTAACATCAGTGATTATCAATTCCCTAGCCTCTCCAAAACCAACCTAGACAACTTCTTAAACACTAAAAAAATACTTCACCTGCACTTTGTCACTCTCTACTACATACAGGTTTCTAAAAATGGTGATTTTATCTCTCTTTTACTCTCTATTTACCTCTCTTTTAGTTATTTATTATTCTTTTACCTCTTAAAAGTGGACTGTCATCTCTAGGGAAGTTTTACACTTCCTAAAACAAGTGCGTAGCTTAGCAACCCACTAATTTATCTAATAACAAACATCTTGTGGTAGTGTTTTCTTATTTGTAGATAGTCCTCCCCAGCCAAAGAGGATTACTCACAATGTCTGAATACAATGTGCAAACCAAATTTGGGTTCATTCTAATCTCTTATCCCCATCCTTCTCTTTATTTTCCTTTAAACTTAAAATAGATAAAATTTAGAAAAATAGGCTGAACAACTAGAGGAGAGCTATATAGTGAGGGTTTTGGGTAAGCAAAATGAAATACATAGAGTGGAGTGTGATTATCACCCTATGAGGATGGATGTGAGAGAGGAGAACAAAGGATTCCCTTTAGTGGATGTAAAGATAGAAAATATTACTGAGGGTAGCTCTAGGTGTAATCAAATGGAAGGAGTGATGGCTATAATCCTAGAATCACCAGAGAATCATCAAAATATAAATCAAGGAGGATGAGGTGTAGATAGTTAGATAGCTTTGTAAAAGCCATATGACTTCTCACATCTTAAAAAAATAAATAATAAAAGATATTGCATAGTTTGTTTGTAAACATGTACAAAATTCTTAATGTGATTTATTCATTTTGAGGTTGGATGAACATAATGATGAAAATTATGGGAAATGGTTAGAATTGATAAAAAACATTTAACCATGTATTTGAGAGATGAAAAATGGGGACTGATGCTTTATCATTAGCGAGGATAAAAAATAAAACCCAAAAGTGAGATAGACTTAATGAACATAAGCCTTGTAAATGTTTTGCATTAGTATGTGTTTGTCGAGAAAATAGGTTTCTTGATTGCCTAGCATCAAGCTACTCACAATCCCTTGATTGAGAGGAAGAAGGGAAATATAGGTGATAGGGAGAGTGAGGAAGAAGTAAAATTTGAATGGTAACCTTATGTGGGTTAGTTTGCCCCTTTTTATAGGTGACCACCAAACTATAATAGACTAGTCCATGTCTTATGATAAGTGTAGATTGATCGATGTAAGAATTCTACATGTAGAAGCTGATTATGGCTTCCATATGATTATGTTGCTTGCAAGCTAATTGGAGTTAAAAATGGGTCTTTTAGAGTTTTATTATTTGGGAAGGTGATTGATGCAAGAAGCTTCCAATGAATTACTTTCTATTTTTGTCATAGTTGACTTAGCCATCCTATAAGGGAGTGGTCTAAGTTTATGGACTATCCTTAAAGGGAGCAGTCCATTTTTTTTTGTTTTGAGAAAAATTGAATTTATTTTGGGTATTTTTCTTTTAAGGAAGCAGTCTACGATGCCAAAGAGTGTGACCTAGATAATATTTTGTATTTGTAGAATAATTTTGATATTTGTAGACATGGGCTAGTCTAATTAGCTTTGAATGTTTCCCCTTTATAAAAATGAAACTTGAACACAAGAAGGTTTGTGAAAAGAGGTGAACTAAGGAACAACAACCATGGGATCCCATCATGTTAAAGATAAAAATTATCCATGAGAACCATGCTATGGGTAGAGCTAAGGTACCCATACTTAGGATTGGATCATTACTATGATGGTTAATCACATAGTTCTATGTTGTATTCAATTGTTCTGAAAAAGGAGAAGAGGAATTTGAAAGGTAAATATATCATAATAAAGGGATGAGCTTAAGTTAGACACAAAAATGGGTTAGATTCATTTTTTAGCAAAATAACTAATGTAAATGCAAAGCATTGAGAGGCTTAAGTTCTAGTTTACATTCAAGAGAGGACAAATGATAAGCGCTTGATCCATACTTATGGGTGATGATGTATGGTTTGAGCCAATTGAAAGAAAACTTACCCCATTTTCTTTTCTTTATGTTGGTTACATGTTGATTTTACTTTAGGATAAGGTCTCTAATATTAAAGTTTCAAGGTTTAAGGTGCTTGTTATAAACATAGGTGATATGCTCTTGATAGACGTAGAGGTGGGTGATGGTTGCCAAGTAGTGTTCATCAAGGAGCTCAAGTTGAGCTAAATGATGTTGATGAAAGTCCTATTTATAAGTGATATCTTACAAAGAGATCCAAAGAGAGGGGATTTGGAATTTGAGGGGTAAGACTACCTTTGTTCCAAAGATAAGAGAGAAAGGGGTAGCACCCATATAGGTTCATATGCTAGTGTAATAAGCCCATAAAGCAAATGGGATGTGCAAGTGCCAATCCTAACCTGAAGCACTGACTATCTTAGTGAACATTTTTTAAGGATTTTTTTGAAGCTTCTACTTGGCCATTGCCTTGAGGGTGGTATGGAAAGTAAAATATCAACTCAATCCCAAATGCATCACATAGGCTTTGAAATTGCTTGTTCTTAAAGGATTTGCCATTATCTGTGATGATTTTATGAGGGACACCGAAGCAAAAAATGATATGATGATTGATGAAATCCATGATCCTTTCCACTTTTATCAAGATGATAGGGATAGCTTTCACCCACTTGGTGAAGTACTCAGTGGCTGTGATGATGATGCTATGTCACTTTGAAGATTGGGGGTTAATTTCCCCAATGAGATTAAGCTCTCATTAGGAGAAAGTCCAAAAGTCTTGAGATACTTGGAGACTATTGGCTAGTACATGATGCAAATTATCATGTTATTAGCATTTAACACAATTTTTTACATAATCACAATAGTCTTGGTTGAGGGTGGGCTAGTAATAGCCAAGGTGAAGGATACATTTATAAACTATTAGACCACTAAAGTGTCCCCCACAGATCCCATCATGTGTTTCCTTAATGGCATGGGAAGCTTCATGAATTTGTAAATAATGAAGGAGGAGACCATCAAAACCATGTTTGTAAAGGATTCCTCCTAGTATGGTGTAACAAGAGTACTATGAACAAAGTTTATTTAGGCATTCTAATAGAGGTCAGGAGGAATGATGCCTAGGTGTAGGTAGTTAAAAGTTTGGTCATACCAAATGTTGGATGGGTATTTCTCCACATTAAAAATGGTAAAGGGGTTGGAATGGTTGTAAGAAGGTGTGGTAAAATGGTGAATGGTGACAAAAATTATAGAATTGGAAGGCTGAAAAGGGATCTAAGAATTAAGGCAAGCCATTGTATCAATAAATTTATTGGTAGATCGAGGAACAGATTAGATTAGGTAATGTTCAAATTATGATAAGAGCTTGTCAACTAAAAATTTATATTTTTTCAAAAAATCATTCTTAAATTGATAGGATCTAATGACTTGGTTGACCATGAGTTGGGAATGACCAAAGATATGGATTGTCTTAATTCCTAAGGTTAGAGAAGTTTAGAGACCTATCACTAGGGCTTCATACTCAACCATATTATTGGCACATTCAAAGTCAAGTTTAAAAGAGAGTGGAAGGGGTTTACCATCAACAGGGATGAGAATAAATCCAGCACCACTTCCTTATTAACACTTTGAGCCATCAAAGAACATGGTCATCTGATAGGTTATGCCATCTTCATGAAATAGGGTCATGATGGACTCATCTAGAAAGGCAAGAGGAGGTGTTTGGTAATTAGGTAAAGGAGCTTTAGCTAATTGGTTAGTAATGACCTACCCCTTAATTAAATTCTACTAGAGGAATTCAAGGTTGAATTTAGCTACGAGCATGAGCCACTTAGCCATACACTAGTTTTGGTATGGTTTAGAGTGCATGTATTTAAGTGGGTCAGTATTATTTATGACAAAGGTTTTGTGGTTAAGAAGGTAGTGGTGGAGTTTGGTGGCTATGAAGGTTAAGGCTAAGTAGAGCTTCTCACTATGGGTATATTGAGTCTTGTATTCTACAAGTGTGTGGATGATGTAGTATATGGATTTCTCTTTGTGTTATTCATCTAGGTGAGATAACATTGTCCCTAAGGAATGATCAGTGGAAAAAAGATATCGGTAAAAGGGGTGGTATTCCTTGGGGGTAATAATAACTGGTAGAGAGAGAAGTTATTCCTTAAGGGAATTAAAGGCTTGTTGGTAGTCCTTGGTCCACTTAAAGGAGGTATCCTTCTTAAGGAGATGGTGAAAAGGGTGACATCTATCTGATAATTTCAAAATTAAGTGCTAAATGGATTGGAGTTTTCCTTGTAGGCTATGGAGTTGCTTAAGGTTGGTAGGAGGAGGCATCTCCAATATTACTTTGACCTTGGTAGGGTCCACTTTGATTCTTAGAAGAGAGATGATAAATCCAAGAAGCTTTCCTGAAAGGAATCCAAAAACACATTTTTTGGGATTGAGTTTGACTTGGAAATGGATTAGGTGTTTAAAGATGATGTTGATAACTTTAAGTTATTTTTTATGAGATTTGGATTTTCCCAAGAGATCATCAACATAATCTTCTACAATGGTGTGGATGAGGTCATGAAAGATGTAGGTCATGGCTCGTTGGTAAGTGCTACTAGAATTTTTAAGCCCTAAAGGCATGACCCTATAACAAAAGGTTCCCCATTGGGTGGTAAAAGTAGTTTTATGTTGATCTTTTAGATCAATCAAGATTTGATTGTAACTAGAAAGTTCATCCATGAGAGATAATATCTCATGGCTGGTTGTAATATCAACAAGTTGAATGATGCTAGGCAAAGGGAAGTCATCTTTTTGACAAGCAAGGTTAAGGTCATGAACGCCAATGCAAAGGAAAAATACCCCTTTATATTTGGTGATGGGAACTATATTAGAAACCTATTGGGGATATTTGATGGGTTAAATGAAGTTTACCGATAGAAGATGTTGAAGCTCTTATTTGACAAAAAGGGCTATATGAGGATGCATGCATTGAAGCTTCTGCTTGACATGTTTGGCATCATGATGAATGACTATGTTATGAGTTGCAATTATGGGGTCAATCCTAGGCATATCAATATAATACTAAGTGAATACTATGCTACAGTCTTAGAGGAAAGAAGAAAAGTCTTGAAGTTCCTCAGTATTTAGTGATTGGCCTAACTTGATGATGTGGGGGTCATTTGGGGTGCCTAAGTTGATTGATATCAATGGCAGATCCATTCAACATGGTTTGGTTCTCTAAAAGAATAAATTTATGGATAGAAGAATTACTTGAACCAAGGAAGGTGAGAATAGTGTCATCATCCTGATGATGAATGGTATTAATGGTAGGATAATCCTTTTCAACAATTTTTGGATGGATGAGGGGAATGGTTTTATTTTGGCCACCTTCATGATAAATAAAGGGGCTGAGGCTAATGGTATTGATAAAAAGAAATTCAGGGGGATGATTTTAGGATCTTTAGGTAGGGGAAGTGGTTGGGTTGGTGAGGATGAGCTATTTTCCTCTATTGATTTGGCATATTCTTTAGGTGGTTTATACCCCAGGCCAAATGAATCATGAGGTTTCATAATTTTGACATAGGGTAACTCATAAGGTCCTTGTTCATAGCAACCAAAGACAAATCATTTCTAGGCACACCTATGGATATATAATTTATCAAATTTAGGTTTGCTAAGGTAGTAAAAGTTTGGGGTGAATAGTTAGGTGGATGAGGTAGTGGTAGGAGCTAGAAGTGGCTGATTAAGTCCCCCATAAACTAAATTCATTTGATAGTTTGGGAGCCTAAAAGGGGAAATGGTTCCAATGTTGGGCTCATAAGAAGGGTCATATTTAAGGTTTCCATATTCTTAGGGAGTAGGGAAGGTATCTAAGGCCAAGAGTCTATATTCCCCAAAGGAAAGGCATTAGAATGTGGTTATCAAAGGGTCTTTTATGGGAATCTAGGAAGAGGTGATAAATGAGCTAGTAGAAGCCTCATCAACATTAGGTGTAGGGATGTTATTGGTTTTGGTTGGTTTTGGTTGTGTTTTTAGCAAAGGTTTGTGAGGTAGATGAAGGAGGATGAAGGACATCATTAGGTTGATATGTCATGTTACAAGATGCAAAAATATTAGGGTCCGCTTGGATCATCACAACCTATCCTTCATGTTCAAACTTGACACAAGGATGTAAGTTATAAGGAACACAACCCATGTCACAAATACAAGGATGTTTGAGTTACATGTTTATTAGAATTATCCTTCTACAACATAGAAGAGCTTAGGAATAGTTTGGGTTCCTACACGGATATGGAGGATAACTATACCCAAAGTAGTAGCCATGGTACCATTGAAGGAACAAAGGACTCTCAATCTTTTGAACATGGTGTTCATAGGTAACTGTAGTTGGTCATAAACATGGGAGGATATAATATTGACACTATCTCTTCCATCAATCATCACTTTTTTGACGTGGGTTTGATTGATGTATACGGTAATGAAGAGTGGGGGATCAACATCCTCTGAATGGACAGAAGGTATTTTGGTATTTTTGAAGGTGACAAGGTTGGAAGTTTGAAGGGAACCAACAGATATAGCTAGAGGTTTAGCATCATTAGGCTAGACCTCAATGGATTTTAAGGTTTCTATGAGTGCTTGGAAATGATAATGAGAAGTCAAGATTAACTCATACAAGCTTATATTTACTGGAGTTTGGTGGAGTTGTTTGAGGATAGCTTTCTTGATGGATATTGTATATGGATTAGGATATGGAGGGTTAGATGGAGAGGCTCCTAAAATATGTACTTTGGGATTGTTTTAAGATGGAGAGGGTTGGGTATTATTTGTTTGAGAATTTGAGGAGGGGTAAATATAAGAAATGGATGCCTTAGCGTTCTATTTATCCTCCTATTGGGCCTGGGATCGGGTGACCATGTGAATAGTGTGGATAAGGGGGTTTTTGGATTGGCTAGTTGATTTAGTTCCTCCTCTTCATTTTTAGGTAAGATTTAAGGCTCGATGGGTTGAGTTGGTGGTTGGAAAGGCTTGATAATTGGTAAGGTTATGGAAGAGGTTTTTAACAACCTTCACATAATGGTTAAGTATGACTTTACTAAAGGTGGTAGGGGTTTGGTGATTTTTGGTTTGGGTGTCAAGGTAGAAGAATTTTTGGAAGTAGGTTTCGATATAGGTGATTTTAAGTTGGTGTGTTTTCTTGATGGCTTCAGTTTAGGTAATATGGTTGATGAGCTAGAGGGAAAGGATGGTAAGGTAGGTATATTAGGTATTATCGGTGTTGGTAGGAGAGATGTTTTAGAAAGGAAGTATGATGGTGTAATTAATAGAGGTGGTATGGTTTTGGTATAAATAATGGGCTTCATGCTTAAGGTAGAGGGATGAGGACCCAATATGTAGGGAAAGGTTGAAGGAGGTAAAATTTGAAATTTTGGGTTTTTTTGTGGTCTTACCGCCTTGGTTATTTTTGTTGGTTTTGAAAGAGGTTTAGCTACTTTATTTATGTAAAGCAGTTGAGGGTTGGTTAGTTTAGCATAAGTTTTATATGGTTGTGTGGAGTTTTTATAAATGCTATGTTGGTTCACCAAAGAAGGGGTTAGGGGTTTTGGTTTGGTTTTCTTACCCTTGTCTTGGCTTGTGGCAGAAGATTCCATAATTAGAAGTTTGGTGGATGAGGCTATCTTTTATTGTGAGATAGCTTTAAAATAGGGAATGAATGGTTATATAATAGGGGAGATAGGTGTGGAATTTTATATTGAAGGTTTTGGTATGTTTACTTCTTTTATTTAGGTGTTTAAAGGGGTAGAAGGTAACTCTACTTCTTACAAAGGTAGAGGGGAATTGGTGGGTTGATGAGTAGGTTCTTTGTCATTGATCATGTCATGAACCATGTTGATGGTATGGGTGTTGGGAGAGCATTAGACATTATTGATTTCAATTTTGGAGGGAAAATGGTTTGGAAAAGGCTACTTGAATATGTCAAGAGCTTGATTTGATGGAGAATTTGGGTTATCTAATCTAAGCTCCCCCTTGTTGATGATGGATTGGAAAATGTTATTAAAGGTGTTATATCTATTAATATCATACCCTATCACTCAACAAAAGACATAGTGGTCATTCTCATTATACCATTTAGGCACAAGGTGAGAAGGATCAGACTATTAAGGTGGTTTAATCGATAAAAGTTGAATGATGTTGGATTTTAATAAATTTTCCAAATAAAATCATATGGTTCTCCAAGTGGAGTTAATTGCTTTTGATTATTCCATGTTTAGTTTCTTTGGTTAAAAGGATTTGAGGAGTTATAGGTTTGGTTAATTTGACTTTAGTTGGTTGGTAGATGGTAGATTTATGGCTTTGAGGAAAAGAACATTGGTGGTCACTTTGTTCTTAGTATTTCTATTGGTTAGGTTGTTGGGTTTAGACAAAGATGGCTCATTGGGTTTGCAAGTTAAGTTTTTATTTTTCAATTTTAACTTCCCTTCTTTAATGGCTTTATTTTCTAGCTTATGAGCCATGGTAAAGGATCCATTAAATGTCTAAAAACTTTGGACATACAATGTGGAGGAAATTTGTTTTGCACATGCTAAATAAAAAATCTCTATGAGTTTCAATTGAGTTAAGGGGAAGGAAATTTGGTTTATTAAGCTTCTCCAATGAGTGACAAATTCAGAAATGGACTCATCTTCATATTGTTGGATAGAGTAGAGGTTGGTAATGGAGACTTTATTAGAGATATTGATTGAAAAGTGTTTCAAGAAAGTTTGGGCCAGTGGAGAGAAGGAGACAATATAATTCTTAGGCAAGACATTATACCAATCTAAGGTCTATCTTACTAGAGACATGGGGAATGTGTAGAGAAGTAAGGAGTCATCATGGGCAATTAGGTAACAAGAGTGTTGGAATTCCGTAAGATGCTACTAAGGGTCCTTCTTATTTTGGAACTTAGTAAATTTTGGGAGTTATTATTAGGGAGGGTAGACATGGATTAGGATGGATGGATGGGTTCATTACATATTTGGTCATAAGAAAGGAAGTTGCCAGATCCTAAAAATGAAGATTCAATATTATTAACTTTGTTGATTAACATCTTGACCAAGTTAGTTTGGGATTGGGTTGGGGGAATGGTAGAACTGATAAACTGATAGGATGGTTGGGAAGAGAGAATATTATGGTAAGAGGTTGATACTTATTGAGGGTGTACCCCATAAGAACTTGTGGGTACAAATGAATATGTAGGGGGAGATATATGGCATTGTAGATTAGCCACGTATTGATAAGAGGTGGAAGATATTTGTTGGGGAAAATTCATGGTTGGGGGAATGGATGTATGATAGGGTTGAGTTTGATATGTTACCCAATTTAGGATGGGTGGAAGTGTTTGGGGTATCGAAAGCACTAGGTTTTAAACAGGGGTGTTCATTGGTTGGATAGCGGTAAGAGGGGAAGAGGAATGAGTGGTGGAAGTTTGACCCATGGTTGGTAGGGTATTAATGGGAAGGGGAATACTCACCTCCATATGAGATGAGTCAATTATGGTTGAGGGTGCTTGAGTGATGATTAGGATATTGAATTGGGTTTTATTTATTGGAGGGCCAAGAGTTGAGGAACAAGTGTGAGAAATGGAGGGTCGGGTAGAGGTGACACCCACCATGAGGTGGTGTGGCATGTCATAAGGCATATTAAAGAGAGGGATGGAAGAGGTTGGGGCATGAAGGGCCAAGGTGGAAAGGTAATGCTATAAATCCATCAAGTTATTATCTAAATAGGTGGTGAAGTCAACATCCCCTTCAGGGACCACTGAGGGTCTATTAGGTGAATAAGGCATATGAGGAGAATCACAAGGTGTTACCTTGATGTTTGAGATGTACTCCATGGGTAAAGATGAGGAAGGAGGTAGGGGTAGGTTGATTTGGTTTCTTACATGTAGTCAGGTTAAGACCATGTGAGAAACCAAAGAGAGGAAGTCAAACCTTGCACCTCAAACAAGAGGCAATTAAAAAAAGAAAAGAAATCAAAAGAAATCAACATGATCTAGAGAATGTTAAGCCTTGTAGTTTTAATTATCTCTTGTTGGATTAAGCCTTAAATGAGTATTAAGGTATTTGGATTAAAAATTTCCTAAAGAAATCCATCTAAGTATAGTTTTAGGATGTTTAGGCACTCAATAATCAATTCTACACTAAATCGGGTAAATGACCTGGTACTGGGGGCTTGCTCCCCACACTTCACGAACCCTAAGCTGAGTCGAGATGCTTAGCCAAAATATACCATTTGTTCAAAGTTTATAATCCACCAGAGAATGGATTTTTTTAACTCCTTGATGATTAAATATGATTAGTAAATTTGGGTAAGGGTAAGGTTGCTACTTGGTGATGAAATCCAAGTCTGACCTTGTCTCAAGTATTGTTTTGGTGTGTTGATTATGAAAGTGGTTCAGTTTGTGTGTGAAGAATAATAGTGAACCTAAGATTAATTTACCTATTTAATTAAATATAATTTAGATAATTAAGTAATCAAACCATAAATGCACTTGATTTTAAACCAAAGGAAAATTTTGATGTCTTTGAATGAGCATAGAATAATGCAAAGGTTTATTTTATGCCAAAGGAAATTTAAGATTCCAAATTGATGAGAATAGAAGAATGAAAGGATTTATTTTATGCCAAAAGAAATTTTGGATATCAAATTTCATTTGATGAACATAAAATAATGCAAATATTTATTGTATGTTAAAAGAAATTTTGGATTTCAAATTTCATATGATGAACATAAAATAACATAAAGATTTACTTTATGCCAAAGGAAATTTCAAAATTCAGATTTCATGAGCATAAAACAAAGATGGAGAACATTAAAATTCAAACTATATAAAATTTGAAGAAAAGGACACCTAGATGATGCTAGGTCCCACTGGGCGTGCCAAAATATGTCTATAAGGTTTTGCTTTTTTCTTAGTTTTTTATGAGAAAAGATAGAAACACAAGATGAAGGGTGTGTACCTGGTAAAAATGTGATCATAGATGAATAGATGATGAAATAACTCCTTTTTTCTTGGAAGGAATACCTAAAATAAGACAACACTACCACAAGCTTTTTGGTTAGACCAAGATACAGGGTGGACTGACTAGCATATGCTAGATTCAAGAAGCTAAAGATTCCTTGCATGGCTGTCAATCCACTCCATAATAAAAAATGAAGATAAAATAAAATAAAGGTAATTTAATTTATATTAATGATAAATTAAATGCTAAGTACAAAAAGAAATGAAATACTTATTCAAATAAAAATGACTAAATCTAGCATATGCTAAAACTAGTCAAGGCAAGGACACAGTTCTGGGGTTTGGATAAAATGGTAAGGGTCAAAAGGATTATTTTTAGGTTGGGTAAGTGATAAAGGATTCAAATAGAAAAAAAGGTAAATGTATAGATAGTTCAAATAAGAGAATATGTCAAGTGTGTCAAAGAGGTGAAAGAGGTCAAGTGAGGAATATGATAAAGAGGCGAAATGGGGTAAAGGGGTAAAAGGGTAAATGGTAAGATAAGGAGAGGATGAAGAAAATAATGGTGGAGTGAAAAGGTTTAGGTAAGGGATGACAATAGTAAATAAATAAATAAATTTAAATAACAAAATAAAATATTACCTCAGTGTTTGTAGATGCTTATTGATGAAGATGGTTTGTTGAAGATTGTTGATGAAGATGTCTTGAGGCAATTTCAGCAAATCTTCATTACTTTGAATTATTTTCCTCCAAGATGTTGAAGATTAATGACCTCCTTGAAATGGATGAACACCTGTAATAAAATTTGGGCATCAATCCTCTAACTTTTCAACCTCTTCTTTCGGTGAAAGAGGGGGGGTATTTGTAGTTTTTTTTTGTGAGGAAGAATGCCAAAAGAGCGCATCTTGGAAGTATGTCACATTTTTCCCAAAGTTCAAGGATGGGGTTGGTGTAAGATTCCTATGGGGGTTGTTAAGTATCCCTACGTTTCATGTAAGTCCAAGTTTAAAAGAAATTGTGCACATGGTTTGAAAATGGGACCGAAGACTTTGTTACACCCTTATTTGTCCTCATTTATGACTTTTAAGAGTTCTCCCACCAAATATGGTGTCATTTTCCAAGGGGTGAGTCAAGGTTATTTTGGTGAAGATTATAATTTGGGTTGATAAGTCTCTTATTGGGGCTAATAAGTCCAAAATGGGGGCTCTTTATCTCTCCCAAGGTGTGAAAGGGGCAAGTAAGTCAATTTTGAAGGTTATTTTCATGTGAAAATGCAAAACCAAGTCAAATGACTTACCCTTGAGGAGAAATTAGACCCATTTCAAGTGGGGACCCTTGTGATGCTTAAATGAGGTCATTAATCATCTTGGAAAAAGGGGCTAAAGGTGGGGTGCCAAGCCATGTCACTTTGCCAAATCAATTTTCCATGTCATTTGTCATGTCACATGCTATGTCACTTTCCATGCCATCATGAATAGTGAAAGTGGGTCCCATAGTGAATAGTGATGGTGAATAGTGTTTTGTGAATAGTGACTTCAAAAACTATTTTTGAATGGTGTTTTCAAATAATACTTTTTGAATATAAATGGGTAGAATAGGGGCTTTGGTTAAGTTAGAAGGGTGGCAGAAGGGGATTAGGAAGGTTTTAGGAGGATTTAAGGTGGTCTTGAGGCATTCAGACACCTAGAACTACATGTGTGCAATTTTTTAGTGTCTACAATTTATATTAAATGATTTTTGTCCATTGGTAGTATATTTAGTCATTTGTATTAACTAATTTCCATCCATTGAAATGTGTTAATTAACTTGGATAGATACCATTACTCATGCTTCCAAATATTTATTTAGGTAAATATGAGATGTGTTTGGGTTGTATTCCCATTAACCAGCTGCAAAAAATTGATTCTGATTTACCAAATGTAGGTATTTTAAATTTATTTTTTATTCTTTTGTTTTAGACATGATTGTTATGTACTATTATTGCATAATTACAGTGAGAGTAAATGATTTGTTTTTGAATTTGAAATATGTAGGAGATAACATTCAACTCTTTCTTACTAGGAACCCTAGAAGGATCTGTGTTGTAATAAGGTATGTCTCTTCCTATTTATGAGAGATTTACACATATTTTCAATTCAAGAAGGTAGCGTATCTTGAAATAAATTAAAAAATATAGAGATTAATAATTATAAATGTTTAAAAAAAAAAGATGACAAGGGGAAGGGTAGATGGAAAATGACATCTCACACATAAATACTCATGCATGTCTTCCCTCACAATTGAAAAAACAACATTAAAAATGTAAAATATAAAAAATATAGGTACATCCTTATGGGAAAATGAATAATATCATGGACTAGGGTGTGAATTTTCCATTCCTTGTTATTTGTAGTTTCTATTAGCTGAGCAGGGTAGATAAAACTCAAAAATTTCCCAAATATAATGAATATGAATTCAAAGTTGCATGTAATCCAAGTCGAAATCCATAATGTTGAGATCATCTTCTCCCTGAAACTAAAAAAAAATAACATCATCCTCATTTTTGACACCTAGTGGGATGAAGTTGTCCATAAATGAAAGGTCCCTAAATTCATCTCCAAAAGGATATTCTGCATCTGGGTCCAACCCTAGGAAATCACCGATGCTTTCCCCCCTCGTGTTGACATTGATATTAGATGCTTTTTCCCTCGACCAAGTATAGGGTTCGAATCTCTCTGGTAGACTCAAACTCATGAAGTCTAGGGTGTCCAAAAATAGAGTCAAATCTAAAAAAGAATTGTCAATGTCAGTGATGGTGATGGTGATGGCGATGGTGAAATCAAGATTGACATTGTCGTGGTGTTGCTTTTTGAAGGTGGTAGTGCCATGAGTGGAGGGTGGAAAAAATTTAAGCATAGATATTAGTGAGGAGATGAGCAAGCTCTCCTCCTCATCAAATCAACTTAACACAACACTTGACTCTAGAATCTCCATCCCCACCCATCTTCTGACAGACTCAAAAAGGGTTTTGTTTCATTAATTTATGGAGGAATCCCTTACAGAGCATGGTGTCATGATGGTGGAGGAGAATATGGTGGGTGTATTTATCCTAACTTGTCATTATAAAGGAGGGAAAAAAATGAGGTAGTGATTTAGTGGAGCATGCATTCTAGGGTTTTTTAACCATTGATAGCTTCCTCAAATCCATCTTTATTTTTTCCATTAATTATGATGGTATCTGATGGACTTGCTTGATTGATTTATGGATGTTGCTCTCACCAATGCAAGGGGAATGCTATGTTAGTGAATAATTAATCACCAGAATGTGAAAGAATCTTCCAAATCTCCATGTAATCCACATGTATCCTTTTATCGCTTTTAAATAATAAAAATATTATATATCCTTCACATGGTCATAGTGAGTGTGTTTCCAACTTTCCCCTATTAATTTTTTTTAATGTTTAGATTCTTTTTTTTTATTTAATTGTTTTTTAAATTAATACATTTGAAAACATATAAGATATTGATAATGATTTAATATTAGGTTAAAAAATTATAATATTATTTAAAATAAAAAATTACACACACATATATATCTAAAATTCCAAAGTAATTCTCCACATAATCCAGTTTTATTGTTGGCCCTAAAAATTAAAAATTAAAAATATTAATTGCCCTCCACATGGTCTCATTAGGTGTCTTTCCCCTATTAAATGTTTTTTAATGATTATATAGTTTTTATTTATTTGTTTTTTAAATTAATGATTTAATATTAAGTTAATAAAATAATATTATTATTTTAAAAAAAATATATTTCATATATATAAATATTTATATTTAATATGTATGTATATTTAAAATAACTATATATTATTAAAATAAAAATTATACAAACTAATATTAATATAAAATACATAACATATATAATAAAAAAATTATATATCATTTGTATAACATTGACCAAATAAATTGATAGTTATTTTACATGACTTAATGACACCTTAATAGTCAAATTTATAACATAATGTAATTATTATTAATATTTTAAAAGTAATGTAGATAATATTGAAGTATTTGGAAATAACGATTATTTAGTCACTTTAATTACCTAATTTAATATCATATTATCTATTTTTTATTTGTGTGACTAATTATTTAGTTGTGTTTTTTACCCGATAATCAATTACTCATTTATTTAGTCATTTATAGCCATGTTTCAAAAAAATAGTAGAATTTAGTCATTTTTAGTTGTTGTGACTAAAATTTTTAGTCACATAGTCATTTCTTTGCCAAATTCTACTAGTGGCCTAATGGGGTATCAGGATTAGTTTCCAAGAAAAATATGATTATATGATCATGGACATAGGTATGATATGTTGTTTTAATCATGTTCACAAACTTTAATATAATGGTTTACAAGAAAAGGCATGATAAGTGGTTTTGAGGTCTCTTGAGTACATAGAATGAAGGCATGCAAACCCGAGAAGGACTTTCAAGTGCTCATTGGCACATGGAACCTATACATGGGAACTTGAGATGTTAAGAATATATGGGTAAGGTTCATATCTAAAAAATACATTTATTAGTTTTGGAAATGAGGGGTAGTCCTTTATGAACAATCTTTAACACCAGAAATAGTGTTAACCCTCTGCAAAAACCTATCAATGACAGAATGTGAAACATTTTGTTAAAAATAAACCATAATGGTATAATATTAATATAAAAAACATTTTATCATGTATTCAACTCTCCCAAGCACCTCTATGTGTGATTGAGTAGTCAGGTGTGTGATTAGATCATACAAGAAAGTGTACATTTCTCAGCGATTTGCTATAACAATTTGAGTTGACCAAGTCAAAGTATGAAAATGCATGGAGGATGGCGTTTTAGACTTATTTTCCATGTAAATTAATGTTTATGGACAGGTTTTATCCTTAAATTAATATAAAATAATCATCAAAGTTATTCGATTGGTAACAGGCCTAATGGTGGAAATAGTGATAAATGCAGGCACCAGTGAGAAGTTGTTTAGGGATGTGTTATCGTTGAATATGGATGAAACCAAATTAATGGAAATATTTTTAAATAACTATAATAAATTATAATGTTTTATATAAGTTTTTTAGTTTAGTGATTATACTGAAAAAGTTGCTCAAAAGTTGACTTGTCTGGCTTAAATGAGATAGTGAGGTACAAGGTTGTGAGATTGGTCTACAACACCAATATTTCTATTTGAGCATATATATATATATATATATATATATATATATATATATATATATATATATATATATATATATATAATTTTCATGGTCTTGTGTATAAACATTTTTTTATCTTCAATTTTTAGATAGACCTTTCTGTGTGTGTGTGAACGCCTAATGTGAACAATACTAATGGTGTGATTCAAGTGGTGGTTGGAGATAGAAAGTGTAATGGACCTAAGATGAGGTTATTTGGGGTGTATTAAAGTGTAATATTAATTTTTAATATTTTTTTTGGAATTTTGAAGTGTTTTAGGAAGATCAAATGGTAACGTGTACTAATGAAGGCTTAATTGAATTAGATCTCCTTAAGGCCTAAAAGAGGTTTTAGTGTTTAAAGTTAATGAAAAACTATTGTAATAATTGATTCATGTATGAAATATGTTATAAGACTAATTTTAATGTCAATCCATGTTTCAAGTGTGTTTTTATGATAAATAGGTGTGTGAGATAGAGGATTTTATAAGAACAAGGCCTAATAATCCTAATTCACTTTTTAGAGAATAAGAGAGTGAGAGAAAAGGGGATAGATAATTTAAGAGTAGAATGAGGAATTTTATACAATAATATGGATGTATATAAATTATCATAAAGATAAAATAGAGTTACTATAGATGAATGTCAAGGTCATATGATCTAATCTTTTTTAAAGAGACCTAATTGAGCAAAGAGACCTAAAAGGTAGTTTGAGAGGAATAAGAGTGTGAAGAGATGAAAAGGTGGTAATCATAAATTGGTTAAGAAATAAAGTGTTATTAAGGTGATCAAATCAATCAGGTGATTGATTTTATGATGAGTTATCTAGGGGGTTGGTGCCTCCTTGCATATTGTTGTTTGCTAAAGCCTAGTTGGGTTAGTGCTTAGCTACATGGGGTTGGTACTCCATCTGAAGTTGGTGATTCACTAAATTATTATATTTTGAATTATAGGACCGTATTAAATTTTCTTGGATCATTGGGATTTCTTCCCCTATAGGGTTTCCCACTCAAATGTGTGTTTTCTTTTGTTATGCTTATGTAAATGACTCTTTACGTATTGTTATATCATTATATTGCTTTGATGATTCAAGGAATGTTAAAGAACATTAAAAAAAAATTAGGAGACTTATTCACCCCTTATCATTTATTGTGTTTCAAAATTCAACCTAGAGAAAATAGGCATGTAATGATTTCTCTTTTTAACATATCTTATACAATCCCAATCATTCTCCAACAAGACCATTTATGCAAGAAAAGTTGCATAAAATTGAGGTAGTGGGGATTTGAGTCACTTTTTGACCCCTTAAACTCTTATGAATTGATCATAGAGTTGATTTATTCATTATAAAAACTAGTGCCAGGGGTTTTAAGTTAACTACTACCCTTATCTCTAGTCAATAACACATACCCTTACTCTACTTGTACGACCTATACCATCCATTTTAAATCTACCTTTGTGAGCTTACAATGAAATCGATAGGAGAGAGAATAAATATTTTGACTTCCTAAATTTTTTTAATGATTATTGAACTTGGATAAGACCTATAGAATCTGGAGAGACACTTTTACAACATATTCACCTAAAAGTAGGCTCTTAAAGTCCGTAGAAGTGTCTTAAATTACCTCTTTGGAGCTAGAACTAAAGTAACTAACCTATTCTAAAATGAAAATTTATACTCAAAATTTCTCCGAACAATATTCAATTTATATATCCTATTTAATTTTTTGTAATTCGATAAGGTTTGTACATTACCTTATCCCAAAAGGTGACTTAAATGACTTTAGAGTGCATGATATGCATGGTGTAAGACTAATGCATGGTTAGATGACTTGTAAAATTTTGGAAAGCCACCTTTATATTTAAATTGCCTACTCACCATTATATTTAATGATCCATCTAATAGTATCACCTTGAAATGGTTTAAATTGTCCATAATTGAAACCTAGGTTTTTCTAAAAACCTTAAAAAATGGTAAAATACCTTAATTTGTTTAAACAAGTTTAACAAGATTTGAACCAAGTGACCAAGGGAAAATACTTGACCTGGTGGACATCTATCACCTTGACACATCATGACATACTCCTATGACTCACTAAAATTACTAGAAGGAATTATAATGAATGAAAATGACACTACCTTAAACAATGCTAGCAAGACTAATAAATCTTCAATTCAAAACCTCATAAGGCATGGGATGGGTTAAGAACAAGGCATGGAAGCACGAAAATAAATTTTTCACCTAAAGGGGCTGAGAATTTGACCTTATAGGTCCAAAGTGGTCAACAATCACTATCTTAATAGGTAAGGTATCCCATCCTATAGTTCTAAATGAAGATAATCTACTTATCCTTCCTCTAACCCCTCCATCTCTGAAATCTCATGTATGTATGCATGTTCAATCCAAGGAACCTATGATTTATGTTTATGAGACACTAAATGTTCAAATAATAACTATGGGAAAGTTAATAGTAGAGTTTCAAAATCATACTTAGTTTTTTTTGTGTAAATAACACATTATTGTAACATCAAATTACATGTGTAAAAAATTCAAAATATGTTAGTATTATTCATGTATATGTATCTCCATCTACCAATGCTGTACCTAACAATATTATATACCAAAATGAAAAATTGAAATAGAATACATATACAATAAGTTATTCAAAAATTATGAAAATGGATAATAAGAGTTCAAGTGAGATTCTAATGGAAATGATTCAAAATAAATTGATCAAACTACCTCCTCTACATCCTCTAAGGAGATCAAAATACTATTGTTCATATTATTGAAATCATGGGCATTGTAAAATTTGTTGTTTAGATTTGAAAAATAAAATACAAAATATAATTGATAGTGGTGGTCCTATAAGTGATAAATCAATCAAACAACCCATAATGTAATAAGAGAAAGTACAAAAGTGGCAATATCAAAATTAGTACCAAAGTGGTTACCAAGGGAAAAATTAGAGCAAAAAAAGGTTCAAAACGCACAATTAGCACAAGAAAATATTCAACAAGATAAGTTAGAGAAAATATTATTAAAAAATTCACAAGATCAAAAAGAGCAATTACAAAGGGAAAATTTTTCAAAACAAAGGTTACATCAATAAAAAGTGGCATTACAAAAAGAGAAGTTGTCAAATCAAATTCAAGATAAGAAAAAAACATTCTCAAAATACGGTTTCTTACAAAAGAGTATCTAAAGCATGAAATCCATACAAAATATATAGTTTCAAGTGTTCTTCCAAAGGATTTGACTAAAAATCATTCATTTTTTCTAGACCCTTTGATTATTAATCCCCTCATTGATGGCAAATAGTGTACCGATGTGGTGATCAATAAAACTATCAAAAGGAATGTTTGAATAAAAACATGTTTAGTAAAATGAAAATCTTAAAATTTCTTGGATGTGATAATCAAAATTTGGTTAATATTAATTTATATAAATAATTAATTGGATCCATTGTGTTACCTTGTACAGTTTAACCAAAAACATGTTCAGTGTTATTTCATGTATGTCCTAGTTTGGCACAATGTAACATTGAATTAGGAAGATCGTGGATGATAACACTGGGGGAAATCACCGGTAAAAAATCCAACCATGTCACATTTACACATGAAATTGGAATTATAATAGTTTCAAGAGAATATAGAGCTTCTTCAAATAAAGAGAAATAAAAATAATGAATACTTTTAACTAACATACAAATAAATACAAGTAATGGCATATCACTAAAGGCACATGACATAATGTAAATTGAAAAGGATAAATTAGAAGGGTCAATACCACATGATGGTGAAATTCCTTATTCTTATTAAGATACAATATAAAACAAGTGATTTGTCAACCCTAAATTGATATGGTTCAATATATATATTGTTAAGAATATAGAAATGAATAAGCCCAAGGGTGATAAATAAATCTATAGAAATCCAATTAATTGACAATTTCAAATAAAAAATGTTTTAAATTTATAAAAATGAGATACTATAAAAATATAAAGTACATCCTTTTATTCATATTGAAATAAATTATAAATAATAATACCTAGTTGGTTTATTATACACATGTAGTCTGGGCTAAAACAAGCTAGAAGTGGACTGGGGTGGGATCTTGGAATATTCATCTCTTTAAAAGATAGTGAGAATATGTTAACCCTTAATAATAATGATTTATATACAAAATATATTTTGGATCAACATTTAACCCTAGAAAATCAATTCATAATGAACAATAAAGGTATCCAAATGTTTCTCATGGATAATGGCTTTGGGTTAAATATTTGTAGTGATTCATTACTTAATATTCTATGAATTGTAAGAAAACCCTTCACAAATTAATATATGATCATTAAGGGTTTTGATAATAAACCAAGAAAGGATATTGGATAAATCTCTTTGAATATGCCCCTTAAAACTAAGCATATAGCTAATAAGTGTCAAATCATAGCTACTTATGTGAGTTGTAACATACCACTTGGGAGACATGAATTCATAATATATGAACCATTTCCTCCACATTACACATATGCTTAAATAATACATAAGGGAATAATATAAAAACATCACTAAAATGATGTGCTATATATATATATATATATATATATATATATATATATATTTCAAAGTGACTGAGCCTCAAAATATTATTGTGCCTCATTGGAACTAGTATTAACCAACTATGCTAACAATTTAAACATGTTATTCCAATGGAAAAAGTACAAACATTAATTTGGTGATAATATTAATACTTAATAATATAATGAGGAGAATCATTATGAAGATGATAGTGTATATGAAAAGTTATCTA